>LPNX010050825.1:17966-28283 GCA_001517045.1 Pseudotsuga menziesii
AAGACCTTACCAGGTCTGTATAAATAAACTTTCTTCCAATAACCAAATCCTCTCATTTAAATAAACATTACCTTAAAATTAATTAACATACCAAGTAAATCAAAACGCTGAATAGGCCACGATATATAAATATCTATACTAATTATAAACAGTAATATTATTATCAAAACCTTAAGAAGCAATTGCATACATTATAAACAATTCCATTTAAAATGCTATAATATGCATAACAAGAATCGCTCCCATAAGTCGCAAGGCCCAACCTTAAACCACATTATTATTTTAAACACAGAAATCATATATTAACCAAGCATTTGCACCTAGGTCAAAGAAAGGAATCTTGTAGACACCCGATTCTTTTTTGCATGCATAAACCACGATTCTCATTATATAAGCAACCATAATAACGTTTATTGACAGTAATCCATCCATAAAACTTATCATAAGTAACGACCCAGGATTGAATCCTGTGAGAGCTTTTTATATTACATAGAGCCACGCTATACACACTCAGCATGTGGGCTACATCTAAAACTAATCTTTCAACACAGAGGTCACAAGACCCTTATAAAACTTACACGCTATAATTTATGGCCTCCGCATTCTTTATTAAAATAATTAAATGCTCTAAAGAATTATAAATCTTGCGATAAAATAAACAAATAGTCTGCCATATGTTTCCATTGACACATCATAAACCCCAACTGTAACTCTATTCTTTATCGCAGCCACAATGGTGGGTACCAACGCCATTCATGGCATGGTCCCAAAAGCCATTAAGCTGACTATTCATTCATCCACTTAACCATTACAATTGACGAAGGAATTTGTCATTTAAATAAAAATCAAAGATTAAAATGCAACATCATAATAAACATCAACACATAGCTATTTTACACACATAGTATTCATAAAGCCGTAACAAATTTACATAGTCATCACCTGTGGCTGTTGCACCATTGCAAGCAATGGTGCTGTCATGAGTCATAACAAAAACAAAAATACAATTTATAAAATTATACATAGAGCCTGCCAAGGCACCAAGTTTTGCTTCATGGCTGAAACCATATTATTTACAAACCCAAGTCTTTACAAACTCAGACTCGAAAGCCAACAAAAATCCACAACTTAAATCCCAAGTATGTCGCTGCATAGAATGCATAGTCTTAATGGAGATAGACTCCATTAAACCTCAACCACAAAAAATTTCATTTAACCTAGTTCTAAAGCTGAGAGGGACATGTAACGACATTTCTAGCAGGATTACTATAAGAGTAACGCTTTCCCACGGCTTCTTTGCAAGATGTGAAGCAAACATCTTCCTCACCAGCTCCATAAGCCTACGATAGGACACGAGCACGATTAGGAGCAAGCTATGGTGTTACAAGCTACAACAAATAGGAACAAATAAAAACAAACCCACATCTTACTTACCTACTGAGACTAGTGAGCTCTTCCTCCTCTATCCACACTAGAGCCGAGAGCAAACATCTTACCAGTGAAATGACCAAAACCATCGTAATAGAACTAAGTAAGCCAGCTAGACAAGTAGAAAATTCACTTCTCAGGAAGTTACATCGGAGAACTAGTCCCAGCACTCCACCCACTTTGGTTCCAAAAAAAAAATTAAGTTAGAACCGTGCGTAAATAATAAGTAAACACATGCTGAAATTTATGAAGTACATAATCAAGTAAACTACGCATACACAACAATGGATAAACATAAGAATAGCTTAGGAAATAACATATGACCTCTAAAGTAAAAACAGTAAACATAGTCACATAATCATAACTGAAGAAAAGAAGTAGGACGTAAGAATAGTTTACGACAATTCAGCAGTACAATAGAGTAGGACACATTCCACAAGATTCAATAATGTCTAGAATAGGTTGTGTTTAACTAGCCTAATATTTTTTTTTTCAATTTTTAGGGACATTACAGAGGCAAGTAGGAAGAGGTATATTTAATTGTCCAACATCATTTTGAGGAGTTTCAATTTCCTTTGAAGAATCAAATTTCCTAGACTCCAAAGTGGAATTTGTGTCGTCCAAAGTAAAATATTTTTAATACAGATACTCTATTTGAGATATCATGTTTGGCGATTTCAATTTTATAAAATACTTTATGGTACTCCACTGCATTATACTCATCTGTTATGATTAATAACTATGTATATTTTGAAGTTAAGGCACCAATGCATCACTGAGTTAAGATCATGATTATCGATATAGCAAGTTATAATGACTAAAACAATGATTTCAATCTAGTTGACATGGTAAAACATGTCAACTATTTCTATATGTTGGATTTCTAGGGTGGTGGTATGGAGACTCCCGAAAACCATCCCAATGCTCGGAATATAGATGCCAATCGACCAATACCTCCACTTATTAGATATCTACTGAGGCCAGGCATCCCTCCTAAACATAATATGATTCCCTAGACATAAGATGTGTTTTTTATGCTATCTCATGTGATTGTATTCCACAACAAACATAATGACCAGGAATGGTCCTCTTCCTCTTGTTGGGTACAACCATTAGATTCTAATGGTAGAAGACCATGTAAGGGTAGGGATAGACCAACAATCCAGCAGCCCTAGATTGAGACACATGTGTCCATGGAGTGTGGTCAATCATGCTATGGTTTTTTACCAACACATGGTACCTCTACAATGAATTCCACACAAAAGAAAAAAATTTCATTGGTGAGGGTCGAAAAATGTCACCATAAGCTCATTGGTGAGGGTCAAAAGAGTATTCGTCACCAAAAACTGAACATTACCAAAGGCCTTGTCACAAATTAGCTCAATTGCAATCTAACACTTACCCACGAATTTTTATAACCCAAAAATTAGCTTAATTGCAATATAACACTTACCCACCAAAATTATACATAAAACAACTTTGATATATGAAGATTAAAAATGAATATAGAAAAAAATATAAATTTTAAAATATTTACATCTCGACTGTAATTTTTTAACTCTTTGCAGTGTCGTCTTCAAAAATGTGGTTTTAGTTTGTTTGATAAGAGACACATTTGAAAGAAAATGTGAAGACAAAAACATGTGTCAATATGTTATTTTCATAATTAATAAAAATTAGTTTATATGTATGAAAATCCTCAACATATAGTCCATGCACAACTGCAATCAATGTAGATTATAAGTATACATTTCGTTTCGCTAAAATAAATAACTATCTCTAAGAAAAATGTGTCTAACACAGGTCACTCATTATTCATAATTAAAATTTTAAAGCATATGTCGTTGGTGGATGTCAAATTTTCCCCACTATATGTCGATAATATTTTTTTTTAAAATATGAGTACATAGCTAATTCAATTATCTAAAACTTGTGTGTTTACTTCAAGGTGAAATTCCTAAGGGAGATATGGGTTTGAAGGGGTTGAAGTTGAAAAACATAAAATTTTGTAGTCTGTTTTGTTAAAAAAGAAGCAAAAGTGTTTCCCAACTTCATGTTTTCACCCTGAAGGTCTGCCTGTAATAAATAATGAATATAGAGAATGTAGTGCATGCGCACTTGACAAACAACATAGAGATGAATTCCGAGTACATCAAGAGAAAAGAGAAACTGATCTACTTGAGTTAATTCATACAGATATATGTGAACCTATGTAAACTAGATAACTAGGTGGTGCATCGTACTTTCTGATATTTTTTTTATAATAGATCTAGATATACATGGGTTTATTTCACAATAAGGAAAGGTGATGTCCTCGAATACTTCAAGGAATTCAGAACCATGATAGAAAAGTAGTAAAAAAAATACATTAAATTTCTCAGATCAAACAATGGAGGTGAATATGTTTATGGATATTTCAAGAAATACTATGAGGAGAATGGAATCCAACAGCAGTTTATAGTATCACGCACTCCTTAGCAAAATGGGATAGCTGAGAGAAAGAACATGACATTAGTTGAATGTGATCGCAGCATGCCCCAAGGTAAGAACATTTCAAATGGGTTTTGGGATGAAGCTGTTAATAGTTCTGTGTATTTGAAAAAATCAGTCCAACAAAGAAACTAGATCTTCAAACACCTTTTGAGGCCTTTTATGGATACAAACGAGAAGTAAATAATTTACGATATTTTTTTTGTAAATCTTTTGCACACATACAAAAAGATGAGAGAAGGAAACTAGATTCTAAATCACTTGAATGTGTCTTTGTTGGATATTGCACTCATCATAAATCCTATAAGTTGTCTTGTCCTAGCTCTAATAAGTTAATTCCAAGTAGATATGTGGTGTTCCATGAACATGGAGATACAAGTGATAAAAATGATCAAAGGCATATTCTTAGTGACAATGATGAATATGTTAAATTAAATTCAATAGTTTAGGAGTAGGAATTGGAGCCTCCACAAGAGAATGAGAAACAAAGTGAAAGTAGCAGAATCAGTGAAAGCACCATGAGTACTTCCTTCAATTTTGATGAAGAGACATAAAAAAGTAGAACAATAATCGATGGAATTCCTAGAGGTAATGTAGTCCTAAGAAGGTCAATAAGACATATTCATTCTCCTCCAAGGTATGATGACTATGTTTTAATGACTAATATAATGAATGTCAATGAACCAATGAATTATGAACAAGACAAAGATAAAGAAGAATGGTTGAATCTATGAATGATGAATATAACTCTATAATGAAGAATGAGACTTGGGAATTAACAAAGTTACCTGAGAATAAGACACCCATAGGATGTAAATGGTTGTTCAAATCTAAGTTTTAAAATGATTGTAGTATTGATAGATTTAAAGCTAGACTAGTTGCAAAAGGTTATGCTCAAAAGGAGGGAATTGACTTTGAGGATACTTTTGCACCAGTAGCAAAATTAACCACAATTAGAGTTCTTGATGCATTGGATACAACACATAAATGGAAAGTCCGTCAATTATATGTGAAATATGCTTTCTTAAATGGTGAATTAAAAGAAGAAGTGTACTTAGTTCTGCATGAAGGCTTTGTATAGAAAGGACAAGGACATATTGTATGTAAATTAAATAAATCTATCTATGGATTGAAATATGCACCTAGATCATGGTATATAAATATTGATACCCTCTTTAATCAAAAAGGTTTTGTGAAAAGTAAAAGTGACCCTAACCTTTATGTCAAGAAAGATAAGGAAGGAAATGGTTGCTTAATATCTTTATATGTTGATGATCTCATTATTACAGGTAATGCATTTAAGTTGATTATTGAATTAAAAAATCAACTCTCACAAGAATTTGAAATGAAAGACTTTGGAGAATTACACTATTGCTTGGGACTTGAGGTTTGGAAAGAATCTGGAAAGGCTATGATCACTCAGACTAAAAATGTGAGGGAAATATTGAAAAGGTTCAACATGAGTGATTGCAAAGTAACATAAATTCCTTTAGATTAGAATTTCAAGCTATGTAGTGAAGATGGAACAAAGGATGTCGATTGTACTTTGTATCAACAGTTGGTGGGAAATATGAATTATTTCACTACTCCAAGGCCAGGCATATCATATGCAGTCAACATTCTTAGTGATTTTATGGCTAAGCAAAATGATATCCATTGGAAAGCTGCAAAGAAAGTCCTCAGATATCTGAAAGGAAGAGTGAGTTTTTGTCTTTTATATACTGATAAATTTAATGTTCAATTGGCAGGTTTTTTTTATCTTGATTGGGAAGGAAATCCTGATGACAGAAGGTCTACTTCAGGATATGCATTCAACATTGGATCTCGGTTCATATCATGGAGCAGTAAGAAAGATCCAACTGTTTCTTTGTCATCCACATAAGTTTAATATAAAGCCACGTCGAGTGCAACATGTGAAGTTGTCTGGTTGAGGAATATGCTTGAAGATGTTGGTGAAAAACAAACAGAACCGACAAATTACATTGTGAGAATCAAAGCGTAGTTAAATTGGCACACAACCCATTTTATCATACAAGGTCAAAACACATTGAGTTGCAATATCATTTTGTTAGAGAAAAGATTGAGTATAAGGAACTTGAACTTATTTATTGTAATACAAGTGATAATGTTGCTACATATTTACTGAACGTGTTGGCGAGATTCTCTTTGAGGTCCTTAGGAAGAAATTAGGTGTTGTAGATAATTCATTTCTACATGAAGGGGATATGCTGGAAATAATGTAGAAATGCTAGGGAGGTTGCTAGAGGTTGAGTTGAGGTGTACTGTCTATGTTTAGCATGTAGAGGTTTGAGATTCACATTTCATGGATCTAAGATTTGGCTTGTTATGATAGTCTACATCTATATATTGTAATCATTTCTCATTTGATAATCAAATTGGTTTCATTTGAATTCATGTTTGTATGAGAGTGATCCTTTATGCTATGTACTTTCCTTCCCTCTCTATACTACATTTAAGTGAAGTCACATACCTTTCATAAACTTAATATATGAACTCAAAATATTAAGCTAAATATATATTCCTTTAGAAACAAAATTATATGTAAAGAAATTTTGATAATCCATATATTCTTCTCATTCCAATTTAAGCTATTACCCACTAAAGAAAGAATTTTAATAACCTATATATAATCCTAATTCCAATCTAAACTCCTAACCATAGAAAGCATTTTGATAACCCATATGTTATCCTAATTCCTTTTTATAACCCAAAATTAGCTTAATTGCAACCTCACTCTTACCCACTAAAACAACTTTGATATATAATTTAAAATTGAATACAGAAAAAACTATGAAATTTTAAAATATTTACATCTGGACTGTAATTTTGTAAGTCCTCCAAAAACATAATTCAAATTTCTATGGGTTGCAGCCAACTCATAAGCGTCCAGGCAATCCGACTATTAAGGTAAAAGTACATGCAATTATATATCCATAATATCCTTAACTATAATGTACGGTGTTTACAATGACATCGGACGAATTTTATATAAATTACTTGGTAACTCCGGATGAATTTTATATAAATTACTTGGGATTATTGGTAACTCCGACGCAACATGACAGCTTGTTTGTAATCGCACTTTCAAACATTCGGTCCTATCGTCATTTGACTTTCAAACATTTGGATTTCCATTATTAAATACGCATAGTAACTAATTACAATAAGTAAATATCCAACTATTTGCCTGTTGTTATCCAGCTGTAGTCATTTCATTTGCCTGAAGTTATCCAGCTGTAATCCAGCTGTAGTCATTTTTATTTCAAAATATTTCGTTCTAGGTTTGAGTGACATATCGTTCATAGATGATTTATAAAATAAGCGTCGTGAGAGTGCTCAATTCAATCTCATGCTTGGACAAGACATTGTAGTTTTTTTCTTTACGTTGAATCTCTAAATTGCAGCTGCGGTGGCGGACTAACGGTTCAAGGCCGAGTGCAGAAAAAAAATTCCAGAGAGAACCGTCCTTCATTCGTACAACATGAATCCAATGAAGCATTGGCCCAGTTTGTTCATGAAATCAAATTCTTCAGCACCATCAAGCAAACAATTGCGGGAAACATCTAATTCTGCGGCATATTCTGGAACAGGTAACCAATATACCCTTCGCTGCAAGTGCATACACGGTTAAGCTTGTTAGCTCTCTAAATATCTCTTCATGTTATTGTAATTCAAGGACAATAAATTTTCTTGTGAATATCTAATTCTCAAAAATAAGAACTTGAAATTGCATTTTCCATTCCCTCATGACCTCAATATTCAACTTTCCATCAATATTTTTAAAATTAGGTTCAAGAGGTTGGTTTTGTCAGAAGATTAAGATGATCATTCATTCTATTCAGCTACATCAATCGATGGGGTTTTTTAATCTCCTCTGTTCAGGTAAAGACTAGTCAGCTTGCATCCTTTTATATAGGGAGGTTGAAAGGGTTCTTGTTCATCTTTGAGTTTGAAAGTCTTATCTTTGGGTTTTTTTTTCTTTCCTGTTTTTTTTTCTTTCCTTTCAACAGATGGCTTCTCAGTTGGGTATCTCCACAATGTTGATACAAAAATTCTGATTCTGATATGAATTTGTGAAAGATCAATCAGCTGAAACAGTATAACGCATTGCAGAATACTCACTAGATGGTGCGTTTTCAAACAAAAAGTACGATATGTTTAGAAAATGTGAAATGGATAATAACACTTCTACAGGAAATACAGTCGGACCATTCAAATTTGATCCATTGTCCAGGTTTCAACCCTCCCATTCAGCTTTGAACCATTGTCGGGGCTCATTTTCGGATAGCGACGCTTAAATTATAGGGTATTATTGGATAGAGATTTAGTAGGGGCTCATTTTCCCAAAAACGACGTGAAAATTGTACGCTGACAGATGAGATGATGCAGATATTCGTTCAAGATGTTATAATAATAAATACATAGATTGTATAATTTTTTCCACAACTAATGCGAATGAGAAATGACAACTCTGGCGTCAGCTTTCACTACTGGTCGTGAGTCGTGGGAGAGCAATAAGCAACCCTCAACGTAGCTACCGAGCACATCAAAGATTGGATTTAATCCATCTCTTCATCCAATGGTTAATGTGCCCGGCTTATTGCTCTCCCTAGTGGTGCTCACAAGTACCAAATCCACAAGTCTAGCTACGCGCTACAGATTTTAGTTGGCTTTAGCTCAGCTACTCTTCAATTTCGGGTCATAAATGATAATTGCTTTGTTTGCTAGTACCATTCCTGGATAAGCACAGACAGACAAACATAAAAGTCCCATTTGCGCACAATTCAGACATATTCAGTTACTTAATACATTTTAAAATGTTCTGATCTATCCAATTTTTTTTATATGGGTGCATGTATCTCGATAGAGTTTTGAGAGTTGTTTTGATTAATGTATTATACATGCAACAGGTGAATTATCTCATAATTATACGTTGGAGAGGGACAGCAGCCCTCCTAAAGCAAAGTCAAGATGGAACCCTAAACCAGAGCAAATCCAGATATTGGAATCTATTTTCACTTCTGGCACGGTCAATCCTGCAAGAGAGGAAATAAAAAGAATCAGAGCTCAGCTGGAGATGTTCGGACAAGTTGGAGACGTTAATGTGTTTTACTGGTTCCAAAATAGAAAGTCCCGATCGAAGAGAAAACCACGATTGCCAGCTGCGCAGAGAACTAAAGCTAGAACCCAGTCTGGGACCCAATCTTCAAGTTCATCTACATCGACATCGAGATCAACATCGGTTCAAACTAATAAAACTATCCCGGACATTTCTAATAGTCCAGCCAGTTCCATCCAGACTAATATTGGCAATCAATATCGGTCTTCTGCTGTGCCTATTTCACAATTTGCAGGGCATCAGTATGATGTGCAGGGCGTGTACGAAGAACTGAATAAAGCATCATCTGTTCAGCCTCAAACATTCACTGCGCTTCTTAATAGTCCACTCAATCCCATGCACAATAACGTTGAAAATCAAAATTCCTATTCTTCTGTGCCCGTTCCTTCATTTGCCGGGCATCATTATGATCTGCAGGCTGTTCCGTCTCAAACATTCATTGGGCTTCTTAATAGTCCACTCAATCCCATGCCCAATAACCCTGAAAATCTATACTCCTATTCTTCTGTGCCCGTTCCTTCATTTGCCGGGCATCATTATGATCTGCAGGCTGTTCCGTCTCAAAGATCTACTGGCTTTCCGAATAATCCACCCAATTATGATCTGCAGGCTGTTCCTTCTCAAACGTTCACTGGCTTTCCCAATAATCCACCCAATTACATGCATAGTCAGGTTCGAGATCAATATTGCTCCTCCTCTACTGCGCCGGTTGGTTCGTCAGCCGAGAATCTTTATGGTCAGGAGAGACTGCACGAAGAAATGAGTAAAGCATCGGCATTTGATCAGTCTCAAACTCTCGCCGACGTTGCTAATATTCGACCCAATCCCATGCAGAGTCACATTCCAGATCAATATTTCTCCTCCTCTGCTCTCCCGGTTTCTTCAACTGCAGGGCCGATGACATTTGATCCGTGTAACACTATCGTCGACGTTTCTAATATTCAACCCAATCCCATGCTGAGTCACAATCGAGATCAATATTTCTCCTCCTCTAGTGCTCTCCCGGTTTCTTCATCTGCAGGGCAGATTCAGGATCTGGAGAGTTGGTTCGAAGAAATGAGTAAAACATCAACACCAGTTCAGTCTCAAACTATCACTGACCTTCCTAATAGTCTACCCAATTCCATGCAGAGTAACGTTCAAGCTCAATATCCTTCCTCCTCTGCTGTTCCGGTTCATTCACCTGCCGAGGAACTTAATGATTTGGACAGGCTGTTGGAAGAAATGATTAATTCTGATGAACTCAATAACATGCAAGA
>LPNX010050825.1:28581-46926 GCA_001517045.1 Pseudotsuga menziesii
AGTCATATCTCAAAACAGTAATTGTAGGAGAATAGTTTAATCTTACTTGTTTCGTGTGCGTGTGCTTGCTTTCTATATTTGCAGATGTGAAAGCTATTTTATCAATGGTTTCCGACGACTTCTGATTGCATACGGTTGCTCCTAGTTCTTTTCCAGTCGTATTCATTGTTCTCTAACTTCTACAAGTTGAGATTTTATATGCCGAGGCATGTTGCAGTGTACAGCAGGATCTTTGTCCACAGTACTGGTGCTTGAGTTCTTTCTGTTCGTCCCTGCAATTCAATTATTCTTTATTCTTTTGTATATAATGTTTATACACAAATCATTGTGTAAAGACTAGTCCATCTTATAATTATTCTTTTGAATTTATTGTTCGGACACAATTGATTGTGTAAATACTGGTCCATCACAGATTTTTTTTTTGTATTTACACAATTAATAGACACAATTCATTGTGTAAAGATTGATTCATGGTAGAATTATTTTTCATTATTTATGGTACAATTTACTGTGTAAACACTATTCTATCATAGAATTATTCTTCTCTACGTATTGTTTATACAGAATTTATTATGTGTAAAGACGGGTCTATCGTAGAATTATTCTCTTGTTATATACAATTCATTGTGTGTAAAGATTGGTCCATCCACAACAAGAAAAACCATGTTTTACTACCAGCATCACTTTGATTTTATAGTGTTAAGGTGGTGATAATTGCACCAGTTACAATTTTGTGGTGGTATTAGAATCACTTAATGTTTAGCACCACTTATAATTTTTGGTGTTAAGATGATGTTAATGTTTATTTATATTATTAGAAAACTAGTTTTTCCTTATTTATGTTAAGATAAATGACATGTTGGCTGTTAAATCATTAAGAAAATAGGGAGCAAACAAGAATGAAAATATAACTGGCAGAAAAGGCTCACAAATTTGCTCCATTAATTAATAGTACACAATGGTACATATATAGTACATAATGTATAACTGACCTCTAACGGTATGACCGTTAGGATAGATAACGAACTTAGATTAGAGCTTTCAACATTGGCAACTACCATAAATGGTGCTAAGTTATTATTTGCCACATGTAAATATCCATGTAGGATTTAATTATGATGATTCCCACCATAAACACAAGAACTTCACAAATCATTATTTTGTAAATAATGTAATTCTATTAATTCTTATTTTTTATTCACTCACATAAAGAAAAAAACTCACAAGATTTATTTATGAGGCTTTGCACCACAAAAACAACAACTTCACAAAATTATGTATTTCTAAATAATCTAATTCAATTCTTCAATTTTAATACTATTTAAAAATAAATAAATACATAAGATTGCTAATATTGACAAGTAATTAAAAAGGCTAATTTTTAATTTATTATTATTGTAAGGTAAAAATACAAATGATTTGAATTAAAATTTGATTATTTAATTGGCAATTTTTTATTGATCTGATTAAATTTATTGATGGAAATTAGTGTCATTATTAAGTTTTTAGCACAAACCATGGATCTCATATCCATATGCATGGTCCATGGAGAAAAGAGGAGATGACCCAACGTATGACACACGAGATCATGTGTTGTATAGGAGTTTATTGTCATGGCCACAATAATGCACCCACTTTTTTATGTGGTCTTTTTGGGCGTGCGACACCATGTGGAAGCATTTTGAGGGTAAGACCAACTCAGATGCACTCCAACGGACTACGCCTAACATGCAGAAACCTTTTCTTAACTCTGTATCGTTGTAATATCTCGAGTTTTGGACCTGACACTTATGGGCATGAGCCCCATTGATTATAATGTTACCTTAATGTTTTATTTTGATATGTTGGGTCAAAGACCCCACTGCATATGAACATGATGATTTGTTTAATATATTGGGCATAAGCCATTTGCATATGATATATATATGTGTGTGGGGGGGGGGCGGGTAGGGGGGGCATGGACCCCGAAGCACATGATTGATGAGATGTTTGCGTTGAGCGAAGAGCTCTGGAGCACATGGGTAATTGATGTTTTGTGTTGAGAAAGAAGCTCTGCAACATATGAGTACTTATATTTGTGTTGAGCGAGAAGCTCTCGAGCACATGAGTTTTGAGACATTTGTGTTGAGCATGAAGCTCTCGAACACATGAAAAAATAAATTAGAAGTGTTGGGAATAAGCCCTGGATCCTTCCATGTTAATGTTGAGCATAAGATCTTGAGCATTGGATCCTTCGTCATTGTATCCTTAGGTGTATCCTACAAGTACATCCTAGCATTGGTGTTGAGCGAGGAGCTCTGGAATTGCACTAAGTTTGTAACTCCCTGTTTATAGCGTTGAGTATGGGCTCTGGATAAGTGCTAGGAGTTATTGAAAAGAATTAATGATTCTGGAGTGAAAATGACTCAAGTAAAATATTGATATCATCTGACTTATTTATAATTGATTAAATGAAATCTTGAATTTTTGTATCTCATCAAGTACTAAAGAACTACCATGTTATACGAGGGAATCCAACATGTAAGGATATTTAGAGTTTCCTAGCTTATTAAACCCAACCACCTACCTAATGACCTTAATGAAGAAAGTGGCATTAGTTTAGGGATCATAATACATGATACCCAAAGACAAATAATATATTGTTATGTATTTTATACATGGAATGTATAAAGAGTAAACCTAGTAATAATATTAATAATGTAAGAAAGAAGGAAAAACTTCATCTATTATTACTATTAATATTAAAATAAAAATTAAATAGTATATTACCTACAAAAGTCCGATTAGGAACTAGTTAGAACTTTCTAAGGTAAAAGTACCTAGACTAAATAAAAATAGTTAAATCAAGAAATCAAATGATTCTTGATTTAACTGCCCCTTTGACTAAAAACTCTATCTATACTCTATCTATAAAGTCCCAAGCTACACATAGGCTTGGGGATCTCTTTCATCTTCTTGGAGTCATTATTGTGCCTGTTTATTCTCACGAGAGTTATGGAAGAACATTTTTCTTAAAAGGAAAAAGGAGAACTGACCCATACGTGGTATACTAGTTAGGGAAGCCTTACTTTAGGAGCTCTAAGCTACTTGCATGTTGGAACCAGCTTGGGGGGATCCGGATCATAAACCAGAAATGATTCTGGGTCATGGTTGGGTGGAACGTGGTAGTTCCCAAGTAATTCAATCATCTATACACATGTCAGATATGCCTATGAATTGTTAATGCTAGGTAATTGAGTGTGCACGTTTCAGCCATTGGAATAGATTGACCTTTCAAGTATGAGGTTTTTGACTGCATATTTCATTATCTAGAATAATTTTTGGTTAGAATATGCAAGTGTTTATGTTATTTTTCTAACCCTATTTTTACCATTGATTTCCTGATAAATTCTTTAAGGGTTTACATTTTTATTTATAAACCCTAGGTCTGTCAATTAATTCTCATTCATGAATTATCAAGGGTTTTGTTCTTTCAATTTTATTTTTGCTAAACTTGGTTATGTTTTTATTAAGAAATCTAAACTTTTTTTTTCCGTAAAGCCTAGGATTTATTCTAATAGTTCCTATGTGTCTATTTACCTATGAACTCTATTGGCATATTTCATATTGTGAGCAGAGCTATGTTTAGAAGTAAAATACTAGTTCAAGTTAAGCTTCAAACAAACATAAATATAAATTACAGATTAACTAATATAGTAAACAACACTGTATTCTAAATGAAGTAATACTATAAACACATTATTCTTTATGTAAGGATATTTATCCAATTAAAATACTAAAGCTAAACTCAAAACCATCGAAGACCTTTCACAGTCTGTGTATATAGTTTTACCAAAACCCAAGGCTAAACATTAATCCACATCAAATAAAACCACATAATATTTATACCAACTACATCCACGAAAGCTTATGCAGTAACATTACTATCAACATAATAAAACCATGGCAAGTATAATAAATCAAAACCTTTAAACAATTACCAACTACATTATAAAAATCGCATACCATAATGCAAATCCCAATGTAATAAATCGGCCATAATACTAATGCACAGTAATCATTAAAAAACCAATATAATAGCACAGAGGTTGCAGTATCAATTCCTCTGAGCATTTCACCCAAATCACATCCACACATCTTTAAACACTCACAACCATAAACAACCCATGATCAATTCCTGTAGGGTCGGTTTTATTTTCAAAGCCACAGTGATGAGTCACGAATCTTGTAGGATTCGATACTTCATTTCAACTTCATGCCACAACTTTCCACTAATCAAAGCCACACTATATTACATATACATAGACTATAATTAAAAACATCAATTCTTTACATAGAGGTTGAAAGACCCACTAAAATTTACACGTTGTAACTATGGCCCTCGGCCTTATTACATATCCAAACATTTAAATCAAAATAACAAAAGCTATAACTTTGTCAACACTATGCGTTTATCCCCGACATCCTTTGGAAGGGTCCTTCCAAAGCTACGCCACCTTTGGATTACAACCCAAACAGAGTACCCATTAAGACCTATCAACATTTATCAACAACGATGACTGTTAAATGCAGGGTTACACCCACAATCGGCTCTTACATCCATTTACATAGCTTAAACATGAAACAATTAATCTCGATCTATTACACTATCACAGCTCTAATGGCAGGAACTCCAATGCCATATACAGCATGGTCCCAAAGCCAACAATGCTATCACGCATTCAAACATACAAATAACTGAAACATTGATTGCGATTACACATGGTCCATTAATAAGAGTAATAACCATGAAATTAAACAAGTATGCCAATGATGTACACATACATAACCATTAAAATAATTTATGGTTTACACAATCGATTAAACTCGGCCTTGCACCATTGCAAGCAATGGTGCTGCCCCATTCCATTAAACCAAACTTATTTACAATACGTAGAGCTACCAAGAGATTTCGCAGTCTCATTTTCCACACAAAGTATCCATTAACAATCTGAATACATTAAAGTTTCGGCCCTAAGGAATTAAAATTCCACAAGAAAAACCCCAAGCCCTATTGCATTACAAATCATAGCAACCATTAAAGTTACAAAAAGACCCATCCCAAAAACACGACCATTAGAAACCAGATCCTGGAATTCACAACCACGATGAGTATCAACTCTGTCGCAACCATTAAGCAAAATGAGGGAACAAGTTTACACTTGTTTAAGCAGGCTTACCCGAATGGGTATGGATTTTCCAACAATGTTATCCATGAGATACGACCCACGTTGTCGCCACACCCTGCAACTTGGAAACACATAACATAGGCCACGATGAGAAGTATGCATGATAACCAAACTAAACAAGCGAATACTGTTGCTAAATGAGTTTGTCAGCATACCTATTTAGGCCACCATAGTTGCACACCATTACACCATACAGGAGCGAAGCACAAGCAACAAAGCTACGAATGACTAAACCAAAGCAATGAGCCAAGACCTAAGGTGGGCTGCCACCTTTCCCAATGCACATTTAAGGCACTACCCTAGCTTCCATTAACGAACTCAAAACCCATAATCCTATAGTTCATGCCACAATATAACACCATATTCCAAATCAACGTGGAATGCATAAACCCCTTTTGTGCATCGAATTACTTAGGGTTTAATCCCTAAGCCCATGGCATATGAAATATGCCATGGAGGAATATAAGTCAAATTTTTATACAAATCTATTCTCCAACTATTACAAACCATATATATTAAACTATACACTAAGGCTAGGCTAAAGAATGAACAATGTTATAAGCCTTTATACCATCGTAAATAAATGCCACAAGAATAATAAGTTGAGTAGTGACCCAGTCACTAACGTAGAGTCCGTAAGCACAATAATAACAACTCGTGCAGTATAGGCTACTAAACCATCTATCCTGGTTTAATTACCATCTAAACAACCAGTCTATTGCCACTAGGATGGATTTGTAAAAAGGAGTGTTATTGATGAAACAGACAACATAGCCTATTCATCTTTTATAATTGGTTTTTTGACGCTAACTGAACCTGTACACAAAGTGAAATAAATGCATTAGTTCGTAAGAACTAAGTAATCCTGTTGAGACAAGTAGAAAAACAGTACCTCCGAGATGGTTACAAGGGAAACTAGTCCCACCACTCCACCCCTTTTTCCAATAACAAAGTTAAGTTAGCATTCTATATACAACATAAATTAGATGTTATAATCAATGAGGTATGTAATCAAATAGCTAACCTACACATCAATGCGTAACCATAGATCCAAATAGTAATCAACATCACGACAACATAAGTAATACATTAATAACTGTATCAATAAATATGAAAGAAGAACGTAAGAACAACTTATGAATTTACAGTACAGTAAACAAAGTACGACACATTCTACAGAAGTTCCAATAATGTCCTCTATAGCTAGTTTTGACTAGCCTAATAATTTTTATTTTTTTTTCAATTTTTGGAGACATTACAATTGTTTCAACACTATGACTTATTAATTGTTTTTACCCACAATTGGACAATTTTCATTACACAATGCAATCAAGTAAAACACAACACAATGTAAGGGTGGGGTTTCCAACCAACCAACACCGTTAACTTGCATTATATTCACATATTACAAAAGTGGAGTTGCCACAAGCCAATAGAGCTCCAAGTGTGCGCCCAACTAGCTGTCATACCTCTATTACAAAAATACACCAAGTTGAGCTAAGCCCTCAGTGAGAGTCTAGCTCTCAAGACTTTCGAACTTCACTAACCGCTGTAGCTACCGTCAACTTTATTTTGGGCTGAACTTGTCTAGGAGCACCCATTTTCTAGACTAGTGCTTCTCTTCGCAACCATTGCATTTTCTAAGTAAATCCTATCTTAGTGACTTCGCTATGTTTGAGCTTGGAAACCTCCACAACTCGTCTGCATTAGCGACCAGTCACTTTTCTATCTTGACTTGGATTAGATTTTCTTCTTTCGTTGAGCATCACTCCTTTATAGAGTCAAGTGGGAAGGTGTTTCTCCAAGGTGGGAGCACTAGTTTCCTAAGCACGCATGCCAACCCCTTGATGATGCATCTCTCCTACCAAGGTCAACTTCTTTGGACATCCAAGTGTGCTTCACTTTGTAAGTGGCGTTGTCGTTGGGCGTTGGTTGTTCCTCCACAGGCATATTCCATTAGTGCACTCCAATTTTGGGCATCATCATGTAGGGGTGCTCCTTCCAATGGGAGCTAAGTCCAACTAACCCTACTAACCAGATGTTTCAATGAGTGTGTCTGCCGAGAAACTAAGGTGGTTGTTAGGAACACTCCAAGGGCGCACCTATGTCATGTGGCATCGTTTCTCCGACTCCCTCAAGGTTTTCCTGTTCCATCAACATGCACTTAACTGAAGTATGCCCCTAACCAACAAAGTTACAAGGTGCCGCACACTTGGGATTGCCAAGATCCAAGGGGTGAGCATGAGTTTCATTTTTCAGGAGTGTGTCTTTATTAGGTCCATGCGCTCCTCAAGTGTTCCGTCACTTGGCTAAGGCACCACTTGCCAAGTTTAGCGACCAAACTGCCTTTCCCACATGGGTGCCCAAGCCAACCTCTTGGGCATGAAGAAGGTGTCACCTAGTGCATGGATGTAACAACCTCCCCTACCGAAGTACTTGTCATCCTAGGAAAAGTGTCTGAAATGCTCCACTCCTTCAAATGATGTTACTTCTAAGCACACGATACTTTTTCTGTTAATTCCCCTTTTCCAGTGCTTTGGTCTACCAGTACACTAGATTCAGTTACCTCCATCATCTGCACCGTCCGGGTGATCAATTCGTCTACTGATCCTCTATTGGTCTTTGTATTCTAGTCCTCTCTACATAAGTTTCCCACTCTATGACTTCTTTGTTATTTGAACAAATATTGCATGCTTCATCCAAATATGGATTTTTTATTTTTCCTGGTGCGCTTTGCCAAGAAGTGTCTGCGCCCCATCTGCCTTCGCCAAGAGTAGGGGCCGAGTCATGCTAGCGTCTAACCAGAAGATTGAGGACGATGGTTTTATTGACCATCTCCCATTTTATTCTCAGCTCTCCATCAATTTTTCTGCTTTCTAGATCAAGTAGAGGAGAAGTGGCACGTTTCTACCAATGGTTCTATTCCCTTCTTCAAATAGTCTCTGCGCTTCGGGGTCATCTAGCAATGCACATGATGCAACCAAAGTGTTCTCTTTCTACACTAGCATTGCAACTAGTTCAACTTCCTTATCATGTTGTCGTTCTTTTGCGCCCTTGCAGAACTTGGTGAGTTTCTCTAAACTCATCATGGTCGTTTCAACAACCCTTTCCATGCTTGCGAGTTGTTGCTCTAGCAAAACAACCGACTCCTTAAAAGCGGGGCACTCTTCCAACCAAGTCACTTCTTTTATGCCAACACATTCCTTGCAATGTTCTCCATCAACCTTTTTTTGTTTTTGTTATGGGAGGGGACGCTGCCAACACAGTCACCTTCCATTATCCTAGTAACCTATTAACTATCCACAAATATATGAGATCCCTTCTCACAAGAAACACTAAAGTCTCTAAGTGAGGCATATGACCTGCCTTCTCCTTCTTCATGAACTCTTGTCCAAGAAAAACATCAACGCCATCTGTTGATGTAATTGTAACTAAAAAATGTATTCACTTGTATTTCTTATATATTGTAACCCGATGTTTATTCCGGGATGTACTCGAGTCATGTCATTCCTCGATGTTCCTATCAGGAGGTTCTCTAATGTAAACAAGTCATGACAAGTCATTGTGGTTAACTCTCCTATTGATCAAGGGTTATAGTCCCCGCAGTTCCGGGACACTAGGGTTATTAGACTCACCTAGTGAAGTCAGCCCTAGTTGGGTTTGGTCAAGTCAGGAATTAGTATAAATAGAGAGATAGACTCTCTATTTATAACACACTCACTCACACTCAATTGTAGCACATAGCTGAGGAAGAGAAAGACACCGGTGAAAGGAAGAAAGAGGTTATTGCTGTTGGGAGATCATCTTATTGTTTTGGGGTTTTTCTTTGGTGTTGATTCTATCTTTGAGGAAGTTGCGGGGTTTTCTCCATTTATGGTTTCCCCAAGGAAAAACATTGTGTTAATTGTCTCTTCTGTTTGATTGTTGCACTTGTTGTTCTCTCAGTTAAAGATCCTAAGGTTATGCTAGCTTAATGTTAAAAATCTAACATGGTATCAGAGCTAACCTGAGAAGAAGACACTGTGCAACTGTGGGAACTAGGGATTCCTACTTTTTGGATCTCTCTCAACAAATTTTCAGCAAAAGAAGGTTGGAATAACTCTCCTCCCTAGGGTGCATCTTTCTGTCGAAGCATAATCCAATTTTGAGGTTTTTCAGTTTTGGACGCGACACTATTGTCGAAAATTAGGGCTTTTCATAGAAGAGGATTTCTTCAGTGAGCCCAGGCTTGGATTGATCTCCTTCTCAAAATTGAAGTTAGGAATCAATTTCAAATCATTTGGTTAAATAGAACTCCAGAAAAGAAAAACCTTAATCTACTCCTAAACCAACACTACAGGATTTCAGCTCCAAATCCAGATCCGACATCTTGACCTGGTAAGATCTAAATATTTTGTATTTCCATTTTAGGTTCTCAGTTAAGATGTCTCATCATACCAAGCTTGATGAAAATCTTGAGGGAGATGATAACTTCCAAGCCTGGAAGTATAGGATCTCCCTGGTCCTGGAAGAAAATGAGTTGGACTCCTATATCAATGAGGAGATTCCAGTTCTGTAGGGAGATGAGGCAAAGGCCTTACATAAGAAGAAGTTGGTTATGGCAAAGAGGATCATTGTTGATTCTATGAAGGATCACCTCATACCACAGGTGTCCTCCCTCAAGACACCTAAAGCCATGTTTCATGCCCTAACCAAATTGTTTGAAGGGAAGAACATAAAAAGGAAGATGACTCTAAGAAACCAACTAAAGAATGTAAAGATCCAGAATGCAGAGACCATCCAGTATTACTTTACAAGTGTCTCTCAAATCAAGGAACATCTGGAAGCAGTATATGAAGAAGTGGAAAATGCAGAGATTGGAATGACCCCCTTGAGTGGTCTCCCTAGATCATGGGACTCCTTTATTCAAGGAATCTGTGCCAGAAAGAAGTTAGTCAAGTTCAACAGACTATGGGAAGGTTTCTCTCAAGAATAAGGTCGGATAGCGGCTCGAGAAGAGAAAATGGGAAGTGAAGATCAAGCTCTCACAGTTCACTCCAAGAAAAGCAGAAGAAACTCTCATCACTCTAGAGGTAAGAACTTTCACCATAAAGATAACATTAGAAAGGACCTATCTAAACTAAGATGCTATACATGTGATGAAAGAGGACACTTTGGAAAATACTGTCCTAGAAACAAGTTTAACTCTCATAAGAAGAAGGGAAACAAGAGAAGACATCATGCTCATGCTGTAGAGGATGATGAACCTTCCAAGAAGAGAACCAGATATGAAAGTGAATACTCTTCTAGTGATGAAGAATATGTTTTGATTTCCGCTCTTACGAGAAACATTACTCATGGAATCAATGATCTGCTTATAGACATTGGGGCTTCCAAGCATATGACATGATTCAAGGAATCCTTTGTGAAATTTTGAGAACATGAATCACCTCACAAGGTGAAGCTAGGAGATGACTACCAGTATCCAATAAAATCTAGTGGGGAATCCTCCTACAAGCTAGACTCTGAAAATTCTATGACAATGAAGGAAGTATTGTTTATACCAAAACTAAAGAAGAACCTTCTCTCCATATCTGCATTAGATGCAAGAGGATTGAGGGTTTCATTTATAGATGGTCAAGTCATCATGTGGCCAAAAAGGAAAGACTATTGATGATGCTGTAGTGATTGGAGAACAAGAAGGAGGATTGTACAAATTGAAGGGCCATCCAAAACAAGCCTTGGTCCATGACACAGTAGATCCAAATGAACTTTTGCATAGAAGGCTTGCGCATGTGCATTAAAGACACTACCAATTGCAAGCAAAGATGTTGATGGTCTTCCATAAATTCAAGCAAAACATGATGGGGTCTACAAAGGATGTGCGAAAGGAAAGAACACAAAGAAGAAATTTCCAAGTAGAGAGAAAAGCAAAAGGAATCTTGGAAATCATCCACTCCAATGTATGTAGACCGATGTCATCAAGCTCACTAACCAGGTATGTGTATTATGTTTCTTTTATTGATGAATTTTCCAGGAAGACATGGATTTACTTCATGAAGAACAAAGATGAAGTATTTAGAAAGTTCAAGGAATTCAAAGCCTTGATCGAGAATGAAACTGAAAAGAGGATTAAGACCTTTCGATTAGATAATGGTGGAGAACTCACATCAAATGAATTCAAAGAGTTATGCAAAGACTCAGGGATTAAGAGGGAGGTGTCCACTCCATACAATCCACAACAGAATGGGATTGCAAAAAGGAAGAATAGAACCATCATGGTAGCTACAAGAGCAATGCTTCATGATAAAGATCTTCCTATGCACCTATGGGCAGAAGCTACCAGAACAATGGTGTATGTATATAACAATACTCCACATAGAGTACTCGAGAAAAAGACTCTTGAAGAAGTATTCTCCGGCAAGAAACCAGAAGTCAGCCATCTCAGAATATTCGACTGTCTAATGTACATACATATTCCAAAAGAGAAAAGGACAAAATTAGTTCCCTTAGGAAACAAGGGTATATTTTTGGGATACTCTGAAAGCTCGAAGGCTTACAGAATATACTTCCCAGGATTCAAGAAGATTGACATCAACAGGGATGTGGCATTTGATGAAGACATAGCTTACAAAAAATCAAGAAAGAAACCTGTTGAAGCTCTTGAAGAGGCGGAAGCACCCAGAATTCATGGTACAACCATGAATGAAGAAGTTCAAGAAGAAGATCGAGAATTTGAAGAACCACAAGAACATGTAGATCCAATTCAGGAGAAGAATCCTCACAAGAGGAAACCTGCTTGGGTACGAGAAGCAATCCAAGGAGCGAAAAGATATGGGGCTCTAGAAGAGAATCAAAGAGAAAGAAAGAGGACCAGATCCTGCTCTAGATATGTAGAAATACTATGCAATTTCATTGATAAAGAACCTTCCAATTACGAAGAAGCGACAGAACAGAAAAATGGAAGGATGCTATGATCGAAGAGTATCAATCGATCATGAAGAATGATGTTTGGGATGTTGTCCCAAGACCAGAAGGGAAGTCATTTGTAACTTCGAAATGGATCTACAAGATCAAACATGCTACAAATGTTAGCATAGAGAAATATAAGGCGATATTTGTGGCTCATGGTTTCTCATAGAAAGAAGGAATAGACTATGAAGAAACCTTTTCACCTATAGCCAGATACACTTCCATCAGATCAGTACTTGCTCTGGCTTCAGTGATGAAATGGAATATACACCAAATGGATGTCAAGAATGCTTTCTTGAATGGAGTAGTGGAAGAGGAAGTGTATGTAGAACAACCACTTGGTTTTGAGACACATGACAGGTAGTCTCATGTGTGCAGATTGAAGAAAGCCCTGTACAATTTAAAATAGGAACCCAGGACTTGGTACGACAGAATTGATAGCTTTCTATCTAGTTTGGGATTTACTAAGAGTAAAGCAAATTCCAACCTTTACTACAAGGTTGAAGGTGGCAACCCAGTGATGCTCCTATTGTATGTAGATGATATGTTTGTAACAGGTATGGATGGGTTGATTGCTAATATGAAGAGGAAGCTTGATGTCAAGTTTGAAATGAATGACTTGGGAATGATGCACTATTTTCTAGGCATGGAGGTGTGGCAGAATGCAGATGGAGTTTCCATGGGACAAGGGAAATATACAGTAGAGATCCTCAACAGGTTTGGGATGATGGATTGCAAGGCTATGGCCACACCTATGGCATCAAACCTGAAGCTATTAAGTGATGATTCATCAGAGACGGTTGATGCTACAATGTATCATCAGATGATTGGGTCCTTGATGTACCTAACGAACACGAGACCAGATATTTTCTTTGCTGTGAACACCTTGAGCCAGTTCTTGATAGATCTGAGACATGTTGACTTGATTGTTGCAAAGCAAATTCTAAGGCACCCAAGGGGTACAATTGATTATGGGCTCAAGTATGATGCGAATCAGAAGATTAAACTGGAGGGTTATGTTGATTCAGATTGGGCAGGAAGTGCCATCAATAGGAAGAGCACTTTAGGGTGTTGCTTCAGTATGGGATCAGGTGTGATCTCTTGGTTTAGCATGAAGAAATCTGGTATGGCACTAAGTATAGCTGAAGCAGAGTATGTCGCAGCTTGTTCAAGTAGTTGTGAGGCAGTATGGCTGAGGAAGCTACTGTCTGATTTATTTGATCTTTAGTTAGATGCTACTTGTATATATTGCGAAAAACAGAGTTTTGTGAATTTATCGGAGAATCCGATGTTCCATGACAAGTCGAAGCATATTGAGATCAAATATCACTATATCAAGGATATGGTGCAGAGGGCAGTAGTGAAGCTCCATATGTTGCAACGGAAAAATAGATAGCTGATGTGTTGATGAAGCCATTAGCCAGAGTGAATTTTGAGTACTTCAGGGAGAAGCTTGGTGTTCTCCAGATCAAGGTTCATTCTAAGGTGAAATGATGAGTTCGTGAGACATTCTGACATAGTGAGATGATTGGTTCCTTCCATGGTCAGATGTAAGGGCTGAGCCATTATGTAATGGTGAGAGGATTGGTTCCTCCCATGTCAGATATGAGTGCTGAGCCATTCTGATATGACTGTAGGACTAGTTCCTACATGATCAGATATAGGGGCTATTGCCATTCTTGGAATGGAGTTTCCTAATCAATTACTAGGAATACTTGGTATAGGACTGAGGGCCATTCCGATATTACTGACGGATGTGTTCCTACATGATCATATGTGAGCATATGGCCATTCTGATGTGATTGAGGGATGTGTTCCCACTTGATCAGATATAAGCATTTTTTCCATTCTCTTGGAGAATGGAGGCACCTGGTCAGTTACCAGGAACCCTCAACCTGGGGTTAAGAGCCTTTCCATCATGGTTCCAGGATGTGTTCCCACATGGGTGGATGTAAGTACAGAGCCCTTCCATCATGGTTGCAGGATGTGTTCCCACATGGGTGGATGTGAGTGCAGAGCCCTTCCATCATGGTTGCAAAATGTGTTCTTGCATGGGTGGATGTAAGTGCAGAGCCCTTCCATCATGGTTGCAGGATGTGTTCCCACATGGGTGGATGTAAGTGCATATCCCTTCCATCATGGTTGCAAGATGTGTTCCCGCATTGGTGGATGTAAGTGTAGAGCCCTTCCATCATGGTTGTAGAATGTGTTTCCACATGGGTGGATGTAAGTGCAGAGCCCTTACATCATGGTTGCAGGATGTTTTCCTGCATGGGTGGATGTAAGTGCAGAGCTCTTCTATCATGGTTGCAAGATGTTTTCCCACATGGGTGGAAGTGCAGAGCCTTTTTAGCATGCTTGCAGGATGTGTTCCCAAATGGCTAAATGTGAGTGTTGGGTCTTTCTGATGTGATTATAGGATTGGTTCCTACATGATAATATGTGAGTGTTGGGCGTTCCTTTCTGACATGGTGTTGGATGTGTTCCTCTCATGGTCAGATGTAAGTGTTGGGCGGGCCATTCTAACTTGGTGTCAGATGTAAGCGCTGAAGAAGACCTACATGGAGGCTAGGCCTACAACCATCATGAAAAAGGGTTGGCCCTGTAGAACTTTATGTGATGAGAAGAACCATGAGATAGCACCTGTGATGATCTAGATCGAGTGATGATGATCTAGATCCGAAGATGAAGATGACTTGAATATGAAGATGACTTGAAGATGCAGATGATGAGATGACCCAGAGAAGAAGACCAGTGATGAAAACTGTGTCGAGAGAATACCTTCCTAGTTAAGAGGGAGTGTTGATGTAATTGTAACTTCGGAATGTATTCACTTGTATTTCTTATATATTGTAACCCGATGTTTATTCCGGGATGTACTTGAGTCATGTCATGCCCCGATGTTTCTATCGGGAGGTTCTATAATGTAAACAAGTCATGACAAGTCATTATGGGTAACCCTCCTATTGATCAAGGGTTAAAGTCCTCGTAGTTCTGGGGCACTAGGGTTATTAGACTCACCTAGTGAATTCGTCCCTAGTTGGGTTTAGTCAAGTTGGGAATTAGTATAAATATAGAGCTAGTCTCTCTATTTATAACAAACTCACTCACACTCAGTTGTAGCACATAGTTGAGGAAGAGAAAGACACTGGGGCAAGGAACAAAGAGGATACTGCTGTCAGAATATCATCTTATTGTTTTGGGGTTTTAATTTGGTGTTTATTCTATCTCCGAGGAATTTGTGGGGTTTTCTTCATTTATGGTTTCCCCAAGGAAAAACATTGTGTTCATTGTCTCTTGTGTTTGATTGCTATGCTTGTTGTTCTCTCAGTTAAAGATCCTAATGTTATGCTAGCTTAATGTTAAAAATATAACACCATCAAGAGGAATGACTGTGAGATTGACCTCTCCTAACCACTCTCCAATATTGAAAGGAACTTGGCAAACCAAGCCAACCACCCTCTTAACCTCTGAGTTGACCGCACAATTATTACCTCGAAAGTTGGATATGAGTGGAAATATTTTATTTTATGCACTAGGGATGGGCCTTGGACCATAATTGGACAGAAAATTATTACCCTAATACTTTGTTTAATTTAATAGTAACTCCATTTACCAAATTCATGTATGATTTATTTATTTTCACCATGTTTTCCTTTTTGTTGATGTCACATTAACAAATTTTCACTGCTATTGGGGGGTGTATCTATGGATTGAGTGAGTAGAGGAGTGTAAGAATATTTTGTACCATAGAGTGAGGTCTAATCGATATGATCCATGATGAATCTATTGTAGTACAATACTAAAGCATACATAAACATCTACATACATCAAAAGGCCTTCATCACTATGTGGGGATGTTCCTACAACAACATGTGAGCCAAGGGATCAGGTAGACTAATATAAATCTTGTCCTATTGGATCTTATGTACAGTATTTTGGATCATTTTTCATGAGTTATACCCACTCTTCGACAATCTTTATGTTCTATTCATGATTTAGTTGTCCAAGTATTTTCTCACAGTCATGTCATAATCAGGGCCTTCTTGGAGGTAAATGTCTATTGAGGGGAATTTAGATGGGATGCTAAATAAGATTCCCCTTGTCAAGGAGGAAAGTCTATTGAGAGGACTCTTACCATTTCATCTAAAGTATTAAGGGTTTGTGTATCCAAGGGGTTTGAGCCTACTAGATGCAACTAATAAGGTTTGTCAACATTGTCGAAAAAATCCAATCTAGCTTGGAGATGAGAGCTATATTTGACATCTTTGATATGGATTTCTAGTGTGATCTATCGCCTCCTCTTCCATAGTGACAATACCTACAAAAAATACATATAATATTTAACGTTCCATAGATCTCACTAAGCTATCTAATCTAACAATTACATGTATAAATTTGTGTGATGATTCTTATTGTACATGATGTGAATAAAACTAATTCATAATACATACATCAATATCATTGAGACCATCATGGATATGTTAATATATAATCAAAATTAAAATTATTCATGCTATTGTCTACTGAAGTTAAGAAATTAACATAATGGGATAATTGAGTTTTAGGATGATCATCTCTTCATTCAACATAATGTTCATGTATATGAAGCGATGAGGATGAGGTATCGGAAGTGATGAATATGAGTTAATATTCATTTGTTATAGAGGTGTTTCCATTGCTTCCATTTTTTATAAATCATTACTTGTAAATTTATAATTATATTTTATTGTCATTTTTTATTGCACACATTATAACCTGTAAACTTTTACCTAAATTATTCATTAGCTTTTATTTCTTAAATTGTAAACATTCATTTTCTTTATGTATTAAATTTTTGTTTATTTAGAAAAATTATACAACCTTCTAAAATGATTGATGAATGGTTTGGAAACTTAGAAAAAAAAGGGGTTACATTTCAACGGAAAGACAAACCTTATTTTCCATCCTCTCAAAATACAAAACAAGAAAAATACATTGGTTTCTAATAACTTTAATATAATAATAAGAAACTTAAAAAAAAAAAATTAATTTTCCCTCCAAAAAGAAATATTCCAATGGTTACTAAAATGGGTAATATATGATTAAAAAACTTATAAAAAAAGCTAAAAGAACTCAGTTTCCCTCCATCTCAAAACATATGTGAATATTTTTCAGATTCCATTCAAGATATATAAATGCAAAGCAGTTTAATATGATGTAAATGTTGAAAGAATGTCAAATGGCTGATCAAATTATATGCTCTAGCTGGAGGAAAATGCAGTGTTGAATAAAGGATCCAATTACATTAGAAGGAGCAAGGAGGGTGTTCAAACAAGGATCCATCTTCTAAAGGAGCTGACGGTCAAAGAGGGAAATATTTACTATTAATTTTGAAATTAATATTGGATTACTCAATTATTGTAGTTTCACTCGATATAATATCAAGAAAGTTTATTTAGTTCGTGTATGCTCGTTTTCTAAATTTTTTATTCAAATACGGTAAACAGTTTATTCAATTAATGTATGTGTGTTTTCTCTTAAATAGATCATTGGTTTTACTAGATTTAGATCTACCCTATCTATAGGGTAACCATAAAACAAAGCATGGTAAAAGAACTTAGGGTTTCAAGCTTCTCTCGAAGACACATAATAGAGAATATAGAGTAAATATATATCATCAGGATCCTTTAGTCTTTCTAGGAAGAAAACCCATCAATAGAATCAAAATTTCAATCCACAGGTAACTTTCCCAAACTACTAAGATGTTTAACTCACTAGTAAAAATAATAATTCCATCAAAATATGAGATCATTTCTTTTTAAAAGATTACTGAGTTGTATATAGAAAGATGCATAAGATCGGGGCTCATGAAGTTTTGTAAATGAAGGATAAGAATAAATTAACCCAAAAATAAACTAATTAAGGATCATTTACATTCTAATTACTCAAAATTTAAGTTCTCAATACCCAACATAGCCTGCAATCATCTACCAAAACAAACAGTTCTGCACAAGCGTGACACAAAACAAGGGATTTAATGGTTCATGCCTAGATTCATGATCTAGAATAACCATAGTAGTTGAAATGTAAATAACACTTTAGCCGATTTGGATAAAAATCAAGGAACTAGGAATATATATATATATATATATATATATATATATATATATATATATTAAATAAG
>LPNX010050829.1:0-48775 GCA_001517045.1 Pseudotsuga menziesii
TCGACATCAATACATTTATTATAATTTATTTTATTTTAATTTAATATTGTGATTTCCTTCCAATCATGCTATATTATAATATGTTATTTAACAATAAAAAAAATTTAATATGATACTTTGTTCACTTCAAATATAGATAGAGATCTTCTTGTAATAAAACATGCAATTATGTGTGCAACTTAACTTCATTAATCCTACATTTTATATCTTCATGAATATTTTTTCTCATGATTCAACAAATTACAGATTTTCATATACTCCTCCTAATTTATGGCATACCGAACTAGTTATAAATGATACAACATTTCATTTTTTATGATTGTATATTAAAAACACTTGGAGTAAATAAAATTTGTGATCAATAAAAACATTCTTTCTAGGATTAGTTTTTCCAATTTTAATGGAATATTTCTTTAATGCATAATTTTTACAAATTAAATGAAATAAATAAAATGTTTACAAAAAAATTCAATGTCATAGAAGTCCTTGTAATAGAATTTTTCTAGATTTCTTGAAATATGTGTTCTATTTGATTTGATTGATCTGACTTGCATTTTTGTATGATGTAGAGAGGAATAATGAAGCTCAAGTATGTGATACAGATCTAGATCTCTCGAAAGATGGATTTTTAGCATAGCCAGTGAGCTAGGTTGCTTGAGCATAAAATCTCGGTGAAGCTCATAGGTGGCTCAGATGTAAAATGGTCCTGTAGGTTGTCCTCGGATGTAATCAGTCCTGGCGAAGCTCACAAGTTATCCTTGGATGTAATCAGCCCTGATGTGATTCTATGCTAGAAATGGATAGAGTGAAGTTTGAGTACTTTAGGGAGAAGCTTGGTGTTCTGCAGATCGAGGTGATGATCTCAAGAGCCTTTCTGACAGGGTAGGATTGGTTCCTTCTATGGTTAGGTATAAGTGCAAGAGCCTTTCTGACATGGTGGTAGGCGGGTCCTCCCATGGTTAGATGTAAGTGCATAGAATTTCTGACATGGTGGTACGTGGGTCCTCCCATGGTCATATGCAAGTGTAGAGCCTTTCTGACTGGGTCAGATATAAGTGTAGAGCCTTTCTAACTGGGTCAGATATAAGTGCTGAACCTTTCCAAAATGGTGGTAGGATGGGCCTCCCATGGTCAAATATAAGTGTTGAGCCTTTCCGACCTGTTGGCAGGATGGGCCTCCCATGGATAGATATAAGTTCTGAGCCTTTCTGACATGGTGGAAGGATGGGCCTCCCATGGTCAGATGTGAGTGCTGGGCCTTTCTGACATGGTGGTGGATGCGTTCCTCCCATGGTCAGATGTGAGTGATGGGCATGCCTTTTTGACATGGTGGTGTATGTGTTCCTCCCATGGTCAGATGTAAGTGCTGGGTGGGCCATTATGACTGGGTCAGATATAAGTGTTGAAGAAGATTAATACCTACATGGAGGCTAGGTCTACAACCAGCATGAAAATGGGCTAGCTCTGTAGAACTTCCTATGACGAGTAGAATTGAGAGATAGCACCAGTTGATTGAGATAGCGGAAGCAGTGATGATGATGATCCAATGATGATCCAACTTTGATGATAATCTAGTGATGATCCAGCTTTGATGATGATCCAATGATGATCCAGCTTTGATGATGATCCAGACTTGATCTAGAGAAGAAGACTTGTGCTGATGAATTGTGTCAAGAGAATACCTTCCTAGTTAAGAGGGAGTGTTGATTTATTTGTAACTTTGGAATGTATTTACTTGTATATATTATATTGTACCCCGATGTTCCTATCGGGAGAATCATTTGTATTTCATTATACCCCGATGTTCCTATTGGGAGAGTCATTAATATAATAAACTCATGTAAATTCAATGAGGTTAACCCTCCATTGTAAGTCGAGGCAATATTCCCCACAATTGAGTTAAGGTTAGCCCTCCTTGTTGATCGGAGGAAAAATTCCCCACAGTTGAGGGGCATTAGGGTTATTAGACTCTCCTAGAGATGTCGGCCCTGGTAAGTAATTGTAAAAGTTGAAAACTAGTATAAATAGAGAGTGAGAGTCTCTATTTGTCACACACACACACTCAAGTGGGGCGCATGAGTGAGAGAGGAAGTGCTCACACAAGAGAGAGAACAATTGTTGGAGATCATCTTTCTGTCTTTGGGTTTTACTGATTCCATTGGTGCTCATTATATCTCTAAGGAAGTTGCGGGGTTTTCTCCTTTATGGTTTCCTTGAGGAAAATCTTTGTGTCCCTTGTCTCTTGTGATTATTGCTGTGCATGTTATTCTCTCAAATAAAATCCTAATATCATATTGCTTAAATGATAAAAATATAACATGAAAGTAGACCTTCCCTCAATAAAACAACTGCCAAGGAATTTTTCTTTCAAAAGATGTAAATCATTGAAAATATCACTCTTAGGTTTGTTGTATTAATATTTGAAATACTCTTATTTAACTTAATCTATGTGATATGTGTAGTTATTTCCTATAATGTTAAGTATGTAATATAAAACATAGTAGTATTGTTTCGAAGTTAGGCGTAGTAAATTGCACTTATATTCCATACATATGACATTTTATGAAATTAAGGTTATCTACTTGAAGTTAATTATTTTGACAAAAACCTTTCTCAGATTTCCAGGATTCAATGCATAATGTCTATATTAAACCTATAAAGTTGAGAATTATAGTAAATTTACATAAAATTGCTTAGCTTAGAAAAATGCACACACATATTCATATTTGGGTCTGTTAACACCTCTATGTTGAACAACTTAGGAAAAGGTATGATGGAGGAAGATAAAAGGATACATAAGATTTGCAAAGTTTAATAGTTTTGATTTCATTATTAAAATGTGCATAGTCGTTAATTTGTCATGCAATCTGAAGGTGTAAAGTGGTTGAGGTGAAATCTACGGTTTAAAATGGATCTGCTAGGAAAAGATGCACAGAAGATAAGTTATGTGGAGAAGCGGATGTGGTTAGCAAAGATTAAAAATCGACGGTTAGGGAATAAAGCAAACAAAATCTATGGCCGAGGGATAGTCCGCTGAATAAAGATACACACCTGAAAAAATAAAAAATGCTAGCAGGATATGCACAGCCGATCTCAATCCAACGGTTTAAGCAAAAAGTGAAAACTCATCGATGGTCATTATTGGTTCCAGAAGGTAAAATTGCGAGATAGTTAAAAGGGAAAGGTGGTAGCGGAATGTAGCCATGTTCCACGTGGCAAATTGAAGTGAATTCCATGGAGAAAAGTAGTTAAGGAAAAACCGCTTGATGAGGGCTCCGGAAAAGACCGTCGTATAAAGGTAAAGTTGACTTGGTTTAAAAAATCATTTCATTTGTGTGCTACGGGTGAAAGGAGGATATAGTCCGCCATATTTCCAAAGTCAACTTCTATATATTTACAATCACAGGTAAGCCTTAAAATACTTAAACTTGGTTCAAAGAGTTGCTGCCATTGTTCGTTATGGAAAAGGAACAGGGTTTAGGATTTTTATGCAGAGTTTTGGATGAGAGGGAAGAATTTGTTTTCGATAGGGAAAGAAACATATGTGACCCTATTTTATCAGTTGGAAATGTATCAGTTTCAAAAGAGCAGTTGTGGCAGTGTAATTTGCAGGGGAATGATGTTCTAAATTTCTGCAGTTCTTTTTCATATTATTTTTCTATTGAGCAAACCTTACCATTTCCTGAATTTGTCAAATGGTGCACAAACAGTTATTCCCCCTTCAAAAGAGTTGTCATGAGTCATACCACGTCAAAAATACTTTGTAAGGTTGATGCAAAGCCGTTCACGGAATACTGAACCTACCTGATAATTCCCCTAATAATTGTGAGTCTTTGAATGAGTCAGTCTTAGTTGAAATGTATAAAAGTTGTAAAACCGAAGTTAGATGCCAATTTCTATCCAGTATTCTGAAAGATGGTCATTCATTAGAAGGAATTTTTCTGCCATATAATGTTAACATTTTCAAAAAAGAGGTACAAATGGTTATGTCTTTAGTCAGCCAAATTCTAGGTTTAGATGATGATATTCATATCAACGAACTCGTTTTAGGTTTCCTATTGAGAATAAGTTCAATTGAGCCCGAGTCCCATTTAATCCATTGTTTCAATCTAGATGAGTATTTGTCTGAAGTTATCCATTTCCAATTGGTCGAATTTCCCAAAGTCAGGTTTTTTAAATATCAGTCATACTTACTGAATATGTTGTTGTGTTCAAATGTGTCAGAATTGCAATTCCTGTCCACCATTTTCTCTCTAGATATTCCAAAACAAATCAATATGTTTGAGTTTGTAAATACAATTATGGCAGAGATGTATAAATTGTTGTTTGATGATGTATTACCAAGGGTGTTAGAATAAATGAAACTCATGTTATAGTCTTATTTAGAAGACATAATAGGAGACTGGTTCTTATATAAATATTTTACTGTTTTGAGGGTGTATGGGTTCACTGGGGAACCATACAAGCTACCTGTTTTTCTGACTCCAAGAATATTTTCACTTGAGTTTATGAGGTAGAGATTGTGTGCAGAAGAAGAGCATTTCGGGGCGTTCAAAAAGTCTTCAAATGTTAAGTTTCCTCTTAAAGTTGGTCCATTTGTTTTCAAAAACAAAAGTGCCCTGTTGGTTATAGAAAAGTTATTAGAAGTTATGTATTTCCAGAAGGAGCAAAGAATCAATTATGATCCACATCACATAATTTCTCAAAGAAAGTAGTCAAACAAAAATAAATCATTCGATCATCAAGTTGTCAAAGGTTTAGATAAAATAGCCAATTTGTCTTGTTTTGAAGAAAGTTAAGGAATTGATGAGGGTAGGAACAATGAGTTGATTGCAAAGGTTCAAGCACCTGATAATCCTAGCATTTTGAATAAGAGGAGTCTTTCTGATACTGAGAGTATGGATGTGGATGAAAACATTTCATATAAAAAGACCAAAACACACTCTCAGGATGATCAAGTTTCAGAAGAAATAATTTCAAAGGATTCAAAGAAAATGGTTTTGTTCCCTAAGAAGTCTGTACAGATACATTAGTATTCCTTTGGAGGAGAAGGTAGTGCAGAGCCCAGTTCATGTTTCAAATATAGAGCTGATTTAGTGTCAAGTTATGCTGAAAAACAAATGCAGTCATCAGAGAAAACCAAAAATTTGATTCCTCGAGTTAGAAGTCCAATCAATTAAAAGACATCATTAATTTCTACACGAGATGTGGAGAGAAATACCTTGAAGTTTGTTGTGGTTAGTGATAAAAAGTATCTAAGAGCGAAGTGAAGTTAGATAAAATTAGTGTTCCCGATAAGATACAACTCCATAAGAAGACTGGAGATGTTATCTATTCTGATTTATTACATGCTATTATGAAAGTTAATAAATTGCAGTCCCTTGTAGATAAAATAGAAGTCCATTGAAGCACGAGAAAGTAGAAAATAAAGCAAATCTGATCTAGATTAAAAAGTTATAGGGAGATGTTATAATCTTAGGAAATTAACCAGGAAATGTACAGGCAACCAAAAGGCTTTTAGAAGAAAAGGACAATACCATCTAGGTATTGAAAAGAAGCTTAAAATCCCAAATGCTGAACATGCTCAGTCCCCAAAATTATTTACATTGCAGGAAGAAAAAGATAAAGTTTATCAAGAGATGATGGATTACAAAGGCAAAGCATTGAAACTACAAGAGGAGAAAAACATATGGGAAGTGGAAAGAGCTGAATTGATGACCCAGATTTTGAAGTTAAAAAAGGATCAGAATGATGAAAATGAAATTATGGAAGAGTTGATGAGTCAAACTCCTATTGACACAGATTTATCTCTTGTGAACATTGAAAAACCGTTAAGTGATTTTTCTGCAGATGATTTGTTAGTTCCTATGTCACAGGTAAGTCTGAAGGATGTGGAAATCAAAGAATTAAAGGAAGAAAATGAGAAGATTAAATCAAAATTGGTTAGAATCATTGAAGAAAAGAATAAAACATTAAATGATAAAATCCAGTTACATAAAAAGTTTAATGAGTTTAAGGAAAGAAGCATAGGAAAAGATCCTTTACAAGGAGCTAAACATTTAATTTGGGATACATTATTTGTGGAAATCACCAAGTTTAGACACCATTTAAATTTATTTGATGATCGAAGTGCATTAGTCAATTTAGATACTCAAATAATGAAGTTGGAAAATGAGACCATGGAAAATAAGCCTCTAAATACATCTCAGAATGCTTTAAATTTTTGAATTCTCTAACATATCAGAAGTTACAGGACATCGGAATTAAGGACAGAGTAGCTATTGTACTATGGGTGAAGAAATTTATTAAAAAACGTCAGCTCATGAAGGTGGTACAGGATAAAGAAAATACAATGTCTTCACAGATAAAGGATTTCATGCTTGCTTTTAAGGATCTATTTGAAGACAGACTCCCTTCTTTCTGGGAAGATGAAGGAAGATTATTTTCTTAGGAACATTATCACAGTCTGCTAGTACAAAATCGCATGGACCATTCCAAGTTTGAAGATTTGGTTAAAGGGATGACTGGAAAGATCATTGTAGAAAAATTGACAGAGGATTTCGGAGTATTGCAAAAGTTTTTAATCATTAGAAGAGGATTGCCCACAGTATCTTATGAAGACCAAGTATCATGAAAAGATTCAGGAAGACGAAGTATATACTTCATCCTTAAAAACAGGTGTTGCACGTCATGGAGCTGCTTATTCGGGATACCCTGCAGTCACTAAGTTGATTATAATCAAATGATATGTTGTTAGAATCAAAGCATGTAGTTTTATTCCTAGTCGTTAGGGATATAGTTACAAAAAACTTTGATTAACTGATTATTCAATTATTGATCTTCTTGGGAAGAAGTTATCTTTGTATATATTTGAATTTATTTAATGTATTGGGGGTTAGAACCCATAGGTTTGAAACGATGTTTTTTGAGAACTTATGATTTCCGAATGAAATAACAAAGCTGAATGCTGGTGGATCTTCAGAGATTCCTGTGCCGTTTATGTTACAGTCTGTTCCTTCTTTCCATGTGATTGTCTTCTTAGTGCTTACTTTCCATTTTGTTTTCTTCATATCCGAAACATAGTGTTGAATAGTTTCAGAATTCATATTTGTTATGCTCTGGCTATTGTCTCAGATATTTCACAAATATTTCTACTAAAGTTGATATGGAATTCATCTTGTGATGCTCTATATTGATGGATTGTTCATGTTTCTTTCGTATTTGCCTTGACTGAATGGTTATCTTGCCTTTGTTGAGATCCCGTGTATGAAATATTTGTATTATCTTTATCCATTTGAATCCATTGCTTAATGGTTATATGTGTTGTTTCAACCACTCGCATAATTTAAAGTATTGATTCCAATATCTGGCCCTGTTAAATTTATATTTGAGAGATCCCTCTTCGGAAAGAAAATCCAGTTTCTTTCTAAAGTGGTTTTGCTGTTACCTTGGGATTTAATTTTCACAACCCGGGTACATTCTAAGTGCTAACAAATTGGCACCATTGTCGGGGAACGAAAGTGAAAATCATCCCTAGGAGAAACGACAAAGTTTATAAAGATCAAGAAAATATTTCTGTGGGAAAACAGAAATTTTTGTCAGTAAAGAAGGTTGTCTATTTGCCCTGGTGATTCCAGTTTTAAGATTATTTCAAGATTTCAAAAGAGATCCTGGCTTCGAAAAGACATGCACGAGGTAATTCTGATACTCAAGTTTTACGAAGTTTGGAGGATCCAGAGAAATTATTTAAGAAAAAAGACAAAGAAAAAGTAGACATTTCTCTGTTTGGTGCATCATCTTCTCAAAATTTTCATAGCATATTTGATAAAAAAATGGGAAATTGATATTGAAAAGGGTTTGTTGAAATCTAAATCTGAGCCTGATCTTAAAAACGTTGAATTTAACCCTTGAATATTAGAATCTCATTTGCTTGATTCCCTTTGGAGAGATCTTCAATAGTCTGCAAAAGTTGAAGAAGCACCTATTATTCAAAATATTTAAAATTCATCAGTCCCTCCAATTCCACCTAGACCAAAAGTTGAAGAAGCACCTATTATTCAAAATATTTAAAATTCATCAGTCCCTCCAATTCCACCTAGACCAATGGCTGCCAGATTTTCTCCTTTACGTTTACCTGCTGTCTTGCATGATCTTCCTCAAAATTATTCTCAGAGAATTTCTTTATTTGATGGAGAAGGAAGCATCACAGCAAGGTAGCATGTATCTATATTTGAATATTTTGTCGACTTGGAGGAAGTCGATTATATGGATGATAAAATGCGGTTGTTTGCTTAGAGTTTATCAGGGGAAGTAAAGAAATGGTTTAAAGATTTGACAGTTGCATCAATACTGACTTTTCAAGCTTTCAAAAATGCATTTCTAGAAAGATGGGATGACAAACAAAGCCCTCTACAACTTTTGTCCCAATATAATAGTCTCAAGAAAGGAGGTTTTGAATCTGTTCATGAATTTTCAAGCAGATTTATGAGGGTTTATAAATCCATCCCAGAAGATATAAAACCTTCTGCGGCTGCTGTTAAACTTCATTATGCTTGGTCTTTTGATAATGAATTTGCTTTTTCATTAAGAGAGAGAAAATCAGCAAGTCTTGCTGCTATGTTCACAGATTCTTTAGAAGTGGAAGCAAATATGATGGTGAGTGGAAAGATGAAACAAAGAGACATTGATAAGAGGAAAACAAGAGAAGAAAATATGCCTTCCAGTTCTTCTTTTGCAACTGATATTAAATCTGAAATGCTGTTGCAGACAATGGAGAAGTTAATGGATAGATTGACTGTGGACAATAGATCGTTCATTAGAGAACAAGCTGATCCTCAAATCAGAAATCAGAATTTTAGAAGGCCAAATCCTCCTATGCCTCCACAAAACAGGCAAAGAGATATGAGAAACCCAAGGAATCAAGAAGAGCAGCAGATTCAACCACCTTTCCCTGAGAATTATGTTGCAGATGAAGAGGATTCTGCTGAGAATGAAATTCATCTTTTTGGGGAATTAGATTCAGAGATATATATTACTGAAGAAGAACATCACATGTTTGCACAAGAAGATGGAAATGAAGAATTTGAAAGGAAATCAAAGCAGTATCAGAGGGGTTATTTGCATGCTATGGACGATGTACAAAGGAAAATCAAATTGAGAAATAGAGAAGTCATTATAAATAAAGGTAGGCTAAATCCAAATCAGTCTTCCACAAGTTCATTAAATACAAAAAAAGGAAAGGAAATACAAAAAGAGTCTGTTGTAAATAAAGAAGTTGAAAATGAAGTACAGAAAACAAAAGGATTGAAACAAGTAGCACTAGTAAATGTAGAGAAAGTTAATTCTACTTTTAATTTGCAGAATGAACTTTCTGAGCTAAAAATCTCCGTTCCTTTTAATGAATTGTTGAGAAATAATGAGTACAGGGATACAATAACAAAGATGGTTAAAGGTCAAGGAGAATTTCAATAAGAAATTTTAGAGTTAACAGATGATAATCCTATTATTTCATTTGGGCCAAAAGTTGAGAGTATAGATGATGAAGAAGTTCCTCCTTTTTATTTGAGTTTTGATTTGCATGATATGGTGGTACATAATGCAATGTTAGATTCAGGAGCATCACATAATCTAATTCCAAAAGGAGTAGTTGAAAGTTTGGGACTGGAAGTGACAAGACCTTATAAAGATTTGTATTCCTTTGATTCCAGCAGGGTGAAGTGTCTTGGTTTAATTAAAGATATGGTAGTAATTTTGAATAAATTGCTAGCTAAAACAATAGTAATGGATGTGGTAGTGGCAGACATTCCACCAAAATTTGGGGTGTTGTTATCAAGGTCTTGGACTTTAAAGTTGAATGGTAGCTTACAAATGGACATGTCATATGCCACTATTCATGTCCAAGATGGGAGTAGGAGGTTGTAGAGTGAGAAAAGAAATCCTTATGTAGTGAGAAGTCAAGATAGACCCAAAATTCATCATATATATGCTGTCGATACTGATTTGGGTTCTTCTATTTTCTTTAATGATATTGTCCCATATGATTTGGAGTCTGCATTGCAAATGAAATCTGAAAATAATGCAGGAGTAATAGAACAAAATGCTTTGGAAAAGAAATAGAAAAGAGATGGTTTATGGACTATGTATTTTGATGGATCTATGGCAAAGGTTTGTGCTGGTGCTGGTGTATATTTAATTTCTCCTATCAAGGATTTTAAAGCTCTATCATCTAAGTTAACATTTGAATGCACGAATAATGTGGCTGAATATGAAGCTCTGTTACTTGGGTTGCATGCATTGAAGTATCTGGGAGCACAAATGATAAGAGTTTTAGGAGATTTAGAGCTTGTGATAAACCAAGTGAATGATAGTTATCAAACCAGACATCCCCAGATGAGATCGTACATAAATGAAGTATGGGATATGTTTAGTAATTATTTTACAGAACATACAATTAAGGTGATTCCGAGATAGGAGAATACAGTAGAAGATTCTTTGGCGGTTGCTGCTGGTAAATTCAAAACTGCAAGTGTTGGTCAAAAAGAGTATTGGGTAGACATTGTAAATAGACCATCTATACCTGATAATTTTAAATATTGGTAGGTATTTGAAGATGACATGCAGATAAAAATATTTTTGAAACTATCAGGAGAATTTGTAAACACTCATATTGATGCTAAAAATGATGACAGTGAAAATTTCCAAGATGCTGAGGAAAATGAAGAATAAAAGATTGATGCTGAAAAATTGAAAGGGACTTTGGGAGGAAAGGATATCATTCAATTGAAAAGTAATTTTATCCAAGATGTTTGATTCCTTTAGATAAACTTTTTGATTAGAATGATGTTGCTAAAGATCCAAAAGTAAAACCTATTGATAATGATATTGAAGATAGAAACATTGGTACTAAAGAGAATCCAAAGATTAGGAAACTGTCTAAAAACTTGCCTACAAAAGAAAAAGAAGAATATGTGGATTTGATGAGAAAATATATATATGTGTTTTCTTGGATTTATGAATGCCTTAAAGAATATGATACTTCAATAATACAACATACTATCCCAATCAAACCTAGAGAAAAACCTTTCAGACAGAAGCTTAGAAGAATAAATCCAAAGCTGCTACCTATTATTGAGAAGGAAATTATAAAATTGTTTGACGCCAAAATTATCGTGACTTTATGATTCTCAAGATGGGTTGCTAATTTAGTTCCTGTTAGAAAGAAAAATGGAGAAATAAGGCTTTGTATAGATTTCAGGAATTTGAATAAGGTCTCTATGAAATATAATTATCCTTTGCCGAAGATGGATCATATTTTGTAGAAAGTGGTTGGAGCAGAAATAATTTCAATGATGGATGGTTTTTCTGGATACAATCGGATTAAGGTGTTACCTGAAGATCAAGAGAAGGCTGCCTTCACTACACCATGGGGAACCTTTATGTATGCAAAGATGCCTTTTGGTTTGATGAATGCAGGGGCTACCTTCCAGCGTGCCATGGATATTGCTTTTGCAGGAGAAATAGGCAAATTTGTGGTAATTTATATGGATGACATCACAGTTTATTCAAGGTCTGATAGAGAGCATATTCATCATTTGGAAAAAAATTTCATTAAATGCAGGAAATTTGGTATATCATTGAATCCAAAGAAATCAAATTTCACATTGGAAGAAGGAAAGTTGTTGGGCCACATAATCTCAAAGAATGGAATAAAGATTGATCCTGAAAGAGTCAGTGTGATTTTGAAGGTAGGAGAACCAAGAAGTAAAAAAGAAATACAGTCATTCTTGGGACAGGTAAATTTTTTGAGAAGATTCATTCCGAGTTTTGCTGAAATATTAATGAATATAAAAAATATGTTGAAAAAGGGTCATGAAATAAAATGGACAATGGAGGCTAAGAAATATTATAAATAAATAAAACAAGCTATTTCGGAGGCTCCTGTGTTGGTGAGTCCAGACTTCATGAAATATTTCTTAATATTTTCTTATGCTTCAGAACATACCACCGCTGTAGTTTTGTTACAGAAAAATAATGAGAACATGGAGCAGCCCATAGCCTTTTTCAGTAAGATGTTGAGAGATGGGGAATTAAAATATGATATTATGGAGAAGTAAGCATATGCTTTAGTTAAAGCATTGAAGGATTTCAGGGTGTATATTCTTCATTCACATATAATTTCTCATGTTCCAACCGCTGCAGTAAAAGGGATTCTCACACAACCTGACCCAGAAGGAAGAAGGGTGAAATGGATAGCAACATTACTAGAGTATGACATAGAGATTATACCTACCAAGTTGATTAAAGGGCAGGGATTTGCAAAAATGTTGACAGATTCAAACTGTGAATATTTACAGCTCAATTTCTTATCTAGGTAATTGCATCAGTTAGATACAGAAGTGGAGGTAATCATTGACTTTGCTACATCTCCATGGTATTCTGATATTGTTCATGTTCTTCAAAATTTACAAGCTCTTGCAGGATTGAGTAAAACTAGAGCAAGATCGGTAAAGTTGAAAGCTGCTAAGTTTTGTATTATAAATCAATACCTTTATTGGAAGGATCCTGGAGGTGTGTTACTTAATTTCCTTTTAGAAAATGAAGCCCAACATACAGTAAAAGAATTTCATAAAGGGTTTGTGGAGGACATCATTCTTGGAAGGTAATAGCAAACAAAATTTTGAGAGCAGGTTTCTATTGGACGACATTTTTTTCAGATGTGTACAAAGAAACTAGCATATGTCATAAATGTCAGATTTTTGACAATAAAAGAAAGGTAATTCCCCTTCCTCTTAATCCAATAACAGTAGAATCTCCTTTTCAATAGTGGGGTTTTGATTTCATTAGAGAGATAAACCCAAATTCTTCAGGACAACATAAATGGAGTTTAACGGCCATAGATTATTTTACAAAATGGATCGAAGCAATTCCTACTAGGAGAGAAACTGAGACAGTAATTATGGATTTTCTTGAAGAAAATATATTGGCTAGGTTTGGGTGCCCCAGAAGAATAGTGACTAATAATGCAGCAGCTTTTAAATCCAAAAAGATGATTAATGTTTGTCATAAATATCATATCAGTTTAAATCATTCAACTGCTTATTATCCATAGGGAAATGGATTGGCCTAGTCTTCTAATAAAATCCTGGTAAGGATTATCAAGAATTTGTTAGAAGACAATAAGATATCTTGGCACACCAAACTTAAATATGCTTTATGGGATGGCAGGATTAGTACTAAAAGAGCGATTGGAATGTCTCCTTTTCAATTGGTATATGGAACCGAAGTTATTTTTCTAGCATCATTGGGTGTTCTAGTTATGAGATATTTTCAGGAGCAATAGGAAGAGCCAAACCACATGTAGAGAAGGATAAACCAAATCAATGAGTTAGAAGAGAAAAGGAATAAAGCCTATGATAAAGTGTAGACACACCAGGAAAAAATGAAAAATACTTTTGATAGAAGGGTGAAAGAAGAACAGTTCCAAATTAATGACCTGGTGTTAAAATGGGATGCTCCTAAAGAAGATAAACATGGAAAATTTGATCACATGTGGGTAGGTCCTTATGTTATTGCAGGTTACAGAGGGAAAAATGCGTTTGTTTTGGAATATCCAAATGGGCTTTTGTTGGAGAGTAACCCTGTTAATGGAAGTTTTTTGAAGCATTATCTGTCCTAAAGTGGAGGGTAAAATTTGTACCATAATTTATAAATATTTGTTTTCTTGAAAGTAGTACAAATGGTGAACCGAATATTTTTGAATCCCGGAGTGAAGGCCCTAAGATTTAGGAGGTAAGTCATTTTCTTTATTTTAAGAAGAAATATATCAGATAAAAAGTAAAAAGTTTGGAAGTTTGGATACAAAGGTTAGAGACAGGCCCCTGGTCTAGGGGTTTTTTGATACCTCACAGGGAGGATATCATCCCCAGTTGGAGCCAGTTGTTAACACCTCTATGTTGAACATCTTAGGAATAGGTATGATGGAGGAAGATAAAAGGATACATAAAATTTGCAAATTTTAATAGAATTGATTTCATTATTAAAATGTGCATAGTGGTTAACTTGTCATGCAATCTGAAGGTGTAAAGTGGTTGAGGTGAAATCTATGGTTTAAAGAGGATCCACTAGGAAAAGATGGGCAGAAGATAAGTTATGTGGAGAAGCGGATGTGGTTAACAAAGCTTAAAAATCGACGGTTAGGGAATAAAGAAAACAAAATCTACGGCTGAGGGACAGTCCGCTGAATAAAGATGCACACTTGAAAAAATAAAAAAGGCTAGCTGAATATGCATAGCCGATCTCAATCCAACGGTTTAAGCAAAAAGTGAAAACTCATCGATGGTCATTATTAGTTCCGGAAGGTAAAATTGTGAGATAGTTAAAAGGGAAAGGTGGTAGCAGAGTGTAAACCATGTTCCACATGGAAACTTGGAGTGAATTCTGTGGAGAAAAGTAGTTAAGAAAAAACATCTTGATGAGGTCTCCAGAAAAGACTGTCGTATAAAGGTAAAGTTGACTTGGTTTAAAAAATCATTTCATTTGTGTGCTGTGGGTGAAAGGAAGGATACAATCTGCCATCTTTCCAAAGTCAACTTCTACGTATTTACAATCACACGTAAGCCTTAAAACACTTAAAATTGGTTCAAAGAGTTGTTTCCATTGTTCGTTATGGAAAAGGAACAGGGTTTAGGAGTTTTATGCAGAGTTTTGGATGAGAGAGAAGAATTTGTTGTCGATAGGGAAATAAACATATGTGACCCTGTTTTATCAGTTGGAAATGTATCAGTTTCAAAAGAGCGGTTGTGGCAGTGTAATTTGCAGGCGAATGATGTTCTAAATTTATGCAGTTCTTTATCATATTATTTTGCTATTGAGCAAACCTTACCATTTCCCAAATTTGTCGAATGGTGCACAAACAGTTATTCCCCCTCCGAAAGAGTTGTCATGAGTCATACCATGTCCAAAATACTTCGTAAGGTTGATGCAAAAGCCGTTAACGGAATACTGAACCTACCTGATAATTTCCATGATAATTGTGAGTCTTTGAATGAGTCGGTCTTAGCCGAAATGTATAAAAGTTGTAAAATCGAAGTTAGATGCCAATTTCCATCCAATATTCTGAAACATGGTCAGTCATTAGAAGGAATTTTTCTGCCATATAATGTTAACATTTTCAAAAAAGAGGTATAGATGGTTATGTCTTTAGTCAGCCAAATTCTAGGTTTAGAAGATGATATTCATATCAGCGAAGTTGTTTTAGGTTTCCTATTGAGAATAAGTTCAATTGAGCCCGAGTCCCATTTAATCCATTGTTTCAATCTAGATGAGTATTTGGCTGAAGTTATCCATGTCCAGTTGGTCGAATTTCCCAAAGTCAGTTTTTTTAAATATCAGTCATACTTACTGAATATGCTGTTGTGTTCAAATGTGTCAGAATTGCAATTCCTGTCCACCATTTTCTCTCCAGATCTTCCAAAACAAATCAATATGTTTGAGTTTGTAAATACAATTATGGCTGAGATGTATGAATTGTTGTTTGATGATGTATTACCAAGGGTGTTAGAAGAAATGAAACTCATGCTACAATGTTCTTCAGAAGATAGAATAGGAGACTGGTTCTTATATAAATATTTTACTGTTTTGAGGGTGTATGGGTTCACTGGGGAATCATACAAGCTACCCGTTTTTCTAACTCCAAGAATATTTGCACTTGAGTTTATGAGGCAGAGATTGTGTGCAGAAGAAGAGCATTTTGGGGCATTCAAAAAGTCTTCAAATGTTAAGTTTCCTCTTAAAGTTGGTCCGTTTATTTTCAAAAACAAAAGTGCCCTGTTGGTTATAGAAGAATTATTAGAAGTTATGGATTTCTAGAAGGAGCAAAGAATCAATTATGATCCACATCACATAATTTCTCAAAGAAAACAGTCAAACAAAAATAAACCATTCGATCATCAAGTTGTCGAAGGTTTAGATAAAATAGCCAATGTGTCTTGTTTTGAAGAAAGTTCAGAAATTGATGAGAGTAGGAGCAATGAGTTGATTGCAACGGTTCAAGCACCTGATAATCCTAGCATTTTGAATAAGAGGAGTCTTTCCGAGACTGAGAGTATGGATGTGGATGAAAACATTTCATATAAAAAGATCAAAACACACTCTCAGGATGATCAAGTTTCAAAAGAAATAATTTCATAGGATTCAAAGAAAATGGTTTTGTTCTCGAAGAAGTTTGTACAGATACATCAATATTCATTTGGAGGAGAAGGTAGTGTAGATCCCAGTTCATGTTTCAAATACAGAGCTGATTTAGTGTCAAGTTATAATGAAAAACAAATGCAGTCATCGGAGGAAACAAGAAATTTGATTCCTCGAGTTAGAAGTCTAATCAATTAAAAGACAACATTAATTTCTACTCAAGACGTGGAGAGAAATACCTTGAAGTTTGCTGTGGTTAGTGATAAAAAAGTATCTGAGATGGAGGTGAAGTTAGATAAAAATTGTGTTCCCGATAATATACAACTCCATAAGCATACTGGAGATGTTATCTACTCCAATTTATTACATGCTATTATGAAAGTTAATAAATTGCAGTCCCTTGTAGATAAAATGGAAGTCCAATTGAAGCATGAGAAAGTAGAAAATAAAGCAAATCCAATCCAGATTAAAAAGTTATAGGGAGATGTTATAAGCTTAGGAAATGAACCAGGAAATGTACAGGAAACCAAAAGGATTTTAGAAGAAAAGGACAATACCATCCATGTATTGAAAAAGAAGCTTAAAATCTCAAATTCTGAACATGCTCAGTCCCCAGAATTATTTACATTGTAGGAAGAAAAAGATAAAGTTTATCAAGAGATGATGGATTACAAAGGCAAAGCATTGAAACTACAAGAGGAGAAAAACAGATGGGAAGTGGAAAGAGCTAAATTGATGACCCAGATTTCGAAGTTAAAAAAGGATTAGAATGATGACAAGGAAATTATGGAAGAGTTGATGAGTCAAACTCCTATTGACACAGATTTATCTCTTGTGAACATTGAAAAACCGTTAAGTGATTTTTTTGCAGATGATCTGTTAGTTCCTATGTCACAGGTAAGTCTGAAGGATGAGGAAATCAAAGAATTAAAGTAAGAAAATGAGAAGATTAAATCGGAATTGGCTAGAATCATTGAAGAGAAGAATAAAACATTAAATGATAAAAGCCAGTTACATAAAAATTTTAATGAGTTGAAGGAAATAAGTATAGGAAAAGCTCCTCTACAAGGAGCTAAACATTTAATTTGGGATACATTATCTCTAGAAATCACCAAGTTTGGACACTATTTAAATTTTATTGATGATCAAAGTGCATTAGTCAATTTACCTACTCAAAGAATGAAGTTGGCAAGTGAGACCATGGAAAAAGAAGCCTCTAAATACATCTCAGATTGCTTAGAATGTTTTTAATTCTCTAACATATCAGAAGTTGCATGACATCGGAATTAAGGACAGAGTAGCTATTGTACTATGGGTGAAGAAATTTATTAACAAACATTAGCTCATGAAGGTGGTACATGATAAAGAAAATACAATGTCTTCACAGATAAAGGATTTCAGGCTTGCTTTTAAGGATCTATTTGAAGACGGCCTCCCTTCTTTCTGGGACGATGAAGAAAGATTATTTTCTCAGGAACATTATCACAGTCTGCTAGTACAAAATTGAATGGACCATTGCAAGTTTGAAGATTTGGTTAAAGGGCTGACTGAAAAGATCATTGTAGAAAAATTGACAGAGGATTTCGAAGTATTGCAAATTTTTTTAATCATTAGAAGAGGATTTCCCACAGTATCTTATGAAGCCTATGTGGATCTAGAGGTATCTATTAGAGAAATGACAAGATATGATACACTAAATGCGGAACAATGGAGGATCGTGGAAAGATTTGGGAATACCAAGTATATACTTCATCCTTGAAAACAGGTGTTGTGCGTCGTGGAGCTGCTTATTCGGGATACACTGCGGTCACTAAGTTGATTATAATCAAATGATCTATTGTTAGAATCAAAGCATGTAGTTTTATTCCTAGTTGTTAGGGATATAGTTACAAAAAACTTTGATTAACTAATTATTCGGTTATTGATCTTCTTGGGAAGAAGTTATCTTTGTATATATTTGAATTTATTTGATGTATTGGGGGTTGGAACCCATAAGTTTGAAACGATGTTTTTTGAGAACTTACGATTTTTGAATGAAATAACAAAGCTGAATGCTGGTGGATATTCAAAGATTCCTGTGTCGTTTATGTTATAGTCTGTGCATTCTTTCCATGTGATTGTCTTCTTAGTGCTTACTTTCCATTTTGTTTTCTTCATATCTGAAACATAGTGTTGAATAGTTTCAGAATTCATACTTGTTATGCTTTGGCTATTGTCTCAAATATTTCACAAATATTTCTGCTAAAGTTGATATGGAATTCATCTTGTGATGCTCTATATTGATGGATTGTTCATGTTTCTTTCTTATTCGCCTGAAAATCAATGAATGAATGTGATTGAATGGTTATCTTTCCTTTGTTGAGATCCCGTGTATGAAATCTTTGTATTATCTTTATCCATTTGACTCCATTTCCCAATGGTTATATGTGTTGTTTCAACCACTCGCATAATTTAAAGTATTGATTCCAATATCTGGCCCTATTAAATTTATATTTGAGAGATCCCTCTTTGGAAAGAAAAGCCAGTTTCTTTCTAAAGTGGTTTTGCTGTTACCTTGGGATTTGCTTTTCACAACCTGGGTACATTCTGAGTGCTAACAAATTGGCGTCATTTCCAGGGAACGAAAGTGCAAATCATCCCTAGGAGAAACGACAAATTTTATAAAGATCAAGAAAAGATTTCTATGGGCAAACAAGAATTTTTGTCAGTAAAGAAGGTTGTATATTTTCCCTTGCGATTCCAGTTTTAAGATTATTTCAAGATTTCAAAAGACATCCTGGCTTCGAAAAGACATGCATGAGGCAATTTTGATACTGAAGTTTTACGAAGTTTGGAGGATCCAGAGAAATTATTTAAGAAAAAAGACAAAGAAAAAGTAGATATTTCTCTGTTTGGTGCGTCATCTTCTCAAAATTTTCATACTATCTTTGATAAAAAATGGGAAATTGATATTGAAAAGGGTTTGTTGAAATCTAAATCTGAGTCTGATCTTGAAAACGTTGAATTTAACCCTTGGAGATTAGAATCTTATTTGCTTGATTTCCTTTGGAGAGATCTTCAACAGTCTGCAAAAGTTGAAGAAACACTTATTATTCAAAATATTCAAAATTCATTAGTTCCTCCAATTTCACCTAGACCAATGGCAGCCAGATTTGCTCATTTACGTTTACTTGCTGACTTGCATGATCTTCCTCAAAATTATTCTCAGAGAATTTCTTTATTTGATGGAGAAGGAAGCATCACAGCAACGCAACATGTAGCTAAATTTGAATATTTTGTCGACTTGGAGGAAGTCGATTATATGGATGTTAAAATGCGGTTGTTTGCTCAGAGTTTATCAGGGGAAGTGAAGAAATGGTTTAAAGATTTTCGAGCTGCATCAATCTTGACTTTTCAAGCTTTCCAAAATGTATTTCGGGAAAGATGGGATGACAAACAAAGCCCTCTGTAGCTTTTGTCCCAATATAATAGTCTCAAGAAAGGAGGTTTTGAATCTGTTCATGAATTTTCAAGAAAATTTATGAGGGTTTATAATTCCATTCCAGAAGATATAAAACCTTCTGCGGCTGCTGTTAAACTTCATTATGCTGGGGCTTTTGATAATGACTTTGTTTTTTCATTAAGAGAGAGAAAATCAGCAAGTCTTGTTGCTATGTTCACAAATGCTTTAGAAGTGGAAGCAAATATGATGGTGAGAGGAAAGATGAAACAAAGAGACATTGATAGGAGGAAAACAAGAGAAGAAAATATGCCTTCCACTTCTTCTTTTGCAACTGATATTAAATTTGAAATGATGTTGAAGACAATGGAGAAGTTAATGGAGAGATTGACTGTGGATAATAGATCATTCAATAGAGAACAAGCTGATCCTCAAATCAGAAATCAGAATTTTAGAAGGCCAAATCCTCCTATGCCTCCACAAAACAGGCAAAGAGATATGAGAAACCCAAGGAATCAAGAAGAGCAGCAGATTCGACCACCTTTCCCTGAGAATTATGTTGCAGATGAAGAGGATCCTACTGAGAATGAAATTCATCTTTTTGGGGAATTAGATTTAGAGATATATCTTATTGAAGAATAACATCACATGTTTGCAAAAGAAGATGGAAATGAAGAATTTGAAAGGGAATCAAAGCAGTATCAGAGGGGTTATTTGCATGCTATGGACGATGTACATAGGAAGATCAGATTGAGAAATAGAGAAGTCGTTATAAATAAAGGGAGGCTAAATCCAAATCAGCCTTCCACAAGTTCATTAAATACAGAAAAATGAAAGGAAATACAAAAAGAGTCTGTTGTAAATAAAGAAGTTGAAAATGAAGTACAAAAAACAAAAGTATTGAAACAAGTAGCACTAGTAGATGTAGAGAAAGTTAATTCTACTTTTAATTTGCAGAATGAACTTTCCAAGCTAAAAATATCTGTTCCTTTTAATGAATTGTTGAGAAATAATGAGTACAGGGATACAATAACAAAGATGGTTAAAGGTAAAGGAGAATTTCAATCAGAAATTTTAGAGTTAACAGATGATAATCCTACTATTTCATTTGGGCCAAAAGTTGAGAGTATAGATGATGAAGAAGTTCCTCCTTTTTATTTGAGTTTGAATTTGCATGATATGGTGGTACATAATGCAATGTTAGATTCAGGTACATCACATAATCTAATGCCAAAAGGAGTAGTTGAACGTTTGGGACTGGAAGTGACAAGACCTTACAAATATTTGTATTCCTTTGATTCTAGGAGGGTGAAGTGTCTTGGTTTAATTAAAGATATGGTAGTAACTTTGAATAAATTGCCATCTAAAACAATAGTAATGGATGTGATAGTGGCAAACATTCCACCAAAATTTGGGGTGTTGTTATCATTGTCTTAGACTTCAAAGTTGAATGGTAGCTTACAAATGGACATGTCATATGCCACTATTCTTGTCCAAGATGGGAGTAGGATGTTGTACAGTGAGCAAAGAACTCCGTATGTAGTGAGCAGTCAAGATAGACCTGAAATTCATCATATATATGTTGTTGATACTGATTTGGGTTCTTCTATTTTATTTAATGATACTATCTCGTATGATTTGGAGTCTACATTGCAAATGAAATCTGAAAATAATGTAGAAAGAGCAATAGAACAAAATTATTTGGAAAAGAAACATAAAAGAGATGGTTTATGGACTATGTATTTTGATGGATCCGTGGCAAAGGTTGGCGCTAGTGTTGGTGTATATATAATTTCTCCTATCAGGGATTTTAAAGCTCTGTCATATAAGTTAACATTTGAATGCACGAATAATGTGGCTGAATATGAAGATATGTTACTTGGGTTGCATGCATTGAAGGATCTGGGAGCACAAAGGATAAAATTTTTAGGAGATTCAGAGCTTGTGATAAACCAAGTGAATGACAGTTATCAAACCAGACATCCCTGGATCAGAGCTTACAAAAATTAAGTATGGGATATATTTGGTAATTATTTTACAGAACATACAATTAAGGTGATTCCAATAAATGAGAATACAGTAACAGATTCTTTGGAGGTTGCTGTTGGTAAATTCAAAACTTCAAGTGCTGGTCAAAAAGAGTATCAGGTAGACATTGTAAATAGACCATCTATACCTGATAATTCTAAATATTGGTGGGTATTTGAAGATGACATGCAGATAAAAATATTTTTGGAACTATCAGGAGAATTTGTAAACACTCATATTGATGCTGAAAATGATAGTGAAAATTTCCAAGATGCTGAGGAAAACGAAGAAAAAAAGATTGATGCTGAAAAATTGAAAGGAACTTTGGGAGGAAAGGATGTCATTCAATTGAAAAGTAATTTTATACAAAGAGGTTTGATTCCTTTAGAGAATTTTTTTGATGAGAATGATGTTGCTAAAGATCCAAAAGTAAAACTGTTGATAATGCTATTGAAGATAGAAACATTGGTACTAAAGAGAATCCAAATATTGTGGAACTGTCTAAAAACTTGCCTACGAATGAAAAAGAAGAATATGTGGATTTAATGAGAAAATATACAGATGTGTTTGCTTGGAGTTATGAAGACCTTAAATAATATGATACTTCAATAATACAACATACTATCCTAATGAAACTTGGAGAAAAACCTTTCAAATAGAAGCTTAGAAGAATAAATCCGAAGGTGCTACTAGTTATTGAGAAGGAAATTAAAAAATTATTTGATGCCAAAATTATCGTGAGTTTAAGATTCTCAAGATGGGTTGCTAATTTAGTTCCTGTTAGAAAGAAAAATGGAGAAATAAGGCTTTGTATAGATTTCAGGAATTTGAATAAGGTCTTTATGAAAAATAACTATCATTTGCTGAAGATGGATCATATTTTGCAGAAAGTGGTTGGAGTCGAAAGAATTTCAATGATGGATGGTTTTTCTGGATACAATCAGATTAAGGTGATACCTGAATATCAAGAGAAGACTGCCTTCACTAGACCATGGGGCACCTTTATGTATGCAAAGATGCCTTTTGGTTTGATGAATGCAGGGGCTACCTTCCAGCGTGCCATGGATATTTCTTTTGCAGGAGAAATAGGAAATTTTGTGGTAATTTATATGGATGACATCACAGTTTATTGAAGGTATTATAGAGAGCATATTCATCATTTGGGAAAAAATTTCATAAAATGCAGGAAATTTGGTATATTATTGAATCCAAAGAAATCAAATTTCACATTGGAAGAAGGAAAGTTGTTGGGCCACATAATCTCAAAGGATGGAATAAAGATTGATCCTGAAAGAGTCAGTGTGATTTTGAAGGTAGGAGAACCAAGAATTAAAAAATAAATACAGTCATTCTTGGGACAGGTAAATTTTTTAAGATTCATTTCGAGTTTTGCTGAAATATTAATGAATATCACAAATATGTTGAAAAAGGGTCATGAAATAAAATGGACAATGGAGGATAAGAAATATTTTAAAGAAATAAAACAAGCTATTTCGGAGGCTCCTGTGTTGGTGAGTCCATACTTCATGAAATATTTCTTAATATTTTCTTATGCTTCAGAACATACCATCGCTATAGTTTTGTTACAGAAAAATAATGAGAACATGGAGCAGCCCATAGCCTTTTTCAGTAAGATGTTGAGATATGGGGAATTAAAATATGATATTATGGAGAAGCAAGAATATTCTTTAGTTAAAGAATTGAAGGATTTTAGGGTGTATATTCTCCATTCACATATAATTTCTCATGTTCCAACCACTGCAGTAAAAGGGATTCTCACACAACCTAACCTAGAAGGAAGAAGGGCGAAATGGATGAAAAACTCCAGCAAATCTTCAGAGTATAATTATGATAGATTGTAGAGAATTCCTTGTACATAATAGATCATATTGTTTTAGAATAGTATATTCAAGCTAAACTAGTTAACCTATCTAAGCAACCAACAACATATCATAAAAGATAAGAACATGAAAAGAAAAGGACAAGAGAACACTGATATATGTGGTTCACCTTAATGGGTTACATCCATGGGAAGGTTGTCTTCTATTATCTCCAGAATGTCTTCTCCAATCTTACAAGAGAGAAAAGCACAAATACCCCAAAGAATATAGATGATGTACAACAGTGTCACAATAGTACCAATACTACATCAAGAATGCATGATATGTAGAGACTCACTTGACCCTATTATATACTAAGAGATGCGGAGGAATTACTCTCACATATTTCATGTGGGATAATATAATTATCCAAAATAAGATCTCTTAATACAATACCATGGAAAAATACACTACAAAAGTAAATACAACACCATATAACTATGGGTTAAATGTGTTGTTGTAATTGTAACTTCGGAATGTATTCACTTGTATATCCTATGTATTGTACCCCAATGTTTATTCCGGGAAGTGTTTGTAATGTAATTGAGTCATGTCATTCCCTGATGTTCCGATTAGTAGATTATATAATGTAAACAAGTCATGTAAAGTCTTTGTGGGTAACCCTCTTGATCAAGGGTTAAAGTCCCCACAGTTGTGGGGCACTAGGGTTATCAGACTCTCCTAGAGAAGTTGGCCCTAGGTGAGTTAATGTAAGTCGGGTCATTAGTACCCCAGTTGTGGTTACTCGAGCCTACATAACTGAGTTAGGATTACTTGAGCCTACATAACAGAGTCAAAGGTTAAGTGAACGAAAGAATATAAATAGAGAGTGAGACTCTCTATTTATCACACACACACTCACTCACTGGGGCGCATGAGTGAGAGAGAAGAAGTTAGGATCAGAGAGAGTGACTAATGCTGTCCGGAGATCATCTTTATGTTTTCAGGTTTTACTTTTGGTGTTGATTCTATCTCTGAGGAAGTTATGGGGTTTTCTCCTTTATGGTTTTCCCGAGGAAAATTCTTTGCATCTCTTGTCTCTTGTGTTTATTGTTATGCATGTTAATCTCCCAGTTAAAGATCCTAATATAATGCTATCTTGAATGATAAAAATCTAACATGGTTTCAGAGCTAACCTAAGAAGAAGACATTATGCAGTTGCAGAAGCTAGGGTTTCTTACTTTTTGGGTCTCTCTCCACAATCCATTAGAAAAAGTATGCTAGGATGACTCTCCATCGAAGGGCACATCTTTCTGTCGAAGCAGAATTTGATTCCGGGCATTTTCAGTTTTTGGTGCATGAAATTAGGGCTTTTTATAGAAGAAGAATTTTTGAGTGAGCCTGGCATAGGATTTCTATCCTCGTCAAAATAAAAGTTTAGACACTTGGGTCTAGATTTTTGGTTGGGTGTAACTCCAAGAATGTCAAACCCTAGTTTGACCCCGAGCTGGAAAAATCCTAAATACTAAAACTGATAAGTTTTGGTACATTCGCTATATCTCGGGATTTCAGAAGTCTTGGGGACTAAAACTTTCACCGGGAGAATATAAAATCCTAATGTACACTATGTCCAAGTTTCATTCTCAAATTCTCTATATTGTGGGATATATGATTCCTCCAATTTAGGGTTCCAACCTCTTCTAGGATTCATCCCTAAACATGACACCTAGGGAGAATTGCTATATATTGGGTTACAAAGGTCCAAATGAAATTTATGAAGATGTTCCAGAAAGGGAATGGAATTCAATTGATGTGGTATAAGTTTCATACCTCGAATATGAAACAGTGACATGTGGAAGTCCATATAATGTCACTATGTTGAACAATCCTGAAACAGGTCACCTTGGGAAAACGATCATAAGTCCCAATTGGTGAAACCTATGGTGTTGGAATAGGGACAAATGAGGCTACCTCATTGCTAAGTTTCAAACATAGAGGATCAATAATTATAGATATACTGTAGAAACAGTATCAGACATTTCTACAGAAGAAATTGGAAAACTAGGGCTTCCTGTTTCGGGAGCTTCCCTCCATTGTTTTAAGAAAAGGAGTACATTGAACAGCTCACCTTAAAGAGGTCAATATTTCTATCCAATCAAATCTGAAAGATTCCAAGTTTTGAAAATTAGGGTTTCTCTGACAAACCCTAGATCATCCAACTCCGGAACCAGGATGCACACCTCAAATCGTTAAGATCTAATATTTTGCTATTTTCATTTGAGGTTCTCATTTCAAGTGATCTATCACATCAGCTTGACGAGAATCTTATTGAAGTTGAACAATTCCAAGCATGGAAGTATATGATCTCTCTGAAGAAAATGAATTGGACACCTACATATGTAGAGAGGTTCCAGTTCCAGAGGGAGATGAGGCTAAAATCCTTACACCAGAAGAACTTTATCAAGGTCAAGAAGATCATTGCTGATTCAATCATGGACCACCTTATACCCCAAGTTTATTCCATAAAGACACTGAAAGAGATGTTTGATTCCTTGAACAAGCTATTTGAAGGGAAGAACATAAATCAGAATATGACTTTGAGAAAACAGTTGAAGAATATGAAGATCCAGAATGCAGAAACCATATAGTCATACTTTACAAGGGTCTCTCAAATCAAAGAACAACTTGTAGCAATAGAAGAAGAAGTGGAGAATGCAGAAATGGTGATAGCCACCTTAAATGGCCTCCCAAGATCATGGGATTCATTCATGTGAGGAATGTGTGCCAGAAGGAAGTGATTACTTTCAGCAGACTCTGGGAAGAAGAAGAAGCTCAACTCATAATAAGAGAAGAGAAGATGGGAGCAACTGAAGATCAAGCTATCACCATCCAAAGAAGATCCCTCAAGCGATGAGGAATACGAAGGAATCAAGAGTCTTAAAGAAACTCTTATCCATATTAGAATTTGGATAAGAAATGATGAATAAAGAAGATGATGAAGTTGAAGGCTCAAGAAGGAGTCTACCCATGAAACAAATAAAGATAAGTATTCAATTGTCATTTCATGATATTGTTTTTGTTATGCATTTTTTTATATTCAGTTTATGTATTATGCATGATAGAATGTTTGCATTAATGAGAGTATACTACTAATATGCATGTGATGGGTAAGTAGCTCATGGTGCTATACAACTCTCCATTTCTACTTATCTAGAATGAAACCTCTTTGCTAACATATTGGATTAGTGCGCAATCTTAATGTTGTCCTGGTAGAGATGGAAGGCATCTAGAAAGTTTCCATGAGATATGGATGAATGTTGTACAATGCTAAAATAGTTGCATAATCATATATCTTGATGCAAAAGAATTTCTCATTATGAATATGTCTTATGAAATGTTTCTAAACATACAAATGCATTTGATGTGTAGGAAAGATCACATACATAATTGCCTACAAGCAAAGCAGGATGAGACTTGTTCCAAAGAACAAGTGATGATAGTTCAAGATGAAGAATAATATGATGAATGCAGTGACATCATTGATGCAGAACCTTCCAGCTATGAAGAAGTAACCAAGAAGAAAGGGAAGACTAGTTCAAGAATAATGATGTCTAGGATGCAGTATCGATATGTGAAGGGAAGTTCGTAGTTCCATCATGCAGTAGATGGAAACATCCTAGAATACAAGGCAAGATTCGTAGCATGAGGCTTCTCATGAAAAGAAAGCATAGACTACGAAGATACATTTGCAGTCACCAGAAGTTAAGACACATGAAAGGAAGAATCATGTGTGCAAATAAAGGAAGGCCTTGTACGAGCTCAAAAGACACCCATGGGATAACACATACATGAGGAGATTGATGAAGATATGAACCTTTGCTACAAGGTTGAAGATGAAAGTCTATAGAGGATGACAAGCTCACAGATGGGTGCGAGACAAACTTTTGAAAAGTTCAATATAGAGGATCTTGGTATCCAATGACCCTAGATGGATACATAGAATGTTAGTAGTAGAGCAAGCTACTTGTCACTCCAGTACATAATGTTTCAGTATGAAAGACAGAGGGAGTATGATGCTTCACTTCAGAGGGAGTGACTGCAAAAGATCCAGAGGTTTGACATGGTACGGCAGTATTGACAGCTTTCTATCCAGTTTGGGCTTTGCCAAGAGTAAAGCAAATTCCAACCTTTACTACAAGGTTGAAGATGGTAACCTAGTGATACTCCTACTGTATGTAGATGATCTATTTGTGACAAGTATGGATGGGTTTATTGTTGATACGAAGAGGAAGCTCGATGCTGAGTTTGAAATGAAAAACTTGGGTATGATGCACTATTTCCTAGGCATGGAGGTGTGGCAGAATGCAGATGGAATTTCCCTAGGACAAGGGAAGTATAAGGTAGAGATCCTAAAGGATTCAGGATGATGGATTGCAAGACCATGACCACACCCATGGCATCAAACCTAAAGCTATTGAGTGATGCTTCATCATATTTGGTTGATGCCATGATGTATCATCAGATGATTGGGTCCTTGATGTACCTGACGAATACGAGACCATATATTTGCTTTGTTGTGAACACCTTGAGCCCGTTCCTGACAAATTCAAGACATGTTCACTTGATTGCTGCAAAGCATATTCTGAGGTACCTGAGGGGTACAGTTGATTATGGGCTCAAGTATGAGGTGAATTAGAAGATTAAGCTAGAGGGTTGTAGCGGGGATTTCTCCCTTACCACAGGGTAGGAATGGCTACCTTCCTTCTATAGGATGGAAGGATAGGGTTCCTGATGGTAATGCAACAAAAACGGAATGGAACTGAAGCAAAGAGAACAGAAAAGAAAGAAATGGAAACCCTGCACACAAGGTTAGACTCCATAAACCTACATACAACTTGTTAGAACGTAAAATAAACCTGCAAGCAAATTAAGTTGGAAAAAATAGAATAAAAAGGACAGTAAACAAAGCTTATACCTCTTGGTGGAAAAGGGCCACCATGCCCTAGCTTGGGGAAGCACCTCTCTCTCTTGGAAATGGGGGAGCTATGGATCAATGGGAGGATGGATGAGAAGGAGTGTGGGTGGCTTGAGAGACAAATGGTCTCAAGGCATCCACTCGAGAAGCATAATAGTATGCAAGGGAGGAATGTTTTGAGAGTGACCCCCTCCCCTCTATTTATAGATTTTTTAGGGTTCTAAGCCCCTGGTTAGGGATTTAGCCCCTTTTTTGGGGGATTTTAGCCCCTTTTGCTCAATATTTAGCTCATTTTAGGGTTTTAGGCTCCTTTGAGGGGTTTTATCCCCTTTTTGGAGGATTTAGCCCCTATGAGAGCTATTTAAGCTATTTTTAAGGGTTTTTAAGCCCCTTTTCATGTTTTTAAGCCTTCTTGAGGGTGTGGGGGTAAAATGGGGTTGTGTATGGGTGTCCTTGGGTGGTGTAGGCCATGTAGAGATGAGTGAGGGATTTTTTGGGTTAACAAATTGCCCCTTGATTTGTGAGGGTAGGATCTCCTTGTATGGCCAATGGACATCATATGATTTTCTGTGGAGAGGTGGTGCTTCCTGGGCTGGGGCATGGTGACTTTTGGGTTTTGTATTAATATGGTTCCCATCAATGGGTGAGATACAAATAATGTGTGACATGTATATGGACGAGGCAGGAATCCCCATGCTCATAACAATGTGGAAAGAATGCTGTGATCTATGCTCTATAATACAAGAGTCGATCATGTACAACTGATGATACATAGTGGTTTCCTCAATGAGAGGATGAATACAATTATGATCTGAAGAACTGCTACATTGGACCCATGGCATTCTCATGTAATGCTATATCTTCATGACTGATAGCCTACTAGATCTGGAATGGTACATAGCTGTATGGACTCACTGATTGAGAGTTAGAGTCTCTGTGGTACAAGTATGTTGCATCAATCATAAATCTATATATAGAAGCGTTGCTGGGGCTTCTGAACACTGTCTCCAATGCAACCCAAAAATCACAAGGGACATAAACCTATTTAGGTCCCTCAAATAGACTCATCCATGTGCTAGAGTCAGGTGACATCCGGGGTCTTCAACCAATACTGCACAGACCAATTTCCTGTACGAATCTCAACGGTGCGATGATGTAGTTGGAGTTGAGCACGTGAGAAACAACCATCTCGAGAGGCACTAAGGACTCCTCTTAAGTGGTCCAAGGAACTCATCAATGAGGTTAATGAAACCAAGATACAGGGACCTCTGGGTCTATCCTATTATCACTCCAAGAAAATCCTCTAGGTTGTAGCTCGAGGATGCCTGGTAACTTACAATGTTTTTAGGGTTTTCAAATATGGATCAAGTCAGGTGACCTATATAACCTTCCACTCTCAAGACATGCATGAAACTCACTCAATTACAATGCTTTTAGTTACAACTGTTCAATAGTTGACAATAAGATGTAGGGATGGAGAACTCATCAGGCTGGCAGATTTACATACAAAACATATGCATATAAATGGATAAATCCTAACAAGGATGGTGCTTATAAATCAAATCACATTAACACACCAATAGGATGGAAACTATTAGTTATTAATCAACTTGAAAGTAACCTAAATTACACATTGAGGCATAAATATAGTAAAGACAGAGATGAAGGCTGAACAAATCATAACAAACAAGCTTATATTCAAGAATGAGCAAAATGAGAAGCTGACAATAGTATAGGATTATAAATCCCCAAAGTCGAACCTTTTCAATAAAATAAGTCTTATGCTTTATATCCTTTACAAAAATACTTAGATCCTAAAAAATTGGATCTGATTTAATAAAAATAGACAAAATAATAGTTTTTTGCAAATTAGGGTTTGAAACCCTACCTGACTACTTGTTTAACTCTAATAAAGATTTAGTTCTTTGCATGAATATTAAATAACTGAAGTATTTGTTGGTGATCATTGTTGTTGTTCCTCTGCTAGTTAAAACCACTGATTTCTCTTTGACAGCTAGGGTTGGTGTCTTTTGGCGCTGTTTTGTCATAGTGGATCTCACACATACCTTTTTCTGATGCGTCCCTCAACGCCTTTTATCTTCAAATCACATCCATGAACCATATGAAGTTTCCCAAAACCGGTCCTGTCTGCCAAAACTTGCTTTTAAGCCTATGTCCGCTTTCATTGGTTAAGTGGCCAGTCTATCAAAATCATTAGCTACTGAAAGTGATGCTTTTGGTGGCTAATGGACTACTCCATCATCCTCCTAAGCCACCGAAAGCCCTATTTTAAAAAAATAATTAGGTTTTCATCAAAACTGTCTTTTCAGGCCTGTTGAATCAGCTTTCCTCTTCTACAGGATTCGTGATAGGGGTGTTAACAACACCTTGGCTAGCTTCAGGAGGTTGGATACTGATGGCTACTTCAACTAGGGTTGATAAGACAAGGTGGCTGCTAGGGTTTTCTTTGGATTCCTTTAGCTACAGCCTTTGGAGCCTAACCATCCTGTATAACCTGGTATTGTCCTTTAGGTGTCTTTTGTTCATCCTTTTCAAGAATATGTATCTTTCTCTCTGCTCCAGGTAGGACTTGTGCATTAACTTGTTTCTGCTCGTCAAGGTTTCATTGTTTCTCTTTAGTTCTCTTTCCAATACCTCCATTTCATAAACCTTCCTCAGTAGCTGATTGATCTTTTGACTTCTAGGCTTGCTGGAGGAATCCCTTTTTGCTGGTTCTTCCTACTCCTGTGGTGTGGGGGATGGCAATGCTTTAGACACTTGTATGATTTGCAGAGCTAGGGCTGCATCCTCTTCTTCTTCTTCCTCAGAATCTGAATAGGGTAGATTTAAGACATTTTCCTGGTGTGCTTCTGCCTCCTGACCTTTCTCACTGAAGTCCAAATTCCTTTTTTCCTTCTTGGTCTTGGAAGAGGAGGGAGTTTGTCCTGTTGCTACTGTTGGGGAAATGGCCCTTCTCCTTCTTCTCCCACTCCTTGGGGTGCCGGATTTTTTAGCAGGAGACCTCCCTTTCTCCTCTAGGTGAAGGCCTATCTCAAAGCCATTCCAGAACAGAAAATAAGGCCAATCCATATTTCTTCTCTTCAACAGCTCATGAACCAATAGCCGGATAAGACCATGGTGGGACAGCCTACCAACAATCTTGGATGGCTGGGATTTTACTTGATGTGCCATCTTCCCTAAACTTCTGTGTAAATAAAAGGGCAGATTGAGAGGGATTTTACCTGTGAAATGATTCATGAGCTTGCAATGGTATATCATTGCTCTATTATACCTCCCTTCATAGGTTAAGTAGACCACAATGGCCTTCAACAGCTGTTGCTAGTTCTCTTCCAGCCATGATGATGGCACACTCTTATTCAATATTATTCCTCTATGCTCAGGCTTAAGGTAAGACCTGATTTCCACCTCTTTTGGTATGGTGGTCTTGAACCATTTCTCTTATGTGGAAGGGAGTTCTGTCACCTCACTAACTAGTGTTTCATCTATGAGAAACTCCTCAATTCCTCTAACTGCTTTTGAACCATCAAATGAGAAGGAAAACGCTTCAGCCACCTGCTGATGGAAGCCTTGCATTTCTCACAGAATTTGTAACAGCCCACCTCTTGGAAAATTCTACAAACCTCTGGATGTGCTTCTAGATAACTGATATCACCTAGATCCTGCCTGAGAGCTAGTCCACTCTTCTTCATCTTCATGGGTGTATCTCCAAGGTACCTACAAAATGGTTTTCAGACTTGTATGTAGTATGCTTTAGCAGGCTGCTTATTTCAGAGCTAGTTTTTTCAGGTGGATAGAATGACAATTTCAAAAATGAAATCAGATGGAGACTTTAGGCATTGATAATGAGGGTTTTATGTCATTTATGGAGGTTGAGGTCACAAAAATGATGACAGCAACTCGATCCTCTAGATATTTTTTCCCACATAACCATAACCTACTTCAGCCAGAGCATTCGATGGCTATTTGATGATCCTTTGGACAGGTGGAGGAATATTGAGGGTTTGCAGTCAGATCAGTAGGCCCAGATCTTTTTGGTGGTTAGTCACGCTCACAAATGATCAGTTTTCTTGCTGACAAGGTCATATGTGATAGTTCCCTAACCGTTTCTTTATTTTTCACTTTCGATGGTTAAGATCCTCTGGGAATTTGTCAGATACTCGCCGAAAAGCCGGATTTTGGTGGCTAACGAATTGTTGTATTTCTTGCTTAAGCCACCGCAAATTTTACCCCGTCATCATGGTGAAATTCTGCTTTTGCAGATAATGACCTTGTCAGAAAACCCTTTTTAACTACCAAAAACCTATTCTTTAGGTGGTTAATAAAATTCCCTAGATTTTTCCTAAACCGCCGAAAGGGTTTTTCACCTGATCCTTATCTTCCTGCTTTCGGAGGTTGTCATATGTGTTGCACCTTTCTCTAATCTGCCGAAATCGACCTTTTTCAGTGGCTAATGAGACGTTTTGAGCCTCACCTAAGCCGTCGAATGTACTTTTCCCAATGTTGCTCGCCACTTGCTTTCGGCGGTTAAAACCTTTCTTGTTTCTCTTTCTAATCTGCCGAAAGCGCCCTTTTTCAGTGGCTAATGATTTTTCTGTAGTCTCGCCTAAGCCACCGAAAGTGTTACTTTGACTCTGCTTTCTCATACTTCTTTCGGTGGTTTTCCTTTGGCCCGTGTTCAACTGTTTAGCCACTGAAACCTAGCTTTTCAGTGGCTAATGAGCTATAATAGTCATCTCCTAAGCCATTGAAAGCTATAACTTGTAAAATTTTAATCCAAATAAAAAATAGAGGCTTTCAAATTGTCAGCGATACTCATATCTTTCATTACACAAGAATATTCTTCCTACCATCAAAATAAATTTATTTTGGGAGATAACATATCCTCTGGAATATGTGTGTTGTCGTCGACAGAGGGAGACCTACCCCTGGTCAAGGAAATGGTGTTTCCTTGACCAGAAGCACGAGGAAGATAACTGAAAGATGTGAGACAATCTGAGGACTGACCCATTGAATGGGGGGGGGAAGGGAAAGAGTTGAACAGGGGCGGAGGGAGCGTAGTCGACTCAAACTTGCTTTGTTCAGAGTACGATGACAGGGTGAACCAGGAAGCAAATGAAACCGACTCATGGGAATGGGATCATAGCTGTAAATGTCACTACAGATGGGAAATACTTGGGGGAGGTAGACACTTTTGATATTGATGGGATCCAAGGAAGACACATTGCAGAGTACTCTAAACAAAGGCGACCCAAAGTGGAAATGCTGCCAAACTGTTATCTGTGGGGTGGTGTCTAGAGACACCGTTGAGGTACAATCTCATGGATTTTTGGCGAGCCCAAGAAAGTAAATGCTCGGTGGTGCTTTCAATTTTAGAGAGTCTGGAAGCATGAAGAAGACTCCAGTGGGGGCTCTTTTTCGTTGGTAGTCTCCTGTGCCCAAAAAAGGATAAAAGTATACAAAGGAGAGCTCACCCATACTTTAGGGGATGGGAGAGTTATTTACTGATTGGACGGTCATTCAGATACTTTTACGAGCATGAATGAAACCAAGTTTGCTTGGCGATCTTTTCTTGATGAGACGGCTGGAAAAGAGCTTAATGACAACCCATGGTAAAAAATTTCGTAAATTTCGGCCCCTCTGCCTGAGAAAGCATAAAAGTATGCAGAGGGGAATAGTATTGGCTTGAATGTGCCAAGATGGTCCTTTCCATTTGATGGTCTACATAGTCCACAAAATGAGATAAATGAGATGATCTAGATGCCCTTTCCTATACTTTAATGAGCGGGAAAACAAGAAGCTATGCTCAGTAATCTTTTCATTCTTTTAGGAGTTAGAAAAAAGCTTAAAAGAAACTCTAATATGGTCAACCGATTGCGGCGGCATAGGTGGTGTCGCATGTCAGGACGATGGACAGTGGTCCAAAGGTCATCCGCGCAGTATGGATGGAGCAGATGGATCTTAAACATACCAATACATGCATGGGCTAGATCGTGGCAGAGGCAAGCATGTCGATGCGGCAGAGTCATGCAAACCAAGGTTGCTCTCGGACAGAGGTCAGGAGAGTCATGTGTGAATTGTGGTGGATGAACTTAACTACATGTGATGTGAGTGCAAGTTTGGAGGAAGTTATATGCCAAATGCATGCAAAGGAAATGATCCATCTTCTAGACAATGGTCCAGAGATCTGGATAAGGTACGGTGGACAGAGTAGACAACTTAAAAATAAAAATGATGTTCCTTACGGGAGGTGGCCCAAGAAACTGCATGAGTGGCGGTAGGCAAGTGTGATGCAAATACAGGTCCAAAGACACTTGTATCATCATGATGTGGCTCATAAATCGAGGTAACTTCTGGGAAGCGGTCCTGAAATTTGTTTGTTAAACATGAGACAATGGTCTCATAAGGAGATAGAGGGTGAAATTCTGAAACCAATGGCAAGAACGGCGTCTCAAACGGACTCTGTATCGTCCTATTGTGTTGAATGACATAAAATAGGTCAAATGGGGCCTATATAAGGGTGCGGACCACTTTGTGAAGTGTTATTGTCACTGTTCACTGCAGAGTTGGAGAGGTGGGCCCTAGATTTTGTTTTGCTGATTTCTCTTGTTTCGAGTTCCACGACTTGCAGGTAAGAGCTCTTTCCAAATATCTTCCTTTTGGTGGTTTACATTCTGCATTTGGCCACCCCTCCATGAGCTTGTTGGGTTTTCATGGAGCCAAGTCGCACCTTTTGAGGGAAAAATAGCAACCTAGTCACACTTGTGGGGCATTTTTGAGAGACCTGGTCACTCATTTTTCCCAAACAGGTGCGACTTGGCCCCTAGATGGCATTTTTTGATGAGAGCAGTGGCTGACATCTGTGTTTTGCTTGTGCAGGATGGCTGAGATTAAGTGGCGGGAGAGAGACTGTAAAGACCTCCAGGAGGTGGCATTGTGGGACGGGAATCTGTGTGATACACTGGCCCATTGTGGTTTACTGAAGTTCATGAGGATACCCCTCATGCAGAGCTTGTATTTGTAGCTGCAAACATTGGTGATCTTTTGGATATTCGGGAGGAGGCCTTCCTCTTCCAAGGCCAGTGTATTGAGATCACACCAGTGGATGTGTACTTCTTAACTGGGCTCCTTATGTTGGGAGTTGTTGGTGACTTCAAACTAGTGCTGTCTTGAGGGGAGACATTGGAGGAGCTATGTGACAGGCACTGTTACTCTACTGCGTATGTGCATGGCTCATACATCTTGATGTGTGACATTGAGGACTTGTTGACACGGGTGGTGGTGACATTACTACTGCGTATCTTGGGTTCCATGGGGAGCCACAAGATATCTGGGTGGCAGCTACAGTTGGTAGAGCGTGCTATGGGGGGCACATATTATGGGTGGGCCCAGATGTATCTTCAGGTTATTCGACGTCAGCTGAACAATGCGAAGGAATCTGGGGAAGGATTTTGCTTTGGATCCTTTCTATGTGCTTTCATTTTTGAGAAAGTACCTACTCTGCGTCCGTACCGAGCTATGCAAGATAGTGGTCCACGGGAGCCACAGATGCACATGTGGTGCCAAATGATGGTACGAGAGTGGCAACAGAGTGGGCCACTTCTTCATAGAGGATTTGTTAGAGTAGTGGCATCAGCTTATAGTGGTCATTGAGGAGTAGCCGTATGTGGGTATGAACTATCATGGGGACCCCAAGATGCCCCGTCCTGTAGGCCAGGCATGGGGACTAGCTAGTATGTATGTGTGATATCTTGATGTTCATCTTTATACATAGTGTAGTTGAGCTGGTTGATAGTTGTATGATTAGATGTGTAGAATGATGGTGTACTTGTTTGTGTATGCAGATATTGGTCCATGCCCGCTGCTTGGGTATCAAAGGCGAGTGGTCACTATTGCACCTACAGCGGTTCCTACGAGGAACCCTTGCAAGCGACGACAAGAGGTTGATGAGTTTTTTCCACATCTGGAGTGGCTTATTAATGGGATCTCTGATGATGGCTGGCAACATTTGAACAATGATCTGATCGCTGCCATTCATAGTATTCCTCCAGAGTGGACCTCTGTGATGAGGAGGGTGGTCGTGGCCTGTGATTACATTCGCCGGGCGGTGAGAGGCGATATTCCTGCAGAGGATGAGTCTTCTGAGGAAGATGATGATACTGAGCTAGATGATGAGTCTGAGTCATATTAGCAGCCTAGTGGGGCTGCCCCTAGTGCATTGGTGCACTTAGGAGTTTCTGCATCTCTATGTATATTTTGCTGAGAAAGAAAATGTGGCTTCTCATTTTTTACTGGACATATTTTGGACATGTGACTTATCTATCTATATATATTTTGACGCACGTGGATGCACTTTTTATGGCTTTATATGTGAGTCTTTTTATGATGATGTGAAATGAAATGCCTATATGATGTATTGTTACACTTGTGTGTATATTTCATATATGATTATGCATGATGTTATGGTTGTATGTTTCCTATATGCGATTATGAATGTGCCAATTTAGAATGTCATTAGCCATTTGATCTGCTACACCATTGAGGTTTCTAGGAACATGTGTGAATGTAATGGATTCAAATGTTCTAACCATCTGTTTAGTGCGCAGGAATTTTCTGAAGAGGCAGGGATCACGTACTCGGTAGTAGTTGTTCAACTGGGAAACAAGTAGCTGGGAGTCTAGAAAGACATCAAGATGGTGAACACCTAACTCATTGAGAGCGGCAGCCAAGAGGCCATTGACATCATCATATTTATCCTGGTTGTTGGTCATGCTGCCCACGCATATTCCGTCGATATGGATCAACTCGTGCGACGAGGAGTAGATGACCCATGCAGCCGAGGCGAGGTTCAGAGACCATCTGCTTGCTCCATCAGCAAATTCGATGTACCGGTCCAAGGTAGGATCCATCTGGAGAAATGAGGGGAAACAATGCATAAGACTCACTTTCAAAAATGTGTAAAACAAAAATGGGAAAAGACTATATTACAAGCTACACTACCGTCACTTAAAGAGGTGACATTAGAGGGAAAGTAGTTTGGACTTTCAGGGGATCAATGGTCATTCCTTTGTGTGACACGATCAACCTTAGGAGACAGCCCGTTGGGACACAAAAAACACACTTGAATGGGTTCAAGTGGATTTCGTACTTGTGACATCATAGGAAGGATTTTTGCAAGTCGTCTATGTGTTGTGCTTGCTTCCATGACCGCGCAATGAGGTTGTCAAGATAAACCAACATGATGTGGATTAGGTCGCGGAAACAGTGTGTCATGGTGCACTAGAAGGTGGCTCTAGGTTTTTTAGACCAAAGGGCAGTATTCGATAAGCGAATGTATCCCACAGGGTGGTGAATGCAGTCTTATTACGGTCTTATTTCCGGATCTGGATTTGGTTATATCTGGAAAAGCCGTCCATGAAGGAAAAGACCTCATATCCAGTGCATGCATCGATAATTTGATCGATGAAGGGTGTTGAGAAGTTATCTTTGGGACATGCCCCATTTAGATCATGGAAGTCTACGCAAATGCGTATGGTACCCTAGTTTTTATTCATGAGAACAGGATTAGAAACCCAAGTGGTGTACGCAACAGGGTAAATGAAGTCAGCTGTGTGTAGCTTCTCTATCTCAGCTTTAACCGCAGCCTCTTTTGAGAAATGGATGGGCTATTGATTTTGGCGCACGTGAGCCACATCGGGCCATGTGTCAATGTGGTGTTCCACGATGGATGGATCCAACCTAGGCATTTCATTGTAAGACCAGGAAAAGATGTCGTGGAATTCTTGGAAGAGAGCTTTGTAGGCAATGACTTCTTCTGGGGAGCAGGATGCCCCTAGCATGATTTCTTCAACAACCTTAGGATTGGTTGAGATGTTGATTTTGATGGTTGGAAAGATGTTGTCCATGTTTCCTTCTTTGAAGGCATCTGGTGCCAAAATGGGGTTTTTGAACCAGTTGACTTTCCCATGAATGAAATCTTTGGTTTCCACAGAAAACTGGTTAGACTGCGACACAAGTTCTTCGTGGAGGAAGAACGAGTAATGGTACATGTTGTCCCATGGGTATTCCGGGGTGATTAAGTCTTCAAGAATATCCTCCTCATTGCAGAAGCAATGAGGAGACATGTGTGATGGACCGTCATTGGTGGTGGAGACAAGAGGGTCAGTAGAACTAGACATCATGTAAATGGACATGGTGTCCGAAGAAGGAGGTGGGGGGTAAACTTCTTCGATGAGGGTGATCTCAGATTCAAGGGAATGTTGACAAAGGTTGGATAATTCCATTCAGAACTCGGACAAGTCTTGGCAGTGGTGAGAATAGTGTCCATACAATCTACAAAGGGTGCAAGCATGGTTTGTTCTCAATGACTTGTTTCTCACTACTGGCGTGCTTGGAAGGTCAACCATGGAGAGGTTTTTGGTTGTATTCATGGCATCCAAATGCGCGCAGATTATAGGAATCTCATGGCAGTTCTGAGTTGGATGGCCCTGTTCTTCGTAGATGACACAAGGCGAGATCTGTCGAGGTTCAGCGGTAGCTTTTGCATTCTTTCCCCTAGCCCTTTTTGGGTGGGGTGGTGCGGGTGCGGGTGTGGTGGTTGGTTTTTGCAGGCCAGGTGGAAGATGAGATTTGACTGCAATGGGTTGCATGGGGGTTAATACTACCTAGGGAATTGGTGGTTGAGTTGGTGGATCAAGTTACGACACGGGAATTCCAAAAGTAAAGTTGGGTAATTTTAAGGTGGCCATTACTAGCTTGTTCATGACACTAGGTGGGGGAAAGAGGAAGGGAATTGTGTGGACTGGAGAGGAGCCTAGATAAATCCCTGATGGTTGTATGTGGGGATAAGGTTGTGGCTGAGGTTGCGCGTAATGCTGCGGATGCAGATGAAGTTGCGGCTGTTGTTTATGTTGCAGCTACGGACAGTATTGCGGTTATGGTTGGGGCTACAGCTGCGGTTGTTGTTTAGGTCCAACAGTGCTGGATGAGAGCATGCACAAATCCGCAGTCTCATTTGGTGTTAGTGGTGGTGACACTAAGGGGAAAGAATCCATCATGGTGGTATCAGAAAACAACCCAAGGCCCACATTCAACAATGGGGAGGCTGGTATGTTGTCAACCATGCTGTTGACTGTAGGGATAATATTGGTGGGTGTGGTCAACCCTTGTGGATCAATGGTGTTGATCATAGGGATAACATTGGTAGGTGTCTTTAGCGCTTGCAGATTGTGATAAGTCAGTTGGTCCACTGTCACAATTTTCCCTCCGTGGGGGAACATCATGAGATGGAAGACAGTTGATGCCACGGCTCTCATGGCATAAATATAACTTCTTTCGAGGAGAAGGTTATAGTCCAATTGAGCATTGACAACCTCTATGTCAATCAGTACTGTATTCCTGGCTAATGTGATGGGGACGTGGAGGAGGATTCCTTGGGGTTTGTTGGGATGGTCGTCATAATCCCGCAGAGTTGTAGAGGATGGTTGCAAAATTGGGGATCCAAGCTTCTGCCAGACTAGGGTGGACATAACACACGTGGATTCCCCCTCATCCACTATGCACTAGTGCACGACCAAATTCTGGATAGACACCGAGATTTGAAAGGCAATGGTTGATGGCATTCGTGGTTCTCCATTCTCTGTGTCGAATGTGATCAACTTGGAGTCAGAGGGTTCCACAGCCCCTAGGGTGGCTAGTAAGGCTTTTCGTTGCATTGGGAAAGCTTTGAGTACCTCAAGAGTGGACATGGTAGTAGGTGTTTGGGCCAAATCATCCACGATGCTGTAGCTGATGGTATCTGTAGTCGTGGCATTGTTGGAAACCCGACGTATGAGGGGGCACGGGAAAGGGGGTAACTGAAGAGGTGCATTGAATGTTTTAGACGTAGATGTTGTTGATGTGTCAGCAGGTTTGGTTTTGGTTCTGTACTAATTTCGTCGGGTTTTTATATTGATCTCTTCAGTTGTCATAGCTAGCAGGTGGTGGACACCTGTTTCTTCCTTGGGAGGTGCCCCCAGAGCATTGGGATTGGGTTGGGGAGGGGGTGCGGTTGCCACCAATCCTTGGAATGGTAATGGGTTTTGGAGCACCATAGGTGGAGGTCCTTGTGGTTTTAGGTTAGGTTGGGCTTGGTCCATTGTATTGGTGGCATGTTGAACCTCGTTTCTAATGTCCTGTTTAGCACGACCCATGAAGGGACACTCAAATGTGTAGTGCCCGTAGACCTCGCATAGTGTGCATGGTTGGTTTTTCTGCAACGAAGCTTTGAATCTCGATGCATTTGTTGATTGAGGATTTTGGGATGGTCGGTTCACCGCGGCATTGTTGGGAGGATTTGGTTGTTGACCGCCTCCCTACGGTTGATTGTTGCCTTGGTTCTGGGGTCGGTTATTCTTGGCTTGCCCTTGTTGGTTATTGGGGGCTGGCTGGTTGGGAAGGTTTTGCTATGCAAACACTTGTCCCAATGGAGCAGGTGGAGCAGGGGAAAGGGCTTGAACGACTTGCACTGGTGGTGCATAGTAGACTTTGTTGGGTGCTGATGCCACAAATGTGGGCATTTTCTCCGCGTATTGTTGTGTTGGCCAAGCCAAGGCCTGGGCCTGCTGCGGTAGCACATGTTGTGCATAAGAAGTTATGGCTCTGAACTGGGACATCATTCTTGCATAGTCTAGAGTTTGGTTTTGGTAAGAAACACTAGGGGTGTTGCTCGGTTGTGGTGGTATTGCAGGTGGTGTCAGACGGTGCTTTGGTTGGTGAGAGATAGAACCTATGATGCCATATGGAACATGGGATGCCCCCGGTGAATCCTGGTAGGAGATGCATGCACAGGGAGTGTCTGGAATGACGGTGTAAAGGTATCCAGACTATGCATAGATCATATCAAACTGCTGGGCTTTCAAGATGGCCTCCTCTTCATATTGGGCACGTTCGGATGCAACGTCCTTTGCTACAGGTGGGAGCAAGGTTTTAAGGAACCAATCCAGGAATATCATGTCATCAAGTTGGATCTTACACAAACTACGGCGTCACCGCCACTCATGGATGTGGTCGGTTATGTCGATCGCAGTATTCTGGCGGCAAGATAACAAGACCTCCACCCCTTTGTCATATCTGATGGGGATTTGGAAATATTGCAAGAACATGAAAGCAAGGGAGTTGAAATATGGGTACTTGGCTTATGGTAGCTGTTGATGTAATTGTACCTTCAGAATGTATTCACTTGTATTTCTTATCTATTGTAACCCAATGTTTATTCCGGGATGTTATTATGTCATCTCATGTTTCGGAGGGAGATGAGGCAAAGGCCTTACATAAGAAGAAGTTGGTTATGGCAAAGAGAATCATTTTTGATTCTATCAAGGATCACCTCATACCATAGGTTTCCTCCCTAAAGACACCTAAAGCTATGTTTGATGCCCTAACCAAATTGTTTGAAGGAAAGAACATAAACCAGAAGATGACTCTGAGAAACCAACTGAAGAATGTGAAGATATAGAATGTAGAAACAATCCAGTCTTACTTCATAAGAGTTTCTCAGATCAAGGAACAACTGGAAGCAGTAGATGAAGAAGTGGAAAATGCAGAGATTGTGATGACTACCTTAAATGGTCTCCCTAGATCATGGGACTCCTTTATTCAAGGCATCTGTGCTAGAAAGAAGTTAGTCAAGTTCAACAGACTATGGGAAGAGCGCTCTCAAGAAGAAGCTCGGATAGCAGCTCGAGAAGAAAAGATGGGAAGTGCAGATCAAGCTCTCATGGTACACTCCAACTCAACCAAAAGAAGATCTCATCACTCCATAGGTAAGAACTATCACAAAGATAACACTAGAAAAGATTTGTCTAGGATCATATGTTATACATGTGATGAAGCAGGACACTATGCAAGAAATTGTCCTAAGAAACAAAATAAGAAAAAGAGCAACAAAAGAAGATATCATGCTCATGTTGCAGAGGATGATGAACCATCCAAGAAAAGAACCAGATATGAAAGTGAATATTCTTCAAGCGAGGATGAATATGTTTTGATTTTCTCTCTCACAGGAAACATTACTCATGGAAGCAATGATTGGCTCATAGATAGTGGGACTTCCAAACATGTGACAGGATTCAAGGAATCCTTTGTGATACTATCAGAACATGAATCACCTCACAAGGTGAAGCTAGGAGATGACTACAAATATCCAATAAAAGGTAGTGGAGAGTCTTCCTACAAACTAGAATCTAGAAATTCTATGACAATGAAGGAAGTATTTTTTGTGCCAGGACTCAAGAAGAACCTCCTCTCCATATCTACATTAGATGCAAAATTAATGCAAGTTGCATTCATAGATGGTCAAGTCATCATGTGGCCAAAAGGAAAGACTATCGATGATGCGGTGGTGATTGGAGAACAAGAAGGAGGATTGTACAAATTGAAGGGCCATCCAGAACAAGTCTTGGTCCATGACATAGTAGAGCCAAATGAAATTTGGCATAGAAGGCTTGCATAAGTGCATTATAGAGCACTACCACTTGCAAGCAAAGTTGTTGAAGGTCTTCCAGAAATTCAAGCAAAATATGATGGGTTCTGCAAAGGATGTGCGAAAGGAAAGAACACAAAGAAGACATTTTCAAGTAGCGAAAGCAAAGCAAAAGGAATCTTGGAAATCATCCACTCCGATGTATGCGGTCCTATGTCATCAAACTCACTAAGTGGGTATGTATATTATGTTTCTTTTATTGATGACTTTCTAGGAAGACATGGGTTTACTTCATGAAGAACAAATACGAAGTATTCAGCAAGTTCAAGGAATTCAAAGCCTTGATCGAGAACCACACTGAAAAGAAGATCAATACCTTTTGATTAGATAATGGCGGAGAATTCACTTCAAATGAATTCAAAGAGCTATGCAAAGACTCAGGGATTAAGAGGGAGTTGTCCACTCCTTATAATCCTCAATAGAATGGGATTGCAGAAAGGAAGAGTAGAACTATAATGGAAGCCGCAAGAGCTATGCTTCATGATCAAGACCTTCCTATGCATCTTTGGGCAGAAGCTACCAAAACAGAGGTGTATGTACAGAACCGTACTCCACATAGAGTACTCAAGAACAAGAATCCTGAAGAATTCTTCTCCGGCAAGAAACCAGAAGTCAGCCATCTCAGAATATTCAGTTGTCCAGTGTACATACACATTCCAAAATAGAAGAGAACTAAATTAGATCCTTCAAGAAAGAAGGGTATATTTGTGGGATACTCTGAAAGCTTGAAGGCTTAAAGAATATATTTCCCATGATTCAAGAAGGTTGACATCAGTAGGGATGTGACATTTGATGAAGATACAGCTTACAGAAAATCTAGAAAGAAACCTGCTGAAGAATCTGAAGAAGCTGAAGCACCCAAAATTCATGATACAACCATGAATGAAGAAGCTCAAGAAAAAGATCAAGAATTTGAAGAACCACAAAGACCCGTAGATCCAGCTCTAGAGAAGAATCCTCATAAGAGGAAACCTGCTTGGGTACAAGAACTTATCCAAGGTGTGAAAAGATATGGGGCTCTAGAAAAGAATCATAGAGAAAGAAAAAGGACAAGATCCTGCTCTGGGTATGTAGCACTTCTATGTGATTTCATTGATAAAGAACCTTCCAGTTATGAAGAAGCGACAAAACGGAAAGAATGGAAGGATGCTATGATCGAAGAATACCAATCTATCATGAAGAATGATGTTTGGGATGTTGTCCCAATACCATAAGAGAAGTCAATTGTAACTTCCAAATGGATCTACAAGATCAAGCATGTTGCAGATGGTAGAATTGAAAAATATAAGGAAATATTTGTCGCTCGGGGTTTCTCTAAAAAAGAAGGAATAGATTATGAAGAAATATTTGCACCTATAGCAAGATACACTTCCATTAGATCAGTACTTGCTCTGCCTGTAGTGATGAAATGGAAGATACACTAGATGGATGTCAAGACTGCTTTCTTGAATGGTGTAGTGGAAGAGGAAGTGTATGTAGAACAACCACTCGGTTTTTAGACACATGACAGGGAGTCTCATGTGTGCAAATTGAAGAAAGCCCTATATGGTTTGAAATAGGCACCCAAGACATGGTATGGTAGAATTGATAGCTTTCTATCCAGTTTGGGCTTTACCAAGAGTAAAGCAGATTCCAACCTTTACTACAAGGTTGAAGATGGCAACCGAGTGATGCTTCTACTATATGTAGATGATATGTTTGTAACAGGTATGGATGGGTTGATTGTTGATACGAAGAGAAATCTTGCTACCGAGTTTGAAATGAAGGACTTGGGTATGATGCATTATTTTCTAGGTATGGAGGTGTGGCAGAGTGCGGATGGAATCTTCCTTGGACAAGGGAAGTATGCAGTAGAGATTTTGAAGAGGTTTGGGATGATGGAATACAAGGCTATGGCCACACCTATGGCATCGAAGCTGAAGCTATTGAGTGATGCTTCATCAGATTTGGTTGATGCTATGATGTATCGTCAGATGATTGAGTCCTTGATGTACCTAACAAACACGAGACCAGACATTTTCTTTGCTGTGAACACCTTGAGCTAGTTCTTGACAGATCTGAGAAGTGTTCACTTGATTGCTGCAAAGCATATTTTGAGGTAACTGAAGGGTACAATTGATTATGGGCTGAACTACGATGCGAATTAGGAGATTAACTTGGAGGGTTATGTTGATTTAGATTGGGCAGGTAGTGCCATTGATAGAAAGAGCACTTCAGGGTGTTTCTTTAGTATGGGATTAGGTGTGATCTCTTGGTTTAGCAGGAAGCAATACTATGTGGCACTGAGAGTTGAAGTATTTGTAACTTTGGAATGCATTCATCTATGTATCTTATGTCTTGTAACTCGATGTTTATTCCGGGATGCATCTATTATGTAATTGAGTCATGTTGTCATGCCCCAATGTTTGTTGGGCTTAGGGCAGACCCAGGTTCTTATACTTTTTATCTTCACACCAACAAAGAGACCCACAGTGTTGGCCCTTTTGGCAACAACCTACGAACAGGTTGCAGTCTCACCCGAAACAGCTATGGGGTGTCATAGAATCAGGTTTCTGCAGGAAAAAGAGGGATATTATTGTACCTTTAGCCTTAACAAAGAATAATCATGTAATACAGAGCTCCGACATTCACTTAAATAGCCTCACATTATAGATAAAAGACAGTTACTTGCTTAACCCTGAACTGGGAATTCACAACGAAGTTAATACTTAACAGTTTATCTTACTTTATCATTCATCTAATTATCAAATGCATAAAATATATTAGCACAGAAACTAAAAGGAACAAAATAACAAGAACCACCACAACACAAGATATATGTGGTTCACCCCCAGTGTAGGGGCTACATCCACAAAATTGCATTTATATTCAACTCTTTACAAAACAACAATTCTGATTTGCGCACTCAGCTGCAGATCTTCTCAACAACCCAAAACTGCGCACTCAGCTGCAGACCCTTCCTTCCAAAACCCTTTGCGCACTCAGCTGTAGAGGTTGTCCACGCACTTAGCTGGGACTTAACCTTAAACCCAAAAATAGACCTTAGCTTCTTCGCATCACATCATTATCATACACAACAACCTTCGAAAAGCTCTTTTCTCCTTTACATAAGTGCCTATTTATACAAGTGCACTATTACAATACCATGGGTTTAAACCATGGGCTTAAAAACCATGTGCTTAAACCATGGGTTATTCACAAAAAGAGGGGCTTTGAACCAACCCCAAAACCCCTAAGACTATTTTGGACCGCAACTCTGCTTACAAGCTTCGCACCAAAACCGTGGAGTTGCCAAAATTAAGGACCTTCAAGGTCCGATCCCCAACATGCCCCTAAGACTCACCAGTGTGCCGTCCCAGGGCACTCTGCTGCTTTTCTGGTGGAAGAATCTTGTTGGTGAAGATGGTGAACTGCTTGTTGAGGCTACGCATGATATCTTCGGCTGCTTGCTCCTTCTCCACTATCTCTTGCAGTGTTGTTGTTGATGCTTTGTTGGACTTTTCCTGTGCAAACGCATCATACTCCTTCAAAACTTTGAGCTGGTTTTCCGCAGCAGTGCTCAATTCCAATGCCTCGTTAATAACGGGTTGCACAGAGTTCACCAATAGTGTTTCTTTCCTTCTGCAAGACTCAATTTCTTGTTGGAGCTCATTGCTATGCTTCACCTTAAGCATCTTCTGCATAGGAGGCAATGTCTTGATTTTTTCTTTGACTACATCTAGCTCTTCCTGTCACTGCTTAATGGTTTCTTTCAACTTTTCTACCTCTGGGTTGTCCTGATGGCTTGTGTCTTTTTTTGTTTCGCTTAGAACGAACTTCTGCCTTAAATTTATTTCTGGTTAATCGTGTCCGCATTGGCTGATTCGGTGCTGGGGGAGTTTCTTCGCGAGGTGCAGATGCAGGTGGGTTGCTGATAAGGTTCTGCAGACCCCTCTCTCTGAATTCGCTCAACAATTCCTGGACTTCGTGATCAGCTGACATGGACTCAACTCAAGAAAATGCGTAATGCGAAATTCGTAGGTCTGGGTGGCTTCTTATGGAATCCAACGATGAGTTCTGCCATAACTGTGCATTAAAGACACCAAATCTGAGAGAGCAGCTGTAGATCTTGTCCAAATGGTGCTAGATTTCCCAAAATCTCATCATTACAGGCAGTTAATACAGTTAACGTTCCGACGCCGCCAAATCTGATTTTATTCCAATGGTCGCATTTTAAGCTTCGACACACCTTTCGTCTTCGGCACAACCACTAACTTCAGCTTCGCCATAATGAGGACCTTCGACACATCCTGATACCAGTTTCAACAGAGCTTTGAGCTTCGACCCACGACAGAGTTTTCTTCCACAACCTTCGACACTTCCACAATCTGCCAAATCTTCTATGAGAACAGCTTCATTATAGTCTAGTACCCAATTTCAACTATTCTTGGTACTTATACCCTTCTTCTTGCTATTACTTTGGGTCAGGGGGGTACAGGCCCATCCCTGTACTTCTTTAATCTGCTCCCATTCACCATGGAGGGAAAAATTTCTCCATTCAATTTAGCTAACTGAACTGCACCACCGTTGGTAACTTTCTGAACTATGTATGGTCCTTTCCAATGTGTCTTGAACTTACCTGGGAACTTCATGAATTTACTGTCATACAAGAGCACAAGATCACCATTCTGAAAATGCTTCTTCTTAATGTGTCTATCATGCCATACTTTTTCTCTAGCTTTCTATACTTGCTACTGGAAACCTGCAATGAATCTGTCTTCTTCTAGTTCCAGTATCTTCGCCAGCCTTTCATTCAACATGGCTGGATCATCCATCTCTGTGAAGGTAGATATTCTGAGGCTAGGAACAATGTACTCCATGGGCATAACTACTTCCTGTCCATATACCAGCCTAAAAGGTGTATGGCCTATCAACTTCTTGCAAGTGGTTCTATAAGCCCATAATACTGCTGGAATTCTAAGATCCCAATCATTTCTGTTAACATTGCAAACCTTCGTCAGAGCGTGCTCAAGGATCTTGTTAAAGGCTTCGACAGTTCCATTTGCTTGAGGATGGTAGGCAGTACTCTTCTGATCATATACTTGAAATTCTTTGGTCAATGCTTTAATATTCTTATTCAGAAAATGTGATCCTTGATCACTCATAAGAATTCTAGGACATCCAAACCTCGACAAGATATTATTGAATATGAACTTCACAGCTGTAGCAGTGCTACAGTCCTTGACTGGTTGAGCTTCGGCCCAACGAGTAAGGTAATCAGTCGCTGTAATAATGTATCTTGCTCTAGATTTCTTTGTAGGAGTATTGATTGGTCCAACAAAATCAATAGCCCACTTGTAAAATGCTTGTAAAGCTACATGTGGAACCAGATGCATCTCATCCCTCCTGGATGGTTTGCCTGTCCTCTAACAGACATCGCAGCTATGGCAATACTCTCTTGCATCCTTATGAATCGTAGGCCACCACAATCCAGCTGTCAGAATCCTCAGTGCCGTAGCTTTTCCTGCATAATGACCTCCTACTGCTCCAGAATGTGCCTCAGCCAAAATCAATGGCTTTTCATGCTCCAAGACACATCTGTGCAGTATTTCATCTGGTCCCATCTTATATAGCTGTCTTGCTATCAAGGTAAAGTCAGCTGCTCTAACCACCAGCTGCTTCTTCTGTTATGTTGTCATCTCAGACGGTGTAAAACCTGTAGACAAGTACTGAACAATATCCTGAAAATAGTCATCAACCATCTGGATGGAAAACAACTGGGCATCAGGAAGACCTTCGTCCAAACT
>LPNX010050829.1:55142-69821 GCA_001517045.1 Pseudotsuga menziesii
GAAATAGGAGTAACCATCTACAGATCCTTCCCCCTAACACTGGTTTATTGACCAAATACTTTAAAGTGGAATGGTTAGTAAACATCTTGAATGAGGCACCCAGCAAGTAGTGCCTAAACTTCTGTATAGCATACACCATAGCTAATCCTTCTCTTTCTGTAGTGGTGTAGTTCTTTTCTGTAGTAGATAAATTTCTACTGGAGTACACGATAGGGTGATCAATACCCCCTTCTCCTGGCTGTGTTAAGACAATCCCTAGTGCGATGCCAGATGCATCCACATGTACATGAAATGGCTTGTTCCAATCTGGGAATACTAAGATAGGTGTTGTAACCATCCTCTCTTTAAGAGTGTCTAAACTTTGCTGGCATTCCTCGTTCCATAGGAATTTCACGTCTTTCTTTAACAACTTTTCCATAGATGATGTGATCTTTGCATAGCCTTTGATGAATTTTCTATAGTAGCCAGTATGACCAAGCACTATCCTCAATTGCTTGACTGAGTTGGGTGCTGGAAGATTTACAATGATGGCAATCTTTGCAGGATCTACCATCAAGCCTTGTCTGCAAACAATATGACCCAACAAAATACCAAATGGTGCACAGAATATACATTTCTTCAAGTTAAGAGAAATCTGATATTGCCTACATTTCTCTAACATGAGCCTTAAATCTCCTATATGCTTTTCGATTAATCCAAATACAGTCCAGTCATCAAAATAGACTTCTAAGAATGTATGGATGTATTCCTTAAATACAACAACTACTACTCTAGAAAATATAGCTGGTGCATTTTTAAGGCCAAAGGGCATTACCGTATACTGGAATGAGCCCCATTCTGTCGCAAAGGTGGTCTTATGTCGATCCTATGGATGGATTCTTATCTGGTGATGGCTTGAAAAGCCATCAGTGAATGAGTAGATCTCCTGTCTACCCACATTGTCTAAAAATTCATCAGTGAAAGGTGTTGGAAATGGGTCATGAAGTGATGTGTCGTTGAGTTTGTGCAAATCGACACAAATCCTGATTTCTCCTTTGGTTTTATTTTCCTGCACAACCATGGGACTAACCCATTCGCTCTCTTCTACTGGTTCAATAATGCCTGCTGCTATCATCTTATCAATCTCATCTTTAACTTTTTATTTATAGCAAGGTTTCAATCTGTATGGACGCTGCTTAACTGGCCTAGCATCCTCTTTCAAAGGAATCTGCATGACTCCCAAATCTCCTACTATTCCCTTCATCTCTGTGAACTTAGTGGGAAATAGCTCCTGATAGTCGTGTAGTAGATCTGCAATGTGTCCTACAGTTTCATCATCCCAATAGTCTCCAATAGAGGCAAACTTTGGTTCTGTTTCTGTGTCAATATTGATCTTTTTAATCTTGATAGGTTCTATGACAGCTGGAAACTCTAGCTTTGGTCCATCAACTTCATGAGTCCCTTCAGACTTCAGAATGTTGATACTGTGAGGATTCACATCCTCATCCGTTGGCTCTTCTGCGAAGTTGTAACACTCTAGTGCTTGTTCTAACTAGACGGCCCAATCAGGCTGAGTATACATGTGTAGGGTACAATCTTCAAATATCTTAGCCTTTATACTACCTAGAGCCTGATCAATGTTTGGATACTCAGATTCAAAAGTGAAAGTGAGTAGAAAGCTATCTATCATAACTGGCCATGAAATAGTTCCTCTGCGCAACTCTGTCTCAGTGTACCAGTTCCTTGGGATCGTGTCTAAAGTGTGAATGAATAGGTGAACCCATTCATCCTCTAGAATGTCCAACCAACTCTGTTCACAAATCTTAATATGTGACCTGGGGTCACTTTATCCTGTGTATTTCTACTGTAAAGGCTCCTTGTTATTAGAGAATCTGATCGCCATCAGTCTCTTAAAATCATCCCATGATGCGATATGTTCTTTATGTGCATGCCACCATCTTGCAGGTGTGGCTTTGACTGCAAGGTCAATAGCTGCCATCCTCTGCTCATGAGGAATTTCCTGCTCAAACTCGTGTAAAAAGTCATTACCATCTGCTAAGCCATGAAATGACGGAATATCCTTAACCTCTATGCCAATCCATCGTAGTGACTTAGTCATAAACACACATCTGCGAGTTGAGACTTCGTAAAGTCTATTCTGCCAATTTTCTAAGCCAACATCTGAATCTGATGTGCATGAGCTGTCACATCGCCAACTAATATTTCCTTCTACGGTGGGGTTGATGTAATCACTCTGAGTAGTAGTCATCTGATAGAGGATTTCCATATTACGCACCTCTTCCTCTGCTCTGATGGGTTCAATATAACGAGGACCCTGGAAAGGATCCAACAGTGCGATGACTCGAATCTGATTATCCTCAAAAGTCATTTGTCTTTTCTTTAAATCAATAATGGCCATGTTATCGATTGCCCAATCAATACCTAGTAAATATGGATATGGTATACTATCTCCAATGATTTCTATGACTTCAAAGTCTGCAAAGCTGTGAACTCCATCAATATCAACTGGTACTTGCAGTAATCGACCTAGTGGCGATACCCTCTGCTGATTGGCGAGTCGCAGATGGATAGGTGATATGGCTAACTTAGGGCTACCCATCTGTTCCCATGTCTGCTTAGTCAGAACATTTACCTCTGATCCTAAATCTAGTATTACCTCATCCATTTCAAATTCTCCAATTTGTGCTGTGAGTCTCATTTCTTTTACGGTTCTTGTATGGCCCATAATATTATGAAAAAAACGTTGCGTATTTCTCATGGAAGAAGATTGCTGGTACTGGTCTATGATGCGCTGAAGCTCTCCGATAGCTTTCTCATTTCTGACGAGTTTCAAACAGCTTCGCAGGAAGGATTGGAGACTTCTTGTCAACTCATCTTCTTCGCACCTTCCCGATGTGGTAGCCTGCAATGTCTGCACAGGACTAACCCCACAATGTTGTTGCTGTGGTATGCCCTTACAAGGCAATACCTACGATCTTGATAGTGTAGGTTCAGTAAAGAATGTTTTAGCTTGATGAAACGTTTCTTTGTTCTTCTGCAGGTCAAGTGGTGTTGATTTATCACTGGCTTTACGCACCCACTCCAGACCTGTATTCTTTTCTGCATCCTACAATGTCCTACTAGTAGAAGCACCGCTGCGAGTCACAATATTGAATCTTGGTTCTGGTTCTTTCTGCTCAGCAGTAATAAACTGAATGTTCTGATTTACTGCTTGCTTAGGGTCCCTCATATTGGCTATCAAGATAGGACATTCTTCTATAATATGCTCATAGGACTTGCAATATTTACATGTCGTAGTAGCGTTCTGACAATCCCTAGCATAATGTCCTATGGCTCCACAATTATAACAAATAATCGGTCCATGGCCATGGCCAAAGTCTCCACCACGGCCAAACCCTCCACCACGGCCTCGTCCTCTGAATCCTCCTCCACGGCCAACATGAGCCGGTTCATGCTGTGGTCCTGCTGCTGGACCTGATGTCTCTGAATGGACTTTGTAGAGGTCGTGTTTTCTGTCTATCATGAGATCATAAGCTCTACAATTATTTTCATCATGTCCTACTGACTTACAGAAGTTACAGTATAAGTTCTCAGGGGTTTGTACATACTTCTAAAGTAAAGGGCATTCTTGTGGTCTATGTCCTCTTGTTTTACAAATTTCACACCATGGCCCTTGATTTTGTATTAAGGGGTTAGGAGCCCCACTTTCTAAATACTCAACAAATACTGGACAGTTATCTTTAGTATGGCCCTGTCCTTTACACTTTGTACACCATAACTCTTGTGCAACCTCTTTTCCTTTCTTAATCTCATGCAACTGTAATGTGAGGTTGGCTAACTGATTTTGTAAGTTTGTCATACCTATACTAGTCTCAGCTAGAGGTGAAGCCTCTAGTTTCATTTCCATCTCCAACTCTTCATCCTGCGTATGGAGTCTCTGTTGCATTAATGGGAGTCTGATGTGAGGGAGCAGTGCTGCGATAAACCATTCCTTATGCTTCTCCGGCGCAAACTCAAAGCTAACTTGGTCAATAAGGGCTTTAAATTTCTGATCAAAGTCCCATACTGACTATGTGTGTAACTGTTTGATGTCTTTAAGTTCTGTAATGCATTGTGACTCAGACTTAGGTTTCTTAAATTCATTAATCATGGCGGTCCTGACCTGTACGAGCGTTCTGGGTTGCGCTGTCGTATACTTCATATACCATGTTAAAGCTTGTTCTCTAAGTGTAGTGGCCAACTGGACAAGTTTAGTATTATCATCTTGGATCTGTTTAATGGTCCATACGGCTTCACATAGGAACCAATGTTGTTCTGGGTCTTCTGCCCCTGTACCTTTAAACATAGGTAACTTCATATCATCCCCCATTTTGTTTCTGCGTGGTGGATTCTGATTTGCTGTGTTACTACCACTCGGTGGTGTAACTGTAGTATGTACTATGTGTGAACTACTAGATGGAGTTCATGTGGTATTATTCTGAGTCCCAGTTGCTTTATGTGGGGTATAAGGGTGGTAAGGGATACCCCCTACTGTTCTTTCTCTATTATTTTGAATTTGTTCTCTAGTACTGTCTGAACTGTCTTCAAAGAAGGAAGATCTGAAATCTACTTTATAATTTTTACCACTACGTGTACATCCAATTTCTTCAAAATCACTCTCAAACTCTTGTGACATTACACTTACTTAACTTATGGATCTGAGAATATATCCAATACTCCTTTTTCATGTAATATCATCTTAAGGAACAAGTTTAAAGAGGTAAAGTACTTACCGTGATATCCTTTGAAGAATTACCTCTCCGCTTCGCTAAAGCTCTTTCTTTGATCAACTGAAAACTCTGTAACGAAACCTTCCAGCAAACTCGCAAGCCAGAAGTCTACTACATGCAAAATGGGATTATCAACGCTCTTCACGGTGTGAATCAGCTCCAATGTCTAGACAATGTTCCTTTTATTCTTGAATATGTTCTTATCAGTCAACTTTGATAACCAATCGTACAACGTGTTTGCATAGGTCGCAAAAAATATCGTATGCAGGTCTGTGAAGATATGTTTTTGTAACCAGTCCTCTGTACTAAGCCTAGGACTCTTGTTTTCTTTTTCATCAAATTCTCTCTCCTTAGACTCAACCCGGTGGTTAATTTCTTCTTTAATAGGATGCCAAAAAAACATTTACTCTTCAATTTGTTCAAAGCCGGCAACGGAACCATTTGTTGGTTATCTATGGGCAGACCCGGGTTTATTGTAATGTACCAACAAAACCCCTAGATCACTGGCCCTTTCGGTGACAGACTGCAGAGCGGCCTGAAGTCTCACCCGAAGTGATCCTAGATGGGGTGGCTGAAGACTCATGTGTCCTCAACCAGGTTCTGTAGCATCCTAGGTTTCTCCTGACTCTGGTTAACCAGTTGAGTCTCTTTATAACGCTGTATCTTTCTTCTGAGCAGAGTCTGCTGAGACTGACTCTTATCGCATCGCGGCTTCCCCAACGATGCACACATTTTCCTTTGTACTTGACTCTTTACCTGCGATATCCCACACCACGCCTCCTCTGGCAGTGCGATATCGCCTCTCTGTGCTGCGATAGCTTCTATGGTAAGACTTAATAGGAATCTCTGACTCTCACGGTCCAATGACTTCCCTTTCTCTCTTATACTAGCTCAGCTAACATTCACAAGAGTGTTAAACACCCTCACTTAGCTTCTACAATCTAATATGCTCAACATCTATTGCACTTAACTTGCGGACTTGAATATGCAGGAATCTCTTGACACTGTAACTGTTATGGTCTGAATCAAACACTGCTACTTATATGCAGAATACTTAACACCTCCATCTCATATTTAATCCTCTATGTTACTGTAAACTGAAGGATACATGCACACATTCATTAACTGTTAGCTAAGCTCATATAACAGGTAACAGATATCAAATACGTAAACACAATCACATGAAATAGTCACACAACACACTGATTTTACGTGGTTCACTTCCAAGAAGGAAGCTACGTCCACAGAAACTAGTTTTATATTATATCTTGAGAGAGTAAACACAGTTCCGCTGCAACCTATTATGTAGCTCGAGATCTTCTGGGAAACTCTGCATTCTCAACCGGAGCCCTTCTCTCTTAGATCTCTTCTCTTCTCTTCTGCTTTCTTCTTACAATATATTCTCTCTCTCTCTCTCTCTCTCAATCCTTGTGGATTATTACATTCATACTCAAGGATTCGGCTACTGGTTACAGTAAGATAATATAGACTGAATAACAGAACCAGAGCTCGACTCTTTTACAATATCTTACAATACAGACGATTAACAACTAGCTAACTGTCTAACTGACTAATTGACCAATCTTTCACAATACAAAATACATTCTTACATAGGTGGCCCGAAGGTCTCACCCTGTTACAAAACTGTGGGCCTATCCCAATAGTAACCCAAAAACCCTAACTGTGACCGTCGACGCGTCTGTACTTTGAATTGTTGCTTACTGGTCATACTGCAACTCTCTGCAATCTTCCACGCTTCTCGGCGCTAATCGTGGGTATGGGTGCCACTTCCTCAGTCGCTCCCCTTCTATCCTTTGTCTTCAATACCTTGGCCCATTGCTCCTTTTCCTTTATGAGGGTAGCTCAGCCCTCCTATCTTTGTCGTTTCCTTAAGTGCAGTGGTTGAGCTCTCTCTTCTCGGCTGCTTCCTGTACTGTTTCTTTTGACTTTCTTGTCTCGATATAGCAGCTTTTCCTGTAGCTGCGGGCCCTTCTCCAATAGACTCTCAAGACTTTTCCTTCAAAATTGATCTATCTATTCTTAAGCTTGATTACTGCATAATTGTCTATTGCCCATTCAATTCCTAGAAATGTTGGATAGGGGTTGCTATCATCAATTATTTCAATGACTTCAAAATCTGCTAAGGTACTGACTCCATCAATGTCCACTGGTACACTAGGGAATATTCCCAAGGGCACAATCTTCTGCTGATTGGCTAATCTTAGCTGTATAGGGGACCATTCAAGCATAGGTCTTCCCATTTGTTCCCACTTTGAATAATAAGGCACAATCTCCCACTTTGAACGGTTTCTTATTGAGCATGCAATCTCATTTCTCTTCTAGTCCTTCTAACTCTATTAACAGTTTTTCCTCTTTCAGAGCTTCGCTGAGGTTTGCAAGACTGAATAAATTTCTGTAACTCATTCAAAGCATTCTGATTTCTTAATAGCTTCATACAACTCTGTAAAAATGATGTTAGTGTACTTACTTGATCCGGCGAAGCTTCTTGAAACTGTAACTGCTGTTGATACTGTTCCATAGTTGCTAGTGATGTTCTCGGATCAGAAAAGTCTTTTTTAGCTTCCATAAATGTTCCTTTTTCTCTTCCAACATCGAAGGCTGGGATTTTTTCTGGTGTCTTGCAGACCCAAGCCTCGTCAAGATGTTTCTCCTTATTCTGCACTTGCGTCGTAGCTCCACTTCGTGTAACAATGTTAACAGCTAGGATAGGTCTTTTCTCTACAGCAATCATCTAAAGATTCTGAGTAGGAGCACCATTTCTTTCTTGTATCTTGGCTATTAACTATGGGCATTGCTTAATCACATGAGCTACTACTTTGCAATATCGACATGTCGTAGTTGGGTTCTGACAGTCTCTAGCTACATGTCCTGCCTGATTACAGTTATAGCAAATAACCTGGCCTCGTCCTCTTCCAGACATACCACCATGACCATGACCTCTGAAGTTACCTTGACCTGATGTACTACCACGGTAACCATATCCATCATTGCCTTGTGCATCGGGTTGTACCCTATAAGCATCATAGGTTCACTCTCTCATGAGGTCAAAGCTACGACATTCATCTTTGTTGTGTCCAACTAACTTACAGAACTTGCACTAGGGATTCTTAGGTACTTGAACATATCTCTGCAGAAGATAGCAATCTTCAGTTCGATGCTGGCCAGTTGTTCTACAGATCTCACAATATAGGACATTAGGGTTAAATGGGTTCGGTGCACCAGTATTCAAATAATTTCTTAATGCAGGACATTGTTCTTTTTCATGACCTTCTATCTTACATCGTGTACACCAAACCTCTTCTCGAATAGATCTCCCTTTTTTCATGTCGTGAAGCTCCAAAGCCATTTCTGCTAACTGTGCTTGTATTTGGGCTATTCCAGAATTATCTCCCACAGGAGTTGTTTCAAGTTTCATAGCAATTTCCAACGCTTCCTGCTGATCAAAAACCTTCTGTTGCATAAGTGGAGTCCTGATATGAGGCAATAGTGCTGCGATGAACCATTCTTTATGATGTTCTGGTCCAATAGTGAAACTAATGTGATCCAACAGAACCTTGAACCTCTGATCTAGTCCCAAACTGATTCACCTCGCTTCTGCTGAATTTATTTTAGTTGAGTTATACACTGTGACTCTGATTTAGGCTTCTTGAATTCTTTGATCATTGCTTTTTTAATATCAGCCAAGATATAGTTCTAAGTACTGGAAAACTTCATAAACCAGGTCAAAGCTCGGTCTCTGAAAGAGGTGACCAGCTGTGTTGTTCTTGTATTTTGATCCATAATATTCTTAGCAGTCCAAATAGCTTCACATAAGAACCAAAACTGCTCTGGATCCTCTGATCCAGTTCCTTTAAAAATTGGGAGCTTGATATCATCATTCATATGGGCCATAGTGCATTGAGGAGGGGAAGGAGGGGGAGGGGGAGGGGGAAGACTCGTAACCAGAGGAAGGGAAATTTCTGAGGTAGACTGACCTACGACAGGATTACTTTGGCTAGGGTTACTTTCAGACTGCGAAGGGTTCTTAGGGATAACAGATCTGCGCTGCGGAGTTATAGGAGGGTTTCTAACAAAAGGGGTTTCTTCAGATTTAGATTCTTCTGCACTTAATGAGGTATAATCGGTATTATGTCCTAGGGTATAGGATCCAAGAGTTATCTTGTATCTTTTACCATTGCGAAGCAAACCACTTTGCTCGTCAAAGACACTTTCACTTTCAAACATAGGTTAGTAGCAATATATATAACAATCTGATTGGATAAGCAATATGCCTTTCTCAGCCAAGAGCATTTTAATTTTTAGAATTAATGAATTCAGGTACTTACCCCTTGGTCCTTTGAAAAACTATCATTCTGCTTCGTTGAAAGAACTATGTGTGTCGATGGTGAACTCCATCACAATGCTTCAAGGGTTCACGTTGTCCAGAAGTCATTAGCTCTTGATACCGTGTTGTTCACACTTTTCAACAGCTTAATTCTTTCAAGGGTCTAGGCAAGAGACTGATCTTCTTTGAAGTTTGTCTTTCTTTCTGTCAACCTGGATAACCACTAGTGCAATTCTATGTGGATACTACCAAAGAAAATTTCATAAATATCAGTAAAAATGTACCTTTGCAAGAAGTCGTCTGAGCTACGACGAGGATCCTTATTCTCTTGTTCAGCAAATTTCAGGATCCTTATTCTCTTGTTCACTGATTTCTTTTACTGAGGGCCTCCAAAACATATCCCGGCAACGGGACCAATTTGTTGGGCTTAGGGCAGACCCGGGTTCTTATACTTTTTATCTTCGCACCAACAAAGAGACCCACAGTGTTGGCCCTTTCGGAAACAACTTGCGAACAGGTTGCAGTCTCACCTGAAATAGCTATGGGGTGCCACAGAATCAGGTTTCTGCAAGCGAAAGAGGGATATTACTGTACCTTTAGCCTTAACAAAAAATAATAATGCAATACAGAGCTCTGACATTCACTTAAATAGCTTCGTAGTTTAGATAAAAGACAGTTACTTGCTTAACCCTTAACTGGGAATTCACAGCGAAGTTAATACTTAACAGTTTATCTTACTTTATAATTCATTTACTTATCAAATGCATAAAATATAACAGCACAGAAACTAAAAGGAACAAAATAACAAGAACCACCACAACACAAGGTATACGTGGTTCACCCCCAGTGTAGGGGCTACGTCCACAGAAATGCATTTATATTCAACTCTTTACAAAACAACAGTTCTAATCTATGCACTCAGCTGTAGATCTTCTCAACAACCCAAAACTACGCACTCAGCTGCAGATCCTTCCTTCCAAAACCCTCTGCGCACTCAGCTACAAAGGTCTTCCACGCACTCAGCTAGGACTTAACCTTAAACCCAAAAATAGACCTTAGCTTCTTCGCATCACATCATCATCATACACAAAAACCTTCGAAAAGTTCTTTTCTCCTTTACATAAGTGCCTATTTATACAAGTGCACTATTACAATACCATGGGTTTAAACCATGGGCTTAAAAACCATGTGCTTAAACCATGGGTTATTTACAAAAAGAGGGGCTTTGACCCAATCCCGAAACCCCTAAGACTATTTTGGACCGCAACTCCGCTTACAATATTCGCACCAAAACCGCGGAGTTGCCAAAATTAAGGACCTTCAAGGTCTGAGCCCCAACAATGTTCCAATCGAGAGGATCTATAATGTAAACAAGTCATGTCAAGTCATTGTGGGTAACCCTCCTATTGTCTAATGGTTAAAGTCCCCGCAGTTCCGAGGCACTAGGGTTATTAGACTCTCCTAGAGAGGTCGGCCCTAGTAGGGTTTTAGTCATGCTGGGATTAGTATAAATAGAGAGCTGGACTCTCTATTTAGCATATATCACATACACACTCAAGTGTAGCGCATAGTTGAGGAAGGAGAAGACATTGGGGCTAGATAAGAAGAAGGTTACTACTGATGGGAGATCACTTACTGTTTTGGGATTTTCTATTTTGGTGTTGATTCTATCTCTGAGGAAATTGTGGGGTTTTCTCCATTTATGGTTTCCCCGAGGAAAAATGCTGTGTTCATTGTCTCTTGTGTTTGATTGATGTGCTTGTTATTCTCTCAGTTAAAGATCCTAATAATGCTAGCTTAATGTTGAAAAACCAACATGGTATCAGATCTAACCTGAGAAGAAGACACTGTGCAGCTACGAGAACTAGGGCTTCCTAGTTTGTGGATCTTCCTCCACATATTTTCAGCAAAAGTAAGGTGGAATAACTCTCCTCCTTAGGGCACATCTTTCTGTCGAAGAAGAACCCAATTCTGAGGTTTTTCAGTTTTGGATCCAACATTGCTGCCAAAAATTAGGGCTTTTCACAGAAGAGGAATTTTTTAGTGAGCCCAGGCTTGATTGATCTCATCCCCAAAATCGAAGTTAGTGATAAATTTCAAGGCATTTGGGTGGACAGAACTCTGGAAAAGAAAAACCCTAATTTGCTCCTGATCCAACATTGCAGGATTTCGACCTCTAGATCCAACATCTTGACCTGGTAAGATATAAATCTTTTGTATTTCCATTTGAGGTTCTCAGTTAATATGTCTCATCATACCAAGCTTGATGAAAATCTTGAAGGAGCTAATAACTTCCGAGCCTGGAAGTATAGGATCTCCCTTGTCCTGGAAGAGAATGAGGTGAACTCCTACATCCATGAGGAGGTTCCAATTCCAGAGGGAGATGAGGCTAAGGAATTACATAAGAAGAAGTTGGTTATGGAAAATAGGATCATTGTTGATTCTATCAAGGATCACCTTATCCCACAGGTGTCCTCTCTCAAGACACCTAAAGCTATGTTTGATGCTCTAACCAAATTGTTTGAAGGGAAGAACATAAACCTAAAGATGACTCTAAGGAATCAACTGAAGAATGTGAAGATCTAGAATGCAGATACCATCCAGTCTTACTTCACAAGGGTTTCTCAGATCCAGGAACAATTGGAAGCAGTAGATGAAGAAGTGGAGAATGCAGAAATTGTGATGACCACCTTGAATCGTCTCCATAGGACAAGGGACTCTTTCATTAAAGGGATTTGTGATAGAAAGAAGTTAGTCAAGTTCAGTAGACTGTGGGAAGAATGTTCTCAAGAAGAATCTCAAATAGCAGCTTGAGAAGAGAATATGGGAAGTGAATAGCAAGCTCTCACAGTACAATCCAAGAAATCTAGATCCAGCCATCACAAAAGTAAGTACTCTCATCATAGGAATAACTATAGAAAGCCTAGAGATAGGTTTAAGTACATTTGCTATACATGTGATGAAAAAGGACACTTTGCTAGAGATTGTCCTAAGAACAAAAATAGCTCTCAAAAGAAGAAGGAAAACAAAAGAAGACATCATGCTCATGCTACAGAGGATGATGAACCTTCATCAAAGAGAATCAGATATAAAAGTGAAGTTTCTTCAAGCGAGGATGAATATGTTTTGATCTCCTCTCTCATGGGAAACATTACTCATGGAAGTGATGATTGGCTTATAGACAGTGGGGCTTCCAAACATATGACTGGATTCAAGGAATCCTTTGTGAAACTTTCAGAACATGAATCACCTCACAAGGTGAAGCTAGGAGATGACTACCAATATCCAATAAAAGGTAGTGGGGAATATTCCTATAAGCTAGACTCTGGAAAGTCTATAACAATGAAGGAAGTGTTGTTTGTGCTTAGGACTCAAGAAGAACCTTCTCTCCATATCAGCATTGGATGCAAAATGAATGAGGGTTGCATTCATAGATGGTCAAGTCATCATGTGGCCAAAAGGAAAGACTATTGATGATGCAATAGTGATTGGTGAACAAGAAGGAGGTTTGTACAAATTGAAATGCCATCCAGAACAAGCCTTGGTCCATGACACAGTAGAGCCAAGTGAAATTTGGCATAGAAGGCTTGCAGATGTGCATTATAGAGCACTACCTCTTGCAAGAAAATTTGTTGAAGGTCTTCCAAAAATACAAGCAAAACATGATGGGGTCTGCAAAGGATGTGCAAAAGGAAAGAACACAAAGAAGACATTTCCAAGTAGCAAAATCAAAGAAAAAGGAATCTTGGAAATCATCTAGTCCGATGTATGTTGTCCTATGTTATCAAGCTCACTAAGTGGGTATGCATATTATGTTTCTTTTATTGATGACTTTTCTAGGAAGACATGGGTTCACTTCATGAAGAACAAAGACGAAGTATTCAACAAGTTCAATGAATTCAAAGCCTTGATCGAGAATCACACTGAAAAGAAGATCAAGAAATTTCGATCAGATAATGGCGGAGAATTCACTTCGAATGAATTCAAAGAGCTATGTAAAGAATCAGGGATTAAGAGGGAGTTGTCCACTCCTTATAATCCACAACAGAATGGGATTACAGAACAGAAGAATAGAACTATCATGGAAGCTGCAAGATCTATGCTTCATGATCAAGATCTTCCTATGCATCTTTGGGCGGAAGCTGCCAGAACAACAGTGTATGTACAGAACCATACTCCACATAGAGTACTCAAGAACAAGACTCCTGAAGAAGTCTTCTCCGACAAGAAACCAGAAGTCAGCCATCTCAGAATATTCGGCTGTCCTATGTACATACACATTTTAAAAGAGAAGAGAACAAAATTAGATCCTTCAGGAAATAAGGGTATATTTTTGGGATACTCTGAAAGCTCGAAGGCTTACAGAATATATTTCCTAGGATACAAGAAGATTGACATCAGCAGGGATGTGACATTTGGTGAAGACACAGCTTATGACAAATCTAGAAAGAGACCTGCTGAAGAAGCTGAAGAAGAAGAAGCACCGAGAATTCATGATACAACCATGAACGAAGAAAATCAAGAAGAAGATCGAGAATTTGAAGAACCACAAAGACTTGTAGATCCACCTCTGGAGAAGAATCCTCATAAGAGGAAACTTGCTTGGGTACATTAAATTATCTAAGGTGCGGAAAGATATGGGGCTCTAGAAGGGAATCACAGAGAAATAAAGAGGACCAGATCCTACTCTGGGTATGTATCTTTACTATGTGATTTCATTGATAAAGAACCTTCTGTTCGGGTTCACAGGGTACTCCCAAAAGACCGAACACCTTCACCAACTGCTTCACACAAAAAGATCACAGATGAACACACCGATGTTTGTCACATGGTTAAAACCCTTGAGGGGGAAATAGTCCACGGCCCTAGCCAAATAGCTACTTGGAGAAATTTATTATGAAAAAGAAAGAAAGTTACATGAGCTTCTCATAATCGATCAACTAGCCAAGGACCCTCTATGCTCTTTAAATAGAGATCATAGAACAATCGGGTGTTAAGCCACGGATCAATGGTAGGTATGATATAACAGGAGTTGAACCGTCGGATCACTCTATGTCTAGAACATATCGTGACCGTCGGATTAGAATATTTACAAATGCATACTAATGCATACTAAAGAAACACACTTTTACCTAATGGATATATTACACAAGTTGATCTTAACTAACTCCTAAGTGTCTAAATATCCTAACATCCCCCCTTAAGAACAACTTGGGATAGGATTGAAGGATTTACAAAAGTGACACTATTAGGATAAGGAAGGAGGCATTAGAGTCTATTCCCCCTTAAGGACACATTCCTGAACTCCTAACATAGACCGAAGTTTAGAAAACTTCGCTTCTGTAAGAGACTTGGTGAAGATATCTGCAACTTGATCATCTGTAGGGCAATAGAGCACTTCAATAACATGATCATGAACAAGATTTCTGATGAAGTGCATGTGTATCTCAATGTGTTTGTTGTGCTGATGTAGAACTGGATATTTGGAAAGCTTGATGGCACTTTGATTGTCGCACCAAAGTGGAGTAGGCTGCTGCTGCTCGAATCCAAACTCTGAAAGGATCT
>LPNX010050829.1:79952-103126 GCA_001517045.1 Pseudotsuga menziesii
ACAAGTATGTTTTATCAATCATAAATCTATATATAGAAGCATTGTTGGGGCTTCTGAACACTGTCTCCAACGCAACCCAAAAATCACAAGGGACATAAACCTGTTTAGGTCCCTCAAATAGACTCATCAATGTGCTAGAGTCATGTGACATCTGGGTTCTTCGACCAAATACTACATGGACCAATACCCTGTACGAATCTCAACGGTGCGATGATGTAGTTGGAGTCGAGCATGTGAGAAACAACCATCTCGAGAGGCACTAAGGACTCCTCTCAAGTGGTCCAAGGAACTCATCAATGATGTTAATGAAACCAAGATACAAGGACCTCTGGTTCTATCCTCTAGAATATGTGTGTTGTCGTTGATCAAGGGAGACCTGCCCCTAGTCAAGGCAATGGTGTTTCCTTGACCAGAAGCACGAGGGAGATAACCGAAAGGTATGAGACAATCTGAGGACTAACCCACTGAATGGGGGGGGGAGGGAAAGAGTTGAACAGGGGTAGAGGGAGTGTAGTAGACTCAAACTTCCTTTGTTCAGAGTATGAGGGCAGGGTGGACCAGGCAGCAAATGAAACTGACTCATGGGAATGGGATCATAGCTGTAATACTGGGAATGTCACTGTAGATGGAAATACTTGGGGGAGGTAGACACTTTTGATATTGATGGGATCCAAGGAAGACACATTACAGAGTACTCTAAACAAAGGCGACCCAAAGTGGGAATGATGCCAAACTATTATCTGTGGGGTGGTGTCTAGAGACACCATTGAGGTACAATATCATGGATTTTTGGCGAGCCTGAGAAAGTAAATGCTCGATGGTGGTTTCAATTTTAGAGAGTCTGGAAGCACGAAGAAGACTCCAGTGGTGGATCTTTTTCATTAGTAGTCTCCTGTTCCTGAAAAAGGATAAAAGTATACACAGGAGAGCTCGCCCATCCCTTAGGGGATGGGAGACTTCTTTACCGTTGGTAGTCCAGTCAGGCCAGAAAAGGTTAAACCTATACTGACTGGACAGTCATTCAGATACTTTTACGAGCATGAATGAAAACAAGTTTGCTTGATGATATTTTCTTGATGAGAAAGCTGGAAAAGAGCTTAACAACAACCCATGGTGAGCTTTTTCGTAAAGTTCGGCCCCTCTTCCTGAGAAAGAATAAAAGTATGCAGAGGGGAATGGTCTTGGCTTGATGTAGATGCCCTTTCCTATACGTTAACGAGTGGGAAAGGAAGTAGTTACGCTCAACAATATTTTCATTCTTTTAGAAGTCATAAAAGAGCTTGAAAGAAACTATAGTATGGTCAACTGATTGCGGTGGCACAAGTAGTGTCGCATGTCGGGACGGTGGATAGTGGTCCAAAGGTCATCCACATAGTATGGATGGAGTAGATGACTCTTAAACATACCAATACATGCACGGGATAGATCACGGCAAAGGCACGTGAGTCAGTGTGGAAGAGGCATGGAAACCGAGATGGCTCTTGCATAGAGGTTAGGAGAGTTGTGTGTGAATTGTGGTGGATGGACTTGATTACATGTGATGTGGGTGCAAGTCTGGAGTCAGTTATATTCCAAATGCATGCAAAGGAAATGATCTGTATTCCAAACGATGGTCTGGATATCCACATAAGGTGCGATGGACGGAGTAGACAGCTTAAAAATAAAAATGATGTTCCTTACGGGCGGTGGCCCGGGAACCCGCATGAGTGGCGGTAGGCAAGTGTGATGCAAATACAGGTCCAAAGACACTTGTATCATCATGATGTGGCTCATAAATCGGGGCAACTTCTAGGAAGCGGTCCCAAAATTTGTTTTTTAAACATGAGACAATGGTCTCATAAGGAGATAGATGGCAAAATTCTGAAACCAATGGTGTGAACGGTGTCTCAAACGGACTCTGTATGGTCTCGTTTTGTCGAATGGGAGAAAATAGGTCAAATGGGGCCTATATAAGGGTGGGGACCACTTTGTGAAGTGACATTGTCACTGTTCACTGTAGAGTTGGAGAGGTGGGCCCTAGATTTTCTTTTTCTGATTTCTCTTGTTCCAACCGACGGTTTTGAGTTCCGCGACTTGTAGGTAATAGCTCTTGCCAAATATCTTTCTTTTTGTGGTTTACATTCTATATTTGGTCACTCTGAGGTACTCCATGAGCCTATTGGGGTTTCATGGAGCCAATTCACACCTTTTGAGGGAAAAAAACCGACCTGGTCGCACCTATGGGGCATGTTTGAGTGACCTGGTCGCTCATTTTTCCCAAACAGGTGCGACTTGGCCCCTGGGTGACATTTTTTGATGAGAGCAGTGGCTAACATCTATGTTTTGCTTGTGCAGGATGGCTGATATTGAGTGGAGGGAGAGAGACTGTAAATACCTCCAGGAGGCAGCATTGTGGGATGGGAATGTGCATGATACAATGGCCCGTTTTTGTTTACTGAAGTTCATGACGATACCCCTTATGAAGAGCTTGCGTTTGTTGCTGCAAACATTGGTGAGCTTTTAGGATATTGGGGTGGATGCCTTCCTCTTCCAGGGACAGCGTATTGAGATCACGCTGGTGGATGTGTACTTCTTGACTGGGCTCCCTATGTTAGGACTTGTTGGTGACTCGACACCTTTGCTGTCTCGGGGAAGACGTTGGAGGAGCTATGTGACAGGCACTGTTACGCTACTGCGTATGTGCGTGGATCATACATATTGATGTGTGACATTGAGGACCTGTCGAGACGGGAGGTGGCGACATTACTGCTAGGTATCTTGAGTTCCATGGGGAGCCACAAAATATATGGGGGGTAGCTACAGTTGGTAGAGCGTGCTATGGGGGGCATGTACTATGGGTGGGCCTAGATGTATCTTCAGGCTATTCAACGTCAACTGAACAATGCGAAGGCATCTGGGGCAGGCTTTTACTTTGGCTCCTTTATAAGTGCTTTCTTTTTTGAGAAATTACCTACTCTGCATCCGCCCTGGGCTGTGCAGGATAGTGGTCCACATGAATCACGGATGCATAGGTGGTGCCAGATGATGGTACGAGAGGGTTTCGGCAGAGTGGATCACTTCTTCACTGAGGAGCTGTTATAGCAGTGGCATCAGCTTCCAGTGGTCATTGAGGAGTACCCGTATGTGGGTATGAACTATCATGGGGACCCCGAGATTCCCCGTCCTGCAGGCCAGGCATGGGGACCAGCTGGTATGTATGTGTGTTTCTTGATGTTCATATTTATACATAGTGTATTTGAGCTAGTTGATAGTTGTATCATTAGATGTGTAGAATGATGGTGTCCTTGTTTGTGTATGCAGATATTGTTCCATGCTCGTTGCCTGGGTATCAGAGGCGAGTGGTCGCTATTGCACCTGCGGCGGTTCCTTCGAGGAACACTCACAGGACACAACGAGAGGTGGATGAGTTTCTTCCACATCTGGAGCGGCTTGATAATGGGATCTATGATGATGGCTGGAAACATTTGAACAATGATCTAATCACTGCCATTCATATTTTTCCTCCAGAGTGGACCTCTGTGATGAGGAGGGTGGCCGTGGCCTGTGATTACCTTTGTCGGGCAGCGAGAGGTGATCTTCCTGCAAAGGATGAGTCTTCTGAGGAAGATGATGATACTGAGCTAGATGATGAGTCTAAGTCAGATTAGAAGCCTAGTGGGGATGCCCCTAGTGCGTTGGTGCACTTAGGAGTTTTTGCATCTCTATGTCTATTCAGCTGAGAAAGCATATGTGGCTTCTCATTTTGTACTAGACATATTTTGGACATGCGACTTATCTATCTATATATATTTTTTACGCACATGGATGCAATTTTTATGGCTTTATATGTGATTCTTTTTATGATGATGTGAAATGCAATGCCTAGATGGTGTATTTTTACACTTGTGTGTGTATTTTATATATGATTATGCATGATGTTATGGTTGAATGTTTCCTATATGCGATTATGAATGTGCCAATTTAGAATTGTTACGGGGAAAACTTCCTATGGATTGGGGTACCACAACAGACAAAGTAACCTTAGAAATCAATCATTTCCTATATGCAAGAGAAACCAAATATCTAACACTAAAGGATCTCACTACATACCTTATTCCAGACAGTTGATGTAGATCCCCATTGAGCTTTTCCACTCTCGCTTGTATAAGTAATTTGTTATCTCAACATTCAGAAAACAAGACAAGCATGCTATATATAATTGTATTAGACCTACTCTAGCATATATAATCAATAACATATAAGTTTTTAAAAGCATCCATGGATTCAATACTCATTTAAATAGACATTATTGGATAGGAAAAGATATTTATATTAATATAAAATAGAGAATACAATAGTGACAACCTCTATCGGCACGTCTACGAATCGAAGAAACTGAGTCCTCCACCTGGGCCCCCACCACTTCAATCCTCCATCTCTCGATAGCAAGATCACAAGCAAAAGCAAGCTTGGGAAGAACACAAAGTGCTCCAAGGGACAAAGGGATGCAAACTCAAGTATAATCTCTGGTAACAATGGACTATAAATCTCTTGCTCTTCAATTCATCCTCTTTCAATGTATCCAAAGGGTTCCTTATATAGTGCTTCAATGGGGTAATGGAAGGTCAAATCCGAGGGATCTCAAGGCATATGGAAGTCTAATAGACAAGTGATTCAGATCCACGTCAAGGAAAACTCCAAAACTATTTGGCCTTTTTCACACATCCCGATGTACACGGGTTTAAGGGTCAAGTCCGTGTATATACACGAGAATGGGTTTAAAAGTCGCGTATATCAATTAAGACATGTTTTTAGGGATGATCTTGGAAACATCAAAGGTACAAAAATGGTCCATGGGGTCCTGAATACATAAGAGTACAATGTCCATGAATAGGCATGATACAAAATATGACATGTGTGGTCATCGCCACGTACAATATAGATAGATCAGAATCTCCATGATGAAGATATACAAAGGATCATGATCTCCATAAAGGATGAAGATATATAATGGATCAAGTTCTCCATAATGGCTGGAAACATCTGACATATACTGGAATCAAGTCACGAGAGCTAAAATCTCATGAACACTGGCATAATCAAGGAGGTAGCATATATGAAATGCCGCCAATCTGGAAGGTCTTCTACACAATCCGCTACGAGTACATGTCCTACTATGCAAATAGAGGTGTCGAGGTCGAACATAGTAGTCCACCGTCTGATTACTAGTCATTGATGTATACCATTAACAGATGTGAGATCATCCACCGATAATGAAAATGGGAATCAAGGTACTAGAGTGCAAACTAACAAGTGTGAATAAAGGTGTTGAGGTCGAACACTTGAAAGGATCCATCGATTAGGGAACATTGATTTATTCCCAAAAACTGTTGATGGCGAGAGAACTTACCACTGATGACTACAAGTCTCAAGGCACTCAAAATGACTCCAGATTCCTATCCCAGAATAAATGATCTGAAGTCGATCGGATGAAATCCATTGGAAGGAGGGAATTAAGGCATCCCCCATCATCTAACATGAGGACTCAACAAAGCTGTATAATGTGGAAGGACTCAATCATCAAGTGCATGAACTAGTATCTATAATAGGAATGGCTGACATGCAAAGTCAAGATAATTGAGGAATGGTTGACTCAGGTTTCAACTTCCTTCAAACAAGAGCATAAAGGAAAATGGTGACTAAATATAGGAAGCATAGACTCGATATACAAAACTGGGATATCTCTATGACACAGGAGGCATTGATAGAGGCTCCATAAGGACTAGAAGCTTAACCAGTCGGTGGAGATAAACTCAAAGAAAGGAGTACAAATCCTAAAGTCAAACTATTACCCCAACCAATGGATGTGATATATGGTGCTCTGTTTGAAGGCGACACGACTCAACTACTGCCAAAGAGAACATCTTTTCTTGTCTGAATTTTTGGTATTTTGATTTTTTTTTTGGACTTTTTCAAATATTTTGAAAATATTGAAAAAGAATAAAAGTGCTTTATAGTTATAGAATAGGAGGAGACGAGTATCAATGGGAAAACAAACTAGTTCCAAGCAGTGGAACATACCTATGCTCAATGCAAGGACACATGTGTAGGATAACGACACTCAGGGGAAGGTCCCCTCCCGGTAAAAATGGGGAATCAAGCTGCAAAAGATATATAAAATGGCTCTGCATGGCTAGACATGAGACAAGCTCAGGCTATATGGCTGATAATCAAAGTCAGGGAAGCTAGCATAAGGCTCAATGAGGCAAGCAAAACTCAATGATAAAGTAATTACAACTTGACATATACAAGGGAGTCCCGGGGAAATGGCCAGCATAAATTTTAAGAGGAGTATGAAGCTCTTACTCAAGGACATGGCAAGACTAAAAGGGACTCCTGGACCTAAGAGAGGACTCACAGCATGGGTACCAAATTCAAAAGGGAGCTAACTAGGACACCCATGTATAGGAAATCTCTACCATTCACATAGTACCACTTCTAACAACAGCATGAAGGTTCCGTGATACCATGGAATGGGTTTTTACCTAAGGTTAAAATGAAATAGTCATAAGGTCATGCAAAATGCAAGTGGATGTGAAATCCTAACCTATATGCCAGTTTAGACATGATACCTGTGATAGGAACGAACGGGTCAAAACCTCGGAGAGAGTGTACAAAAACTAGACCCTACATGACAACCATATAAGTCCAAAACAACCCAAAATAGTCAATAAAGAACCCAAACTATAGGATATAGGGAGGAATGATCATGAAAACTAAACCCAAAGGAAACAACACAGTGAGTGATGGGACATAAAAAGGAAAGTAAGGTGTAGACCCAACATTCACGCATCCACTACCACCCCCATGAGGGTGACCACTAGTATAAAGACCGAGAGAAGGGAGTCAACATCCTCCACAAATGGAGTAGAGGGAAAAATGTGAACACTCCCAAATCTATGAGTAGGGTAAGGGGCTGTGATGCCCCCATGTCTGACACTAGGGTCCACACTAGGACCAAGGATAGGTGATAGGATACCAGGAATGCCTAAAATAAAAGGACCCAAACTCAAGAGAGCATAAATATACTCAAGTAACCACGATCCCAAAGGCCAACTAGTGCACAAAGAGCACACTCCTAAGAAAATCTACAGCCAAAATACAAGCAAACCAAGGGGAGGATATGTGAGCTCCCGAATGCAGTAGGTATGTCTCGCCTAGGTAGGCTCGAAACTCCCATACACTACAAGAGAAGGTACGTAACTAATTATAGTGGCCCTCAGCTTCAACGCATAAAGCGATTGTGATGACCAACCTCTACCTGGCCAGGACACCTGCAGGAGAACCTCTGCGAAGTACCCCCTCGATAACCTCTGTAAGGAAACTAAGGTCACCTCAATATAATCAATGCTCAAGTGGATAGTCACGAGTGGGATTGACCATATGGGCAGGGTAGCAAAGCCCGAAACTCTTAAAAGACCCCCCAGATACAAATACATTCCTAGAAATATCTCCGGTGCTACTCAGTTACAACCAGGGGTCATCCCAATCATAACCACTCACAATACCTCGTGCTTAACTCTCATGTAAGAGGAGTGTCCTGAGAAACACTACTTATATCAAGGATTTCACTCTCTCACATGGACAGACACCTAATTGTTTCATTTAGTGGTCTTGGATAATTTACTCACAATGAACTATTCCAAGACCCTAAAACCTAATCTTGTTGGTTCACCCTATAAAAGAAACGAGTGTTATTCATTTGATTATGCGTTGATTTTAATGGCTGTAATTACTCAAAGGGAAATGATTGTGCAACTAATGATATGAAGACTCAGTAGTGAAATAAAAGTGCACACCTAACAAGCAATGCCAAGTGCAATATTGTAAAATGAAAAATAGGGTATGCCACTACATGAGATGCATAAATATATATTCCTTTCTGAATGCAAATGCAATCCTTCCTATATGAAAGTCTAAATAAAACTCACATCCAAGCAATCCAATGCAAGTACCTCCTCAAATACATATGCAAAAAATGCAACTACCTTGTATCTTTCAATATAAAAGAATGAAAAATGAAATAAAAGTCATCTAAAACTCTCAGTCTCTGCAGCAAGTATAAAACATAAGCCCAGCCAAACACCGAGTCAAAAAAGAGTAATGCACTAATGGAAAAACAAAAAGGATAAATGACTAAAATTACTTTCAAAGAAAAATCAATGAAAAAGAGGTCTCTGGTCATAAAAGAAGCCTCCAACAGACAACATCAGACCCAAGGAAGACCCAACCACACTCACAACCCACCCAACAACTTCCCACAACATCAAACTCACCAAAAGGGAGGATGTACACGACTGTTTAAAGAACAGCTGTGTATATACGCTACTTTTGGACAAAACACTGCATGTATACGTGGATTTTGGCCAAAAACCTACATGTATACGCGAATTTTGGACAAAAATCCACGTATGTATGCGAATTTTGGCCAAAATCGTGCATATACAGAAAAGACAGTGGTAAAAAGCAGGCCAAGGGTCAAACCAATAAAGGGGAGTGTCAATGGATGAACATACTATAAAATGCAACACAGAAAAAAGGAGAAACAAAGAGCAAATCAAGAATATCAAGCAGATTGTGCCCCCAAACCCCAAAGAAAAACAAGGAACGTCCCCAGTATGGTCGCCAATTCTATTACAGAGAAAACTTCCTATGGCTTGGGGTACAACAACAGATAGAGTAACCACAAAAATCAATCCTTTCCTATATGCAAGAGAAACCAAATATCTAACACTAAAGGATCTTGCTACATACCTTATTCTGGATGGTTGATGTAGATCCCCGTTGAGATTTTCCACTCTCGCTTGTATAAGTAATTTGCTATCTCAACATTCAGCAAACAAGACAAGCATGCTATATATAATTGTGTTAGACCTACCCTTATAAGCATTTAAAATCATCCATGGATTCAATACTCATTTAAATAGACATTATTGGATAGGAAAAGATATTTCTATTAATATAAAACAGATATTACAATAGTGAAAACCTCTGTCGGCACGTCAGTGAATCGAAGAAACTGAGTCCTCCACCTGGGCCTCCACCACTTCAATCCTCCATCTCTTGATAGCAAGCTCATAAGAAAAGGTAAGCTTGGGAAGAACACAAATTGCTCCAAGGGACAAAGGGATGTAGACTCAAGTATAGGCTCCGGAAAAAATGGACTATAGTTCTCTTGCTCTTCAATTCCTCCTCTTTCAATGTATCCAAAGGGTTCCTTATATAGTGCTTTAATGGGGTAATGGAAGGTCAAATATGAGCGATCTCAAGGAATATGGAAGGCCACGAGACAAGTGATTCGGATCCACATCAAGGAAAACTCCAAAACTATTTGGCCTTTTGCACACATCCTGATGTACGCGGGTTTAAGGGTCAAATCCGCGTATATACGCGAGAATGGATTTAAAATTTGCGTATATCAAATAAGACATGTTTTTAGGGATGATCTTGGAAACATCAAAGGTAAAAAAATGGTGCATGGGGTCTAAAGATTCTGTAGAGGGATAGGGAAGGCCATAAAGGTGTGATCCACCATGTGTGGAAAAATTAGTTGTAACAAGAATGTAATTAGCCATTTGATCTACTACACCATTGAGGTTTCTGGGAACAAATGTAATGGATTCAAATGTTCTAACCATCTGTTTAGTGTGCAGGAATTTTCTAAAGAGGCAGGGATCATGTACTCGGTAGTAGTTGTTCAACTAGGAAACAAGCAACTGGGAGTCTAGAAAGACATCAAGATGGCGAACGCCTAACTGTAGAGCGACAGCCAAGAGGCTGCTAACACCATCATATTCAGCTTGGTTGTTGGTCATGCTGCCCACGCATATTCCATCGATATGGATCAACTCATGCAATGGGGAGTACATGACCCATGCAGCCAAGGCGAGGTTTAGAGACCATATTCTTGCTCCATCAACAAATATGATGTACCGGTCCAAGGTAGGATCCATTTGGAGCAATGAGGGGAAACAATGCATAAGACTCACTTTCAAAAATGTGGAAAACAAAAATGGGAAAAGACTATATTACAAGCTACACTACCGTCACTTAAAGAGGTGACGTTAGAGGGAAAGTAGTTTGGACTTTCAGGGGATCAGCGGTCATCCCTTTGTGTGACACGATGAACCCTAGGAGACAGCCTGTTGGGACACAGAAAACACACTTGAATGGGTTCAAGCGGATTTTGTACTTGCAACATAGTAGGAAGGTTTTCCGGAAGTCATCTATGTGTTGTGCTTGCTTCTGTGACCGCACAATGAGGTTGTCAAGATAAACCAACATGATGTGAATGAGGTCGCGGAAACAGTGTGTCATGGCGCACTGGAAGGTGGCTCCAGCATTTTTCAGAACAAAGGGCATTACTCAATAAGCAAATGTGTCCCACGGGGTGGTGACTGCAGTCTTATAACGGTCTTCTTTCTAGATCTAGATTTGGTTATATCCAGAAAAATTTTCCATGAAGGAAAAGACCTCATGTCCAGCGCATGCATCGATAATTTGATCAATGAAGGGTGTTGAGAAGTTATCTTTGGGACATGCCACATTTACATCACAGAAGTTTGTGTAAACGCAGATGGTACCCTGTTTTTTAATCACGAGAACAGGATTAGCAACCCAAGTGGTGTACACAATGGGGTAAATGAAGTCGGCTGTGCATAGCTTCTCTATCTCGGCTTTGACCATAGCTGCTTTGGAGGGATGGATGGGCCATTGCTTTTGGCACATGGGGGCCACATTGGGCCATGTGTCGATGTGGTGTTCCATGATGGATGGATCCAACCCGAGAATTTTAGTGTAATACCAAGCAAAGATGTTGCGGAATTATTGGAAGAGAGCTTAGTAGGCAGCGACTTCTTCCAGGGAGCAGGATGCCCCCAACATGATTTCTTCAACAACTTCAGGATTGATTGAGATGTTGATTTTGATGGTTGGCGAGATGTTGGCCATGTTTCCTTCTTTGAAGGCGTCTGGTGCCGTAATGGGTTTTTTAAACTAGTTGACTTTCCCATGAATGAAATCTTTGGTTTCCATGGAAAACTAGTCAAACTGCGACACAAGTTATTCGGGGAGGAAGAACGAGCGATGGGGCACATCGTCCCATGGGTATTTTGGGGCGGTTAAGGATTCAAGAATCTCCTCATCATTGCAGAAGCAATGAAGAGGCATGTCTGATGGACCGTTGTTGGTGGTGGAGACAAGAGGGTCGGTAAAAATGGACATCATGTAAATGGACGTGGTGTTCGAAGAAGGAGGTGGGGGGTGAAGTTCTTCGATGAGGGTGATCTCAGATTCAAGGGAATGTTGACGAAGGTCGGCCAAATCCATTTAGAACTTAGAAAATTCTTGGAAGTGGTGAGAATAGTGTCCATACAATCCGCAAAGGGCAGAAGCATGGTTTGTTCTCAATGACAGCTTGTTTCTCACTACTGGCGCTCTTGGAAGTTCAACCATGGGGAGGTTTTCGGTTGTATCCATGGCATCCAAATGTGCGTAAATTATAGGAATCTCAGGGAAGTTCTGAGTTGGATGGACCTATTCTTCATAGATGGCGCAAGGCAGGATCTATCGAGCTTCAGCAGTAGCTTTCGCATTCTTTCCCCTAGCCCTTTTTAGCTAGGGCGGTGTGGGTGCGGGTGCAGTGGTTGGTTTTTGTAGGCTAGGTGGAAGATGATATTCAACTCATTAGAGGAAATTTGGTGTCTAAAATGGGCCTTATAAGAAAACGTGCCAAAATAAGTTTTTGTGAGTTGGAATTCAAGAACCAATAGAATTTCAATAAATTAAGTCAACCATAATGGTTGAATTGACATATTTGTCATTAAAAAAAACTACTTTTTTTGTTCGTATTTTTGACATATCTCATTGTGTTTTTACTCAAATTTCGATTGGGAGAGCTCGTTGGATGTGGAATTTGATTCCGCATCCAACGAGTACCCACACTGCATACTTTTGACGGAACCCACTACCCCAAAAACAAGAAATACCTGAAAAAATGTGATGATGATGTCATCATCACATTTTTTCAGGTATTTCTTGTTTTTGGGGTAGTGGGGTCCGTCAAANGCAATGGGTTTCATGGGGGTTAATACTACTTGGGGCATTGGTGGTTGAGCTGGTAGATCAAGTTCCCACATGGGAATTCCCAATGTAAACTTGGGTAAATTTAAGGTGGTCATTACTGGCTTTCTCATGACACCAGGTGGGGGAAAGAGGAAGGGAATTGTGTGGACTGGAGAGGAGCCCAGATAACTCCCTGATGGTTGTATGTGGGGATGAGGTTGTGGTTGTGGCTGCATGTAATGCTGCGGCTGTGGATGATGGTGTGGATGTTGTTGATGTTGCAGCTACAGACGGTGTTGCGGTTGCGGTTGGGTTTGCGGCTATGGTTGTTGTTTAGGTGTAGCAGTGCTAGATGAGATCATGCACAAGTCCGTGGTCTCATTTGGTCTCAATGGTTGTGACACTAGGGGAAAGAAGCCGTCATGGTGGTATCGGAAAACAACCTAGGTCCCACATTCGACAATGGTGAGGCTAGAATGTTGTCAACCATGCTATTGACCGCAGGGATAACATTGGTGGGTGTAGTCAGCCCTTGCGGGTCAATGATGTTGATCGTAGGGATAACGTTGGCAGGTGTCATTAGCCCTTACGGATTGTGATAAGTCAGTTGGTCCACCATCGCGATATTCCCTTCGTGGGGGAACATCATGAGATGGAAGACAGTTGATGCTACGGATCTCATGGCATACATATAACTTCTTCCAAGGAGAACGCTATCCAATTGAGCATTGACAACCTCTATGTCAATCAGTACTGTCTTCCCGGCTAATGTGATGGGATGTGGGGGAGGAATCCGGATTCCTTGGGATTTAGTGGGATGGTCATCATAATCCCACAGAGTTGTAAAGGATGGTTGTAGAATTGGGGATCTAAGCTTCTACCAGACTAGGGTGGACATAACGCACGTGGATGACCCCTCATCCACTATGCACCGGTGCACGACCAAATTCTGGATAAACATTGGGATTTGAAATGCAATGGTTGATGGCATTCACGGTTCTCCATTCTCCGTGTCAAATGTGATCAACTTGGAGTCAGAGGGGTCCACAGCCCCTAAGGTGACTAATAAGGCTTTCCGCTGCATTGGGAAATATTTTAGTACCTAAATAGTGGACATGGCGGTAGGTGGTTGGGCCAAATCATCCATGATGTTGTAGCTGACAGCAGCTCTAGCCATGGTGTTGTTGGAAACTCGGCGTATGTGGGGACGTATGAAAGGGGGTAACTGAAGAGGTGCATTGAATGTTTTAGATGTAGATGCTGCTGATGTGTCAGTGGGTTTGGTGTTGGTTCCGTAGTGATTTCATCTGGTTTGTAGATTGACCTGTTCAGTTGTCATAGCTAGCAGGTGGTAGACACCTGTTTCTGCTGTGGGAGGTGCCCCTGGAGTGTTGGGACTGGGTTGGGGAGGGGGTGCGGTTGCCACCAATCCTTGGACTGGTAATGGGTTTTGGAGCACCATAGGAGGAGGTCCTTGTGATGCCAGGTTGGGTTGGGCTTGGTCCATTGTGATGGTGGCATGTTGAACCTCGTTTCTAATGGCCTGTTTAGCGTGACCCATGAAGGGACACTCTAATGTGTAGTTCCTGTAGACCTCACATAGTGTGCATGGTCGTTTTGTCCGCAACGAAGCATTGCATCTTGGTGCATTTGGTCGTTGAGGATTTTGCGCTAGGTGGTTCATCGCGGCATTGTTGGGAGGATTTGGTTGTTGATCGCCTCCCTATTGTTGTTTATTGCCTTGGCTCCGGGGTTGGTTATTCCTAGCTTTCCCTTGTTGGTTATTGGGGGCTGGCTAGTTTTGACGGTTTTGCTGTGCAAACACTTGTCCCAATGGAGCAGGTGGAGCAGGGGTAGGGGATCGAATGGCTTGCACTGGTGGTGCATAGTAGACTTGGTTGGGTGTTGATGCTACAAATGTGGGAATTTACCCTGCATATTGCTATGTTGGCCAAGCCAAGGCCTGGACCTACTGCGGTGGCACAGGTTGTGCGTAAGAAGTTGTGGCTCTGAACCGGGACATCATTCTTGCATAGTCCAGAGTTTGGTTTTGGTAAGAAACACTAGGGGTGTTGCTCGATTGTGGTGGTATTGCAGGTGGTGTCGGACGGTGTTGTGGTTGGTGAGAGACAGAACCTATGATGCCATTTGCAGCATGGGATGCCCCCAGTGCATCCCGGTAGGAGGTTCCTGCATGGGGAGCATCTAGAATGATAGTGTAAAGGTATCCAGACTATGCATAGATCATATCAAACTGTTGGGCTTTCAAGATGGCCTCCTCTTCGGATTGGGGATGTTCGGATGCAATGTCCTTTGCTATAGGTGGGAGCAAGCTTTTAAGGAACCAATCCAGGAAGATCCTATCATCAAGTTGGATCTTACACAAACTACTGCGTCACCGCCACTCATGGATGTGGTCGGTTATGTGGGTCACAGTATTTTGGTGGCAATATAACAATATCTCCACCCCTTCGTCATATCTAACAAGGAGTTTGAAATATTACAGGAGCATGAAAGTGAGGGAGTTGAAATCCAGGTACTTGGATTTTGGTAACTCAATATACCACTTGGCTGCAGCACCTATGAGGGTGCGTTGGAATAGTCTTAGCCTGATCGAATCGTCTACGATGTTGTTTTATGAGCACCATAGATGAAATGTCATGATGTGGTTTTGGGGGCACTCCCTTGCCTTCTCTTCAAACTTGGGTATGTGTGAGGGAAGTTTGGTTGGCATGGGAGGCCAATAAGTTTGATGGCGGATAGGGTCATTTGTTAACCGAGCTAAGTTAGGAAAGTTGAGACGTGCCATGAAAGGAAGGTTTGACCCAAGGTTGATGTGAGATGGGGTCGCCATGGTGGTGGGGTTTGCAGGGACATGATGTACCTGCATAACTGGGGGTACTTGTGGCACAATTATGGACGGGCCAGTGCCCCCAAGTGTGGTGGGAGGGACAGTGTGGGTGGAACAGCCATTGCCCCCATGTATGATAGGAGGGGTAGTGTAGGTGGAAGGGACACTGCCCCCATGTATCCCAAATGGGACAGTGTGGGTTGAAGGCATATTTCCCCCATATGTTGCAGGTGGGACAGCTTGACTATTGAATATGGGTGGTTGTAGCTGGATTATGATGGTTTGCATGACCTTGCTGGGGCCACCTATAGGGGTGTTGGTTGTGGTTTGTGGTGTGGATCACATGGGTCCACTAGAAATTACTACACTGGTAAATGGATCCGGTTTTGAACCAGCCATGGGGCTTGATTATGCAGTGTGAAAATCTAGTTCAGACTGATATGAATCTAAATCTAAATCAGAGGTTGTGTGGCCTTCTAATGTTGTAAAAGGTCATCAAGAATGGTCTAGACGATGTCAATTTAATGACCCGTACTGTGGTGGTTCTCCTCTTAGTCATGAGGAAGAGCGTGAGGGATCAATCGTGTCAGATTTGTATGTCAAAATGGTGGTAATGATTTTTTGACCCCAGTTTCAATGGCTTCCTATTGGCTTCAAGTGGTCACTCGGCCACCAAGAATGCCAAAAGACAACGCTTGGATTTTTCCTCACAGGAGTGCTAGTCAATAGATGGGGGTCATTTCCCGTTTCACTTGGCAATTCCTCTCAGTGGCCAGCTACTTTGGGGTTCCCATGGTACTCCTCACAATGAGTTTCTGGGCTAAGCCCAAGTACTTCCCATGGTTAAGGTAGTCAGGGACTTATGTCCTCAAAGACTACAGATGTTTAACTTAGTGTAAATTGTAAATTTTACTGGCTCACTCAGCATCATGAACTGAGTTGGGTTGATTTATATGGTATGGTGTGTATGTATTTTGTTTTTCTATTATACCTGGTGGATGCTTAAATAGTTTATGAATATTCCGCAGAGTTCATAACATTGTGAATGAAAGCAGTAAATAGTAATAAAAAAATTTACACATGTGCCATTTGTGAACCTGAACTATGATAACCTAACTAGGTGACTACCTTGCACCTATATTTCTCTTCAACCAGGAGAGGGTGCTGGGTTCTCAACACAATGGGACTAATCCCATCCGTAGATCCATAGGTCACCCTCCGGATGCAAGGTTGGTCAACAGGGAGGACATTGAGTGTCGTGAGAAGCCCTCCTTCTTTACCCCATCTACCTTCCAAGTCACCTGTTTTTAGTGGCTTCGAAAAATAATAGGTGAAGTGCCTATTACTATACGAGCTTCACCCTTCGTCTTATCCTAGAATACCCCGAAGGGTGATGACTGGGTAGAGGATGAAGGGCTAAGCAAGATGTTGATTTTAAGTAAATTTTAATCAAGCTTTGTTCATTAATCCATTAACCATTGATTTACACTTTGATTTACACATTCTACAAATGAAATGAAAAAAAATAGAAACAAAATAGTTTGGATGGATAGAGGCGGCTGAGCCGCACTGACATTCCTTAACTTTTGAAAAATCAAACTCTAAGTGACAGATCTCACTTTTCGGGTCAAATGTGGCAAGGGGGTCACCAAATTTTCCCAGAAACAGGCAAGGGGGTCGCTCAGAATCTGCAGAGAGAAGCGGGCTGACTTCTGAAAGGGGGTCGCACCTTTCAGGGCTAAATACGTGACCTGGTCACACTTTTCAGGCGAGAATGAGCGACCTGGTCGCCTCTCTGGGCCCGATAAGAGCGACCTGCTCCAAAAAGGGAAAAAAATTTCGTCCTGAGTCAGATTCGGTCAACAGTAACCTGCACTATGGTCAAGTGGACTCGGATTGGCCTTGAGGAGGCTCGACAGTAACTGGAAATGAAAATAAATAGAGATCTAAACTAGATTTTAACAGAAATTTAAACTAGGGAAAAAAACAGAATTAAAAACTGAAATTTGAAAAATAAACCCAAGGACCCCGTGGGATCGACCTGGTATGGTCGATAGTTATGTAGAAAGGATTTCTCCCTTACTACAGGGTAGGTGTTGGAGCAGGGTCCTGCAGCTACAGAAGAAGCTGCTAGTTTATCGGAGAGATAAGTTTTGGCAGAAAGAAGATAAGACAGAGCTACGACATCGTAGCATGTTTCCAGCTGCAGAGCAGAGCCGGAAACCATGACTTTTAAGATAGAAAAGTCAAGAAAGGAAACGGTACCTGAGTGGCCGAGAAGAGAGATCTCACCCACTGCATTGAAGGCAGCGGCGGAAGACAGGAGGGCTCAGCGACCCTCATAAAGGAGAAGGAGCAATGAGGCTGAAGCATTGAAGACGAAGGACAGAAAAGCGAAGCGGTGCATAGTACCCATGATCAGTGCTGGGAAGCATGGAAGACTGCAGAGAGCTGTGGTGTGACGAAAAGCGGCTACCTCAAGTACAGATATGGCCGACTGTCACTAGTTAGGGTTTTGGGTTACTGTTGGGACAGGCCCACAGTGTTGTAATGGCGAGACCTTCAGGCTGCCTATAAAGGGATATATTTTGTATTGTAAAAGGGTTGGTTAGTTGGTCAGTTAGTTGGCTCATTCAGTTGTTAGTAGTGTTTTGCAAACTATTAGACTGTTGTAAAAGCCTAGCTCTAGTTCTGTTATTAGCGTAGCAATCTTACTGTAACCAGTAGCTGGCTTATAGAGTATGCATGTAACGATCCGTAGGGATCGACAGAGAGGGAAGAGTATATTGTAGGAGAGAAATATAGAGAGAAAAGAGATCTAAGAGAGAAGATCTCGAGCTGCATATGCGGTGCAGTAGAACTGTGTTTTACCTTCCCCTGAGCTATAAGAAAAACACAGTTCTGTGGATGTAACTTCCATCCTGGAGGTGAACCATGTTAAAATCAAGTGTTATGTGATTGGATTATTTGCTACGTTTACTTATGCATTTCACAGTCATTTCATGGACTTTGTTTACAGTTTAATGAATGAATGTGTTAATCAGTTCACAGCAATATAGAAGGATAAACATAAGTCGAAAGTCTTTGGCATGTTGTATATGGTTCATTTATACTTTGCGTGAAACAGTCACTAGTTGCAGTATCGAATAGCCTTGTATGTTAAGTCTTGCACGTCGACACGAGCAACGCTAAGTGTGCTAAACCGCGGAGGTAGGATATCACAGAGAGGTGATACCGCATCGGCAGAGGAGCTGCGATGCGCGATACTGCAGGTTGAGGACTTAGCGTTGGGTAGGAGCTGCGTGTCGCACGGTGCGCGGCGATGCGATAAGGCCGGAGATATCGCAAGTTAGGGAAAGTGCGCGACATAGAGAAGGACCGCACAGCGGTATAAAGGAATATCTCGCGGCTAGAAGATCTGCGAGACGAGGAGATCACGCGACGCGAGCAGAAGGTCATGCGACGCGCAGAGAAAGAGACCCCGCAGCTATAAGAGCTGCGAGTCGCAAGTAGGATCGCCACAGAACTTGGTCCAAGACACTTGAGTCCTTGGCCAACCCATTAGAGTCACTTCGGGTGAGACTTCAGGCCTCTTTGTGTTCTGTCTCCGAAAGGGCCAGTGAGCTGGGGGTGTTGTTGGTTGAGTATAGTAAACCCGGGTCTACCCATAATAGCCAACAAATGGTTCCATTGCCGGTTTTGAACAACTGAGTGCTAATGTTCTGTTGGCATCCTACTAGAGAAGAGTTTCACCAGTGGCTAGATTCAAACTTAAGGGAGTTTTCCAAGAAAGAAAATCAGAGCCCTAAATTGAGCACAAAGGACTGGTTACAAAAACATATCGCTTCATATATACACGCGATATTTTTTGCAACCTATGGAAACGAGCTTTACGACTGGTTATCAAAGTTGACAGATAGGAACATATTCAAAAAGAAGAGAAACATTGTCTGGACACCGGAGCTGATTCAGACCGTGTAGAGACTCGACAATTCCATTACGAGAGCAGTGGACTTCTGGCTTGCGAGTGTGCTAGGAGGCTTTGTTACAGAATTTGCAGTTGACCAGAGAAAAAGCTTCAGCGAGGCTGAGCGGTACTTCTTCAAAGGATATCGTGGTAAGTACCTAAAATCTCTAAACTTGTCCATTAAGATGCTGCTACATGAAAAAGGAGTAATGGACATGATTTTAGATGAATAAGTAAAGATAGTAATGTCACAAGAGTTTGAAAGTGATTTTGATGACATTGGACGAACACGTAGTGGTAAGAAATATAAAGTAGCTTTCGGCTCTCCTGTATATGGAGATAGTTCAGACAATATTAGACAACCGAGTCCTAGTACCACAGAAGAACCAGAGGGGGGTATCCCTTACCATCCCTATACCCCATAGAAACAGACCGGGACTCAGAGTAATCCTGTAGGTACTCCATCCAGTAGCTCACAGATAGTACCTACTACTGCTACATCACCTTCACCTACACCGCCGAGTGGTAGTAATCCAGTCAATCAGAACCCACCGCAAAGAAATAGAATGGGAGATGATATGAAGCTACCTACCTTTAAGGGTACAGGAGCATAGGACCCGGAACAACATTGGTTTCTATGTGAAGCCATGTGGACCATTAAAACAATCAACAACGATAACCTTAAACTGGTACAGTTGGTCACCACGCTCAGAGATCGAGCTTTAACATGGTACATAAAGTATACCACAGTACCCAAGACACTTGCCCAGGTCAAGAACGCCATGATTAAAGAGTTCAAGAAACCTAAGTCTGAGTCTCAGTGCATAACAGAGCTCAAGGATATTAAGCAGCTGCCATCAGAGTCAGTATGGGACTTTGACCAGAAATTCAAAGCTCTTATAGACCAAGTAAGCTTTGAGTTTGCGCCGGAGCAGCATAAGGAATGGTTTATTGTAGCGTTGCTCCCTCACATCAGATTGCCACTAATGCAGCAGAAACTCCATATGCAGGATGACACGTTGGAGATGGCGATGAAGCTAGAAGCTTCACCTTTAGCAGAAACCAGTGCAGGCATGACAACTCTACAGAACCAGTTCGCCAACCTCACGTTACATATACACGAACTTAAGAAAGGAAAAGAGGTTATGCAAGACATATGGTGCTTACGATGTAAAGCACAGGGTCATACCAAAGACAACTGTCCAGTCTTTGCAGAATATTTAGCGTTAGGGGCTCCTAACCCCTTACCACGAATGCAAGGGCCATGGTGTGAAATATGCAAAACACAAGGACATCCGCCTCAGCAATGCCCTTTGCTTCAGAAGTATGTACAGACACCTAAGAACCTATACTGTGTCTTCTGCAGCTCTGTCGGACATAATGAACAGCATTGTCGAGCCTATGATCTCATGTTAGATAGAAAACATGACGTATACAAAGTCCAGTCAGAAACACAGGGTCCAGCAGTAGGACCACAACCTGATCTGACTTATGGTGGTCATGGAGGAGGATTCAGAGGACGAGGCTGTGGAGGAGGCTTTGCAAGAGGAGAAGGTTTTAGCCGTGGTCACGGACCAATCACTTGTTATAACTGTGGAATTGTAGGACACTATGCTAGGGACTGTCAGAGCCCCACTACCACTTGTAACTACTGCAAATCTTATGATCATACCATAGAGGAGTGTCCTACCTTGATAGCTAAGATTAAAGACCCTAAGACAGCAGTACACCAGAACATCCAGCTTATTGCTGCTGAGCAGGAAGAACTAGAACCAAGAGTCAATATTGTGACTCGTAGCGGTGTTTCTACTAGTAGGACATCACAGGAGACCGAAAAGAACATAAGTTAGGAGTGGGTGCGCAGAGCTCCTAGTAAAGCAACAGCACTCGACCTACAGAAGAATAAAGAGACATTTCACGAAGCTAAGGATTCCTTTGATGAACCTACACAATCAGGATCATAGGTACCGCCATCCAGGGGCGTACCGCAGCAAACGCCTTGTGGCGATAGCCCTGTACAGATACCGGAGGCCACCACATCAGGGAGATGCGATAAGGATGAATCGACAGGAAGCGTACAATCCTTCCTGCGCAGTTGCTTGAAACTCATGAGAAATGAAAAAGCTATCGACGAGCTATAGTGCATCATAGATCAGTGTCCGCAACCTTCTCTCTTGGGAAGTGCACACCACGCTGTTCATAATATTATAGGACATACAAGGACTGGAAGGGAGATGAAGCTCATAGCACAGATTTGAGAGTTTGAAATGGATGAAGTTGTCTTAGATCTAGGATCAGAGGCAAATGTTTTGACTAAGCAGACATCGGAACAGATGGGTAGCCCTCAGTTAGTCAGATCGCCTATCCACCTGAGATTAGCTAACCAGCAGCGAGTATCACCATTGGGTCGACTGCCGCAGGTGCCAGTTGACATCGACGGAGTTCGCAGTTTTGCGGACTTCGAGGTTATAGAAATCATTGGCGACAGTCGACCGTATCCAGCATTATTAAGTATCGATTGGGTGATCAGTAGGAAGGCTGTCATTGACCTAAAGAGAAGACAAATGACCTTTGAGGATGCGTAGATCCGGGTCATCGCGCCGTTGGATCCTCACCAGGGTCCTAGATACATTGAACCTATCCGAGCAGAGGAGGAGGCACATAACATGGATAGTCTCTACCAGATGACTACGAACCAGAACGACTACATTAATCCAACTGCAGAAGGGAACATTAGTTGGCGATGCGACAGCTCATGCGCATCGGATTCCGATGTTGGTCTAGAGAACTGGCAGAACAGACTTTACGAAGTCTCGGCGCGCAGATGTGCGTTTATGAGTAATTCACTGCGATGGATTGGCGCAGAGATCACTAAGATTCCATCATATCATGGTCTGACAGATATCCAGGACTTCCTTGAGAAGTTTGAGCAACAGATTCCTTACGAGCAGAGGATCGCAGCTATGGACCTTGCAGTACGATCCACACCTGCAAGATGGTGGTATGCGCATAAAGAGAATATCGCATCATGGGATGATATTAAAAGACTGATGGCGATCAGATTTTCTGTCGACAAAGAGTATGTCCAGCAGAAGTACACAGGCGAAACTAATCCCAGGGCACACATTCAGACATGTGAATAGAACTGGTCGGACATTCCCGAGGATGAATGGGTTCACATATTCATTCACACATTGGACACAGTTCCAAGGAACTGGTACACAGAGACCGAGTTGCGCAAGGGGACGACCACATGGTCACTTATGACAGACAGTTTCCTACTCACCTTCGCGTTTGAATCAGAACATCCAAGTATTGCTCAGGCCCTAGACATAATCAAGATCAAGATATTTGAGGACTGTACCATCTCAGTGCAGGCTCAACCTGAGTGGGCCATCCAGTTGCAAGCCGCCCTTGAGTGCTATAATTTCGCAGCAAAGCCAGACAATGAAGATAAGGATGAGGATGAGGATCCTCGCAACACCAACATTCCGGAGTCAGAAGGGACTCGCAATGTTGGGGGACCACAGTTAGAGATTCCAACAATCACCGAACCCATCAAGATTAAAAAGATCAATATTGGCACAGACGTAGAACCTAAGTTTGCCTCTATTGGAGACTATTGGAACGATGAAACAGTCGGACGGATTGTAGATTTGTTACATGACTATCAGGACCTATTTCCCACCAAGTTCATAGAGATGAAGGGAATAGTTGGAGACCTGGGAGTTATGAGGATACCATTGAAGGAGGATGCTAGACCAGTCAAGCAGCGCCCATATAGATTGAATCCGCGCTACAAAGAAAAAGTAAAGGATGAAATCGATAAGATGCTAGCAGCAGGAATCATTGAGCCAGTAGAAGAAAGCGAATGGGTTAGCCCCATGGTCATACAAGAAAAGAAAAGAAAAGGAGACATCAGGATCTGTGTCGATCTGCCAAGCTCAACGATGCATCGCTTCACGATCCATTTCCGACACCGTTCACTGATGAGGTATTAGACAACGTGGGAGGACAGGAGGTATACTCCTTCACTGATGGCTTTTCAGGCTACCATCAGATCAGAATACATCCAGAAGATCGATCCAAGACCACCTTTGCAACAGAATGGGGCTCGTTCCAATATACGGTAATGTCCTTTGGTCTTAAGAATGAACCAGCTATATTTTCTAGAGTAGTAGTTGCTGTATTTAAAGAATACATTCATAAATTCTTAGAAGTATATTTTGATGATTGGACTGTATTTGGACTAAT
>LPNX010050829.1:105565-133964 GCA_001517045.1 Pseudotsuga menziesii
AAAAAAAATAATAAAAAAAGTAGTATTGTTTTACGCAAGTGATGCGGAGTCGCATCGCGGCAGTGCGATGTTCCCCCGTGCCACGTACTCATTCTTGCAACCAACAAAGAGCCAGTCAAGTCAGCATCTAACAGGTAGTTAATGAGGTAATGACTGGTATATCTTACCGTAGATTTGGCAGCAGTATAATAAATTTTTCCAGATTTGGCAAATCTCCGACGAGACCAGCGCTTGTACACACACGTTTCGAGGGAAATTCGATCGGATTTCCTCATTTATTAGGGATCGGATGACGGGTGTGGTCTTGTCCAAGCATTGATGACGACCGACGGGTTCAGTCTAGATGACCATTGCGTCCGGGATTATCGTATTGGGCATAAAAGCAGAAAGTATTCAATTGGGACGGTTACGTTTGCAGAAAAACCGAGGGCTATAGAGTAAGTTGTTAAGAGTTCTCTGTCCAGAGCTCAATTGGTTACAGAGTGTTGTGATTTTCAGAAGTTGCAACCATTGCACGTCCGCCGTTCTGTACTGAGAGGGTTCTGTTCAAGGACGAACCTCTAGGAGACATGCCGAGACGCTTCGACCCTGGAGGCCGTAGGTCCGCCATGACGACACCACCCAGGGTTGTGAAATTAAGTATAGCACAAGTCAGACAGCCGCTAAGGATGAAGAGTCAAGCGCCAGAAGTAGAAGTTGTCACCAAAGTCTCTGCTAACGAGAAGAAGAACGCCGAGCCGATCACTGAAGATAAGAAAGCAGAGCACAAGAATGATGAGAAGAAATATCCCGCTAGGGGGAAAGTAAAAATGAGAAAAAGAAAGCAACGGGAGAGGGTCGCCGACCTATCTGATCAGCTAAGAGAAACACAAGAGATTGTGAAGGCAATGAAAGGAAAATCTGATGATCAGAGGCAGCATGTGTACCTGGAGCACCTCGAAGAGAAGAGAAGTGGAAGAAGACAGCAAACCCAGCAGTCGGTGGAATTCCAGAACACAGACAAAGGCTTGTTCTCAGAACGAAATTCATGGTTTGTATCTCTTTCATATACAAGGCTCCAGACTGAATGAAATGTTTGAGAAGGCTGGAAGATATAGATTTTCCTTGTGATAAAAGTTCTAACGCAGATAAAGAGGAAAGGATATATGTGGAAAACCTTTCAAACACTAGAAGGCTCTTAAAAGGTTTCAGGAGCGAAGAGAGCGAGACCTTGAAATCGGGCAGGAAGGATAAGAGAGCCCAGCGAACCAAGTTACAAAAATTACAAAGAGCGTGTCGAAGTGATGGAGAAGGAAGTCGCAGGACTTGGAGATAGGTTGCAGAGGACTTCGCAGGAAGCCAAGGCAAAGCTACAGTAGGAGAAGCCCGCTGATAGTGGCTCGAGGACGAGCCACAAGTAAGTGTTAGGGGACTGTTGGAGCAGGGTCCCATAGCTATAGAAGAAGCTGCTAGTTTAGCGGAGAGATAAGTTTTGGCAGAAAGAAGATAAGACAGAGCTACGACGTCGTAGCATGTTTCCAGCTGCAGAATAGAGCCGAAAACCATGACTTTTAAGATAGAAAAGTCAAGAAAGGCAATGGTACCTGAGTGGCCAAGAAGAGAGAGCTCACCCACTGCATTGAAGGCAGCGGCGGAAGACAGGAGGGCTCAGTGACCCTCATAAAGGAGAAGGAGCAATGAGGCTGAAGCATTGAAGACGAAGGACAGAAAAGCGAAGCGGTGCATAGTACCCATGATCAGTGCCGGGAAGCATGGAAGACTGCAGAGAGCTGTGGTGTGACGGAAAGCGGCTACCTCAAGTACAGATATGGACGACTGTCACTAGTTAGGGTTTTGGGTTACTATTGGGACAGGCCCACAGTGTTGTAATGGCAGTGTTGTAATGGCGAGACCTTCGGGCTGCCTATAAAGGGATATATTTTGTATTGTAAAAGGGTTGGTTAGTTGGTCAGTTAGTTGGCTCATTCAGTTGTTAGTAGTGTTTTGCAGACTATTAGACTGTTGTAAAATCCTAGCTCTGGTTCTATTATTAGCGTAGCAATCTTACTGTAACCAGTAGCTGGCTTATAGAGTATGCATGTAACGATCCGTAGGGATCGAAAGAGAGGGAAGAGTATATTGTAGGAGAGAAATATAGAGAGAAAAGAGATCTAAGAGAGAAGATCTCGAGCTGCATATGCGGTGCAGCAGAACTGTGTTTTACCTTCCCCTGAGCTATAAGAAAAACACAGTTCTGTGGACGTAACTTCCATCCTGGAGGTGAACCACGTTAAAATCAAGTGTTATGTGATTGGATTATTTGCTATGTTTAATTATGCACTTCACATTCATTTCATGGCCTTTGTTTACAATTTAATGAATGAATGTGTTAATCAGTTCACAGTAATATAGAAGGATAAACATAAGTCGAAAGTCTTTGGCATGTTGTATATGGTTCATTTATACTTTGCGTGAAAAAGTCACTAGTTGCAGTATCGAATAGCCTTGTATGTTAAGTCTTGCATGTCGACACGAGCAACACTCAGTGCGCTAAACCGTGGAGGTAGGATATCACAGAGAGGTGATACCGCGTCGACAGAGGAGCTGTGATGCGCCATACCGCAGGTTGAGGACTTAGCGTTGGGCAGGAGCTGCGTGTCGCACGGTGCGCGGTGATGCGATAAGGCCGGAGATATCGCGAGTTAGGGAGAGTGCGCGACATAGAGAAGGACCGCACGGCGGTATAAAGGAATATCTCGCGGCTAGAAGATCTGCGAGACGAGGAGATTGCGCGACGCGAGCAGAAGGTTGTGCAACACGTAGAGAAAGATACCCCGCAGCTAGAAAAGCTACGAGTCGCAAGTAGGATCACCACAGAACCTGGTCCAAGACACTTGAGTCCTTGGCCAACCCATTAGAATCACTTCGGGTGAGACTTCAGACCGCTTTGCGGTCTGTCGCCAAAAGGGCCAGTGAGCTAGGGGTGTTGTTGGTTGAGCATAGTAAACCCGAGTCTGCCCATAATTGCCAACAGTAGGATTGGCTACCTTCTGTCTATAGGATGGAAGGATAGGGTTCCTGATGGTAATGCAAGAAAAACAAAACGGAACTGAAGCAAAGAGAACAGAAAAGAAAGAAATGGAAACCCTGCACACAAGGTTAGATTCCAAAAACCTGCATACAACTTGTTAGAACATAAAATAAACCTGCAAGCAAACTAAGTTAGAAAACTAAAATAAAAATGATAGTAAACAAAGCTTATACCTCTCAGTGGAAATGGGCCACCATGCCCTAGCTTGGAGAAGCACCTCTCTCTCTTGGCAATGGGGGGAGCTATGGCTCAATGGGAGGATGGATGAGAAGGAGTGTGGGTGGCTTGAGAGACAAATGGTCTCAAGGAATCCACTCGGGAAGCATAATAGTATGCAAGGGAGGAATGTTTTGAGAGTGATCCCAACCCCTCTATTTATAGCGTTTTTAGGGTTCTAAGCCCCTCGTCAGGGATTTAGCCCCTTTTTTGTGCTTTTAGCCCCTTTTGCTCAATATTTAGCTCCTTTTAGGGTTTTAGGCTCCTTTGAGGGGTTTTAGCCCCTTTTTGGAGGCTTTAGCCCCTATGAGAGCTATTTAAGCTCTTTTTAGGGGTTTTTAAGCCTTTTTTCATGTTTTTAAGCCTTCTTAGGGGTGTGGGGGTCAAATGGGTTCATGTATGGGTGTCCTTGGGTGGTGTAGGCCATGTAGAGTTGAGTGAGGGATTTTTTGCGTTAACAAGGGTTATGTTGATTCAGCTTGGGCAGGCAGTGCCATCGATAGGAAGAGCACTTCAGGGTGCTTCTTCAGTATGGGATCAAGTGTGATTTCTTGGTTTAGTAGGAAATATTCATGCGTGGCACTGAGTACAGCTGAAGAGGAGTATGTCGCAGCATGTTTAGCTAGTTGTGAGGAAGTATGGTTGAGGAAGCTACTGTCTTATTTATTTGATCTCCAGTTGGATGCTACTTGTATATATTGCGACAACCAGATTTGTGTGAAATTGTTGAAGAACCTGGTGTTCCATGATAAGTCGAATCATATCGAGATCAAATATCACTATATCATGGATATGGTGCAGAGAGGAGCAGTGAAGCTCCATTATATTGTGACGGATGAATAGATAGCTGTTGTGTTGACTAAGCTATTGGCTAGAGTGAAGTTTGAGTACTTGAGGGAGAAGCTTGGTGTTCTGCAGATCGAGGTTCCCTCCAAGTGGAAGTGGTGAGTCCATGAGCCATTCTGACATGGTGAGAGGATTGGTTCCTTCCAGGGTCAGATGTAAGAGCTGAGCCATTATGTCATGGTGAGAGGATTGGTTCCTTCCATTTTAGATATGAGTGCTGAGCCATTCTGATGTGACTGTAGGATTGGTTCCTACATGATCATATATAAGTGTTAAATGCCATTCTCTGGGAGAATGGAGGCACTTGGTCAGTTACCAGGAATTTGTTCAGTCTAGGACTGACACTTAGCATGGGGTTGAGAGCCTTTCTGACATGATGTGTGAATAAAATTTTCCTATAATGATGTGTGAATAAAGTTTCCTATCATGATGTGTGAATAAAGTTTCCTATCATGGTCAGATTTAAGTGCAGATCCTTTCTGACATGATGTGTGAATAAAAGTTTCCTATCATGATGTGTGAATAAAGTTTCCTATCATGATGTGTAAATAAAGTTTCCTATCATGGTCACATATAAGTGCAGAGCCTTTCTGACATGATGTGTGAATAAATTTTCCTATCATGGTCAGATATAAGTGCAGAGCCTTTCTGACATGTTGTGTGAATAAAGTTTCTGATCATGGTCAGATATAAGTGTTGAAGAAGATGAAGACCTACTTGGAGGCTAGGCCTACAAACATCATGAAAAAGGGTTGGTTCTGTAGAAATTCCTGTGATGAGAAGAATCAAGAGATAGCACCTATGATGATGATCCAACAGAGATGATCCAAATCTGGAGATGTTCCAGATCCAGTGATGATCCAGATCCTATGATGATGATCCAAATCAAGTGATGATCCAGATCCAGTGAAGATGACTTGAAGATGAAGATGACGAGAACTAGATGATGATCCAGATGATACAAATAAGAAGACTTTTGCTGATAAATTGTGTCAAAATAATACCTTCCTAGTTAAGAGGGAGTGTTGTTGTAATTGTAACTTTAGAATGTATTCACTTGTATATATTATGTATTGTACCCTAATTTTTATTCCAAGAAGTGTTTGTAATGTAATTGAGTCATGTCATGCCCCAATTTTTCGATCGGGAGATTCTATAATGTAAACAAGTCATGTAAATTCATTGTGGGTAACCCTCCTATTGATAAAGGGTTAAAGTCCCCACAGTTGTGGGGTAGAAGGGTTATTATATTCTCCTAGAGAAATTGACCCTAGGTGAGTTAATGTAAGTCGGGTCATTAGTACCCCAGTTGTGGTTACTCGAGCCTACATAACTGAGTTAGGATTACTTGAGCCTACATAATAGAGTTAAATGTTAAGTGAATGAAATAATATAAATAGAGAGTGAGACTCTCTATTTATCACACACACACTCACTCACTGGGACGCATGAGTGAGAGAGAAGAATATGGGGTCAGAGAGAGAGACTACTACCGTCGGGATATCATCTTTATGTTTTTGGGTTTTACTTTTGGTGCTGATTCTATCTCTGAGGAAGTTGTAGGGTTTTCTCCTTTATGGTTTCCCCGAGGAAAATTCTTTGTGTCTCTTGTCTCTTGTGTTTATTGTTGTGCATGTTATTCTCTCAATTAAAGATCCGAATATAATGCTAGCTTGAATGATAAAAATATAACAAAATGTATTACTCTTTTACATAAGATTGTAGACAACTTCCGACATAATACAAAGACATTATTACCTTCCAAGGAATATAATATATTCCAACATATTGCTTTCGACACCTTGAGTGATAGGTAAGAGAGAATACTGAGCAAGAAAAAATAGAGATCAATTGTATCAACTTGTGATGTGCCCAACACATTAATAACAGGCTAAAATCACTACCATGGAAACCATAATGAATGGTTGTGTTAATCCATAGTAATGCACTAGAGTCTAAGGTTTGGTTCAATCATAGTGGGTTTAAGGGTGCAATCAAAGTCTGAAATTAGGTTTTTTCCATATTTTTAGGATTTTGTGGTTTTTTAGCATTAAATATTATTCAACCATTGTTCCACACCAAAAACAAGATGCAAGCAATCAAAAATTTTAGATTGATTATAGGTTGGTAATTCAAAACCAAAATGATGAAGAAACAAAAATTCCTAGGCAATCCCCAAAATCGTTGCAAAAGTTTCGAAGATTGTTAATTCACAACATTAGGAAGTTTGTTCTGAAATGTGCAGTGTTTTTTATCGAATAAATGAAAGGTTTAAATTTTGGTATTTGGTGCTGCAAATGGTTTTTCCAAAAAATTCAACTTGGTTTTGAAAGGTTGGAGTCATTTATGATGATCCACAGGAATGTATTCAAAGTTTTTTTAGTTTCTGAAAGATTAGGGATTCATAGTTTTTTAAGTACAAGTGTCAATCTTCTCTCAAAACCAATGATATAAGGGTTACCTAATAAAGCACAATAGGTTGCACAGTGATGTAGATCATTGTAGAAGCATGTTACTACCATATCCAAAGAAAAGAAGACAAGCAGACAATTCACAATGTGGCATTTGCTGTGAATTTCCTATAGGAATTAATTCACAGTGAACGTGTTTGTTGCGACTTGTGGAAAAATCAAAGTAATTTTCAGGATTTTCATGTTTTAGTCATTCATTTTGGCCGTGCTTCTCGGACAGATGGAGAGGAATTTTTGAAAACTGAAGGAGATTTTTCTCAAGAACGATCCCATATACAAAAACCCCTCTCATTTTTTTGCATAAGTATCATCGTTTGGAATATTTGAGTTCATCTTTATAGGTCATTTTTTTCATATTTAAAAAAATAAATAATTTCCTATGTTAGTAATTATTTTTATGCACATATTCCACGAATATGGTGATGTATTTTAGGGAACCAAAAGAGTTTTTTTTTTCAATAATGATATCATATAAAAAAACTCTTTCAGTTTTCAAAAATTGGTTGTGATTCGGAATATACAGGTGGATCACTAAGCATCATATTTTCCGGAATTTGAGACAATTTTGCAGCAAAGTTCTAGAATTTTTGGAAATTCGACTTGGTGGAGCTCCAACTTAGAAAGAATCATCCCAAAATTATTTGTATAATTAAGTTTGAATATTTCTCTATCAAATCCCTTGATTTTCTCTCCAGTTGCATAAAATAGTGGTTCAAAAGATCAACCCTAGAAAGTAGAATATGAGTAGATTTTTGCAAATATTATATTCTAAAAAGTTGTAACTTTCCTCTATCTTTGGAAAAGGATGGATTTAGAAGCCTTTAGGATAATATATACTATATTTTTTAATATTAAATAAAGGATGGGGTCCAAGGGGTTGGAACGAGTTGCTTGAGAAGAAACTATTAGCTCTGTAATTTTGATATTAAATATAATTTCAGACTGGTCTACTGAGCATATTCCTTAACTATTCTTGTGTCTATTGTATTTATGGTATTGTGATCATCTCTTTATATGTTTTTCATGTTCTAATATTAAATTAAATGTTTTTTTTTCTCTCAAATGTTTAACGGAAAGGTTGTGGTTTTAGAATTCATCTTTTCTTTGATGATCTGAAATTTGGGCAGTTAAACATTCCATTGTTTCTTCTAAAATCATATTGGGATTCATACTAGATAGATGAACTAAGATGATGGCATGTTTTTCTCCTTTCTACTTCCCATACTACAAAAAATCCTATTAAATCATACTTATATAGTCTACCTTTCCCTTGTGGAAGTTCACCTTATCCTTAGTCTAAGTACTTTATATGTTGATTAGTTTTATGACCATATTCCAAATGGTTTATCCCATTTACTGAGCCAAAACATTAATCAAAACCTTTACCTTTACTTCATATTTGACCTTATCATCTTAATTTATATTGAGAGAGCCCTCTCTAGTTGGGAAAAGGTCAGTTTCCATTCCTCAATTGGTTTGAAAAGGTTACCTTAGGTTTTTTTTTTAATACAACCCAAATAAATTACTAAGTGATAACAGGTTGCATGAGAATAGTGAACCACATACACCAAAATTGTGAATTTTCTTCATGGATAATAATTATGTACATTGGATTCTTCAATCATGCATAACATATGCGCCAATACCTTCATATTTGAATTTAACTGATGCTTAACTAAATATAGAGTGAGCTCACCATCTAACTGAATGCATGATCACTGAGTTAGGATGTTAACTTAAGTGTTGTAATACAGTAACTCAAGTGTCGTCATGCAAATAATTTATTAACTAAAGTGTCATCTTTTGATTAACTTAAGTGTCGTCATGTAAACAATTTATTAACTGAAGTGTCATCTTTTGATTAACTTAAGTGTCATCTTTTAGTTTAACTAAAGTGTAATCAACAAAAACACTTTAGTTAACTAGTCCATCTTTATTAACAATTAGTTAGCTATTATTAACTGAAATCATGCTGATTGATTTACTTTGTAGTGATCACCGTGAGTTCTTTAATTAACTAAAGCATGCATTGTGGCTTTAAATGAAGCTCACAAATTCAAGTTTACTTAGTCATCTCATGAGAAATTCAAATTCTCTTTTTCTCTATGCATTATCTCTTTACTCTTATATTTAATGCATGGTCAATATTTGTTAACTTTAATTATATATCATATCATATTATAGCTCGGTGAGCTAGCTCAAGTGGTCAAGTGGGCTAGCTGTAAGTTGTGAGAAGAAGGTCTCAAGGTCAAATCCTTGGTGGCTATAAATTGTTATATAAGGGCCTCACTTGATGTCCCCATTGGGTTAGCTCTATAATCAAAGAGAATGGGGTGATACCCCTTCGGGTGGGCCCTCTATGACTTGTTCTCGTGGATGTAGCAAACCCCGTTGGGGGGTAGGTGAACCAATATTGAAAAAAAATAAGATCATATTATACTTAGAATATTTGTCCGATGTCATGATCATATTATATTAATCCAAATGAAATGATCATATGCTAAAGTAATTCACTCTATAGGTAGCTAATATCTAAAGGATTCTTAATAGCAATTGGTAAAATTCCTTGTAAAATGTTGTTATTTCATATTCATGACTTGGTCAATAATGGGTGATTTACGGGCCCGTGGTATTCCCTTTATAAAAGGAAGGCATTGTAATACGGTTGTGTATTGTATTGTAGCATTGTAAAAGCGATCGATGTGATTGTGAGTGTGAAGAGGAGGTGCATTGGGGTTTTTGCAAGTTGTATCCCTTCATTTTGCTGGACAATAAAATAATAAAGGACTGGCAATTTTTGTGTGGATGTAGCCCATTTTGGGTGGACCATTTTACATCTATGTATCTCTTCTAATGTGTTTTAATATTTTCATATTATTTATTATTTATTGTTATTGCTCAGTGATCATGTTTTCTAACAAAAAAAATATTTGGTCTCAAGTGTATTAAGTACATCGACGAGCGAATAAGATATCTATACAAAGTGGGGTCCACTTGATCTGATCCGGTATCAGACTCATGATTTTTTCTCAAATTGTAAACCATTGGAGTACTCATGGATTTGCAATCCACCATGCCAAACTTACGCAATATGTCAACAGTGTAATTCCCATGAGACAAAAATATCTCATCTTTTCTCTAGCAAATATCGAGTTCAAGAAAGTACTACATTAGAACTAAGACTTTCATCTCGAACTCAAAAGTGAGGTCCCTCTTGCACCAAGCGATCAATTTTTCCTCTCCAGTAATGAACAAATCATCCACATATGCAATCAATATCAATTGTTGGTTCTTCAATACTTTGAAGTACAAATTTGGATAAGCTTCACTCTTAGAGAAGCCCAATCTCTAAAAATAGTTGTAAATTTTTTAATACCAAGCTCAGGGAGCCTGCTTAATCCCATACAATGATTTCTTCAACTTTCACACATGGGAATCCATCCCATGAACCACAAACCCTCAGGCTGCTAAATATAAATGTCTTCCTCAACCTTAACATTAAGGAATTTTGTGTTCACATCCATTTGGTGAAGCTTCCATTTTAAAATATATGCAAGTGATATCATAGAAATATTAGTGATGTATCTATCCAGGAATTCCTGCATCACTACAGAGCTCATTAAAAGCATGGAAATCAAATTCACCTTCGTTATTGGACCTCAAAGCATGAATGTGATTTCCTGTATGATTCTCTATTAAGTATTTAAATTCTTGAAACTTGCAAAAGGTTTTGCTCATAGAATTTAGGAAGTAAATCCATGAATTTCTAGATAATTCATCAATAAACAATTCATAATATAAATAGCCACTCAAGGAATTGGATGCCATGGGACCACATACATTAGAGTGTATTAAATCTGAAATTCCTTTAGATATAGTATTACTACTAAAGAAACTCTTTTTAACATTCTTCCCAAGTGCACAACCCCTACATAAAATAGCACTCTCTATAAGCTAAGGGAATTCTGATTAATGACAAGATTTAGAAGCTAAGAGAATCCCCACAACAAAATAATTTCACAATACATGAAGAAAACAGTGTAAAAGAGAAAACTTAACACATAGAGATGGTGCCAATAACTGAGTTTTCTATTACAATCCAACATCTAAACATGTTTGGAATATGATTATATTACATTAGAAGAAAATCATTAGCCTTTGGAGGCAAATTGGTGGCATACATGTGGCAAGCTTAGACTGCACCTCGAAACCCCCTAGGTGGACCAATAAGCTCCTAAAACACCTCAAATGGTCATGAATGGACATGTGAACGTTGGTAAAGAATACTTGGTCATAAATAAAGGTTAGGTAGGCATGCTAGGGTGAATGGGTGAGTAGAAGTGCCTATAGGCAGTAATAAATGTTCCAAAATAGCCAAAAGCGGTAAAAAACAATGCATGGGTGCCTTTGGTCAAACTAGATCCATGATTTAAGGAGTGGGAGTACCCCAAGGGACCAAACTATCATTAATGAGAATTATCATGCTCCTAGTTAACCAAAATGTGTGCGCAAGGTGCAATTAATGGTCCCAAACCCCCAAATATTTTAGGAAGACATCATAACCAATGTTTGGACTATGCAACATAAATAAAAATGAATGTGAGTATGTTCATAGGTAGTATTTGACTATGGTACTAGGTGGTATGATGTTCAAACAATTATCTTTAATTATCTATCATATCATATTATACTCATAATATTTTTATGATGTTGTGATCATATTATATTACTCCAGACCAATTGATCATATGCTAAAGTAATTCACTCTAAAGGTAGCTAATATATAAAGGAGTCTTAATAGAAATTAGTGACCATGGTTAGCAATACATCACAGAACATTGATGATTCAACATGCAAATAATCCACCTCTATAATTGGAGGCCCATCCCATGGGTACCTTCTATAACTATAGGTCCACATGAGAATCAACTACCTCTGTAATTGGCGGTCCACCTCATAGGTACCTACTATAATTGGAGGTCCATATGAGAATCTTTAATTGACATGTACAACTCCCGATCCTTTCCCAACAAGACTTTACAAAATAATCACTTTGATATTTATCAAAGAATTCACCTCAACACGTGAGGAATAACCTTTTATAACTGAAGGCTTAGTCATCCTTCAGTCCAACTCAGGAATCTACTCCAAGTTACCGAGTCCAAATAAACATCTCTACCTTAACACATGAGTCTGAATCTTGGATGCACAAGATTGGCCTTATCTAATAGAAAATTAAATATTATCAAGAAGTACCCCAAGAATAGAAAAAATGATGAAAATGTACATGCTTTCATAATCAATCCTTAATTATAAATGAAAATTATTATTATTTAATTTTCCCATTCCTACTTTGAAACATGTGTTAAATTTTGTGCAAATATGTTGATGTACCTTGGGAAAAACTCTCAACCACATAAAAAATTCAACCATAACACAATATGTACCTTGGCAAAAACTCTCAAAACAATGAGGATGAAAAATCCCAACAAATATCCAGAGTATAATTATGATATATAAAGAAGAATGTCTTTTACTGCAATGATATCGCTTACTCATGCACCAAGATCCTGATGTAGTGCATGTGAATATCAATGTTCTTGGTCCTATATCTCTGTACTGGATCTATGGATATCTTTATTTCACTTTGATTGTCACACCAAATGGTAGTGGGTGAATCAAATTCAAAACCAAATTCTCCAAGAATGCCTTGCAACCACACACATTGTGTAGCTGCATTCAGTACTTCTCTATACTCGGCCTCAACTGATGAAAGGGAAATAGTGTGATGTTTCTTACTTGACCATCATATGGGACCATGTGCAAGCATGAATACATGACCTAAAGTGGAATTCCTATCAGTGGAATCTCTATCCCAATCCGAATCAATAAATCCAACTAGTTCTAGTGGATAACTAACAAGATAGTGTATCCCGGAGTGTTTGGTTCCTTGCACATAATGAAAGATCCTTTTATAATACTTCCAATGGATCTCATGATGATCCTGCATATATCTTGCAATAGAAACTACTGCATAATCCAAATCAATTCGAGAGTGTGTGAGATACAACAAGATCCCAAGTACTTTCCTATACAATGAGTTGTCCCCCAATGGAGATGAACCAAAATCACCTAGTTTTACTCCTGAAAGAAAGGCACATTATGTGCTTTACATTCAACCATTTTGAACTTTGATAACAGGTCTAAAGCATACCTTGATTAGATAACCTTAGTACCTGCATCACATTTCTTAATCTCCAAGACAGGAAATTGTTTCAACAATCCTAGGCCAGTCATAGAAAATGCATTGTGCAATGAATACTTAATTCAATCTATATTAGCAATTGTTGTTCAAGGATTCTACCTTATGACATAGGGTCCTAGGGTCACCAACTTACTAAGTTTTTACTTGCTGACATACAATGTTCCTAAAACATTTATGAAAGAAATAAGACAAAAATAGCATGTACCTTACTATCGAAGGCGGGTCCAAGCTTTAGTCTTTTCTCCAAATGCTCCAGAAGCTCCAGGTCTTCAACACTTGCAAAAAAGACTCAATATCTAACCACAAAGATCTTAGGTGTTATATAAGGAAGAATGAAACATTATAATTGCATATAAATATAAACAACAATGTATTTTATAGATCATAACAATAAGAACATGTGTACATAAAGTGTGGAAGAAAATCACTCTTTATTCATAAGTAGCAGGGGATGATACAACCTCTATCTAAGACAAGCCTCTATGTTGACCAGGAACTGAGTTCTCTTTCTCCTTTCTCCAATAAATTCCTCCAGCATAAAATTTCTCTTCTAACTTGTTTTCCATATCCTTTTCCCCTCCCCTCTATTTATACTTGGTGAAGAGGAGAATTTATGAGGTCTAGGATGGTTAGGGAGGTTGGGGAAGTTATGATTTCAAACCCAACTGTTCCTGACTAATCATGTTTTAATTTTTTAATTTTTGTCTTAGACATCGCATGAATGAATCATGACTCTTATGAAGGAAACCTATGAATATAACATTTGATCATCCATTTGTGAGTTGCATATGGTGCTACCCATGAATGACTCACAACTAGAAATGAGAAGAGTCGTGAATGCAAGACAAAATCCTTTAAAAACATGGGCAAGGATGAAGAAAGTAATGTGCATTAATTCTTCTCTTTATCTATAGCTTTCATGATAACTCAATCCATAATTATCCTATTATGTACCAACATGCTCAGTTTCAGTCTTCAGACGGAGAAGTGTCGTTTCACAGTTCAACATATTCCCCCTAATGTATGAGGTCAGAGGGAAGTAATGGCTGAAATACATTACAAATATTTTAGCATGGAGAAAATCAGTTATCAAGGTCGCAAAAATGTACCCGAAGCAGAGAGATCAAAGTCATGTATAAAATCATTATTGAGGATGCCATGTTCAATAAAGTGAACATTAGATCCTTCACAATATCTAATTACATCATATAGTACGGGAAACAAGGTCACGTATGTTTTACAATGGTGGCTCAAAGCCACAATAGTACAATTGTGAGTCTTCAATAGATGGAAATAGTGCCATAGAGCATAGCAAAAATTACAATCTTGCGCAACTTAGGTTATAGAGGTTGTATCCTAAGGTCTTCGTACAAAACCATAGAAACTAGTATGAGTCCTACCATGTGAATATATGAGTTGAATTCAAACATGGAAGGAATCCATCATAGTGTTAGTGAATGAGTGATACTGACGGTTGATGCAAAGGATTCCACCAATATGGGTAGTGAATAGTAAGGTACCATCTTTAGAAGTCTAGGTCTTCTTCTACAAGAGGTACTGATCGAAAGCCATAGTGCGAGGAGGAAGGAAATGAATCCTTCAACATATCACAAGAGTAACAGGAATAGTGGATAAGGGAAGGTAGAAACAAGGAAATATTAGGAATGAAAATGATAGGGATCAAGATAATCAGACATGGGGTTGAAGATCCTTGAACAGTGAGTATGACACAAAGATTACCCAAGGAATATTTATACTTTCAAATGGTACAACCAGACTTATATGTCATGTAGGATATTACATGAGCGGATTCCCCGTGTATTAAGGACAAGTGGAGGAGTAATGAATCGAAGTGATAGTTGAACTGAGAAGTGAAAAACTGAGACATGAGTATTGGAGGCTCAAACGAGTGCTTTGTTCAAGGATTACATGCTGCAAACAAACTTATAACCCAAAGAGGGAAATTATTCCTTTCCTTTCTTGTTAATTTTTAATGAGTCCAAGAAATTCAACTCGAGTCTTTCTTCATTTTTTACAAGCTTGAAGAGAACAGAGAATAATGCTTGATATGTCACTGATTCATGTATTTTATGAGCCCTAATTAGTAAATCCTAGTCGGTGCTTTCATAGTTTTTAGAGTTTGAAAACTCCAAATAAGACTCTAGGGGGATGCCTTTTCGTAAATTTAGTCTCCTAAGTTTGAAAAAGTATAAAACAATCCAAATGAGAACTCTCTTAGCTTCCAAAAAACTAAGGTATACATTTTTCGTACTTAGTCAGGAAGGTCCAAAAAAGGGGTAAACTATCGCCCAACTGATGCTCCTTTAAAATCAATCACATAGCCTTAGTTCAATGAGTGTGAAGGAAAGCAAGATCACTCAGAAAATTCCATTTATTTACTAGAATGGCATTGAAAATAGTAAACTCAATGCATTTATCTAGGGTTTAGCGAGCATGAAAAAGGCATAAAGAACGCTCAAAATCTTTTTCATGTTTAGGTCCAAAGCACAAAAAAGAGAAAACTAAGCTCGAACAAGGTCCCTTTCTGTAAATTTAGCCCTCCAGGTCTGGAAAAGAGATAAACATATGAGTGAAGATACTCTTCTAGATTCTGAAGAAAATTAAGTATTCATTTTTCGTAAGTAATCCACATGGTCCGAAAAAGGGGTAAACTATCATCGATGTGGATGATCATTCAATTACTTTAACAAGTTTGAAAGAACAAGTAACTCAGTTATCCAGTCAATTTTAAGGAGTCAGACCAAGGCTTAAAGATAACTTCATAAGGGCGGGATCCTTATAATAAATTATATCTTGGTAAAAGATGCAAAATAAGGTTCATTTTAGTATGAAAAACGGATACAAAGGCTCTTGCGAACTAGCACAACTGTGGCATGGGAACCAAAATGACAAGAAACATGTTGTAACTAGGGTTACCCATGTAAAGGAGGCCCTAACCATGAAAGAAAAATGATGTTTGAAAGATAGGGAGTGGTCATACATCGTAGTGCATGGATGAAAATAGATCCTAAAGTTCAAAGGAGGATAAGGTATAAGTGAAAAATACGCCGCGGGGACCAGAACCTACCTTAAATGCAAATGAAATCATGTTTCAATTCATCCAGAACCTGAAAAACTTAGGTAAAAACACATTGTATTAGTTCATATAACATAAAAATAACTTCAACTATAAAAAGGTGGGTAAAAATTACAAATTTTTACTATAAATAGTTGAAAATAAAATAAAAAACATACCATTTCAGTTTTTACCATATTTCGACCAATTTACCTCTCTACTTCAAACGATCGGTGTGGGAAATCTAGTGGATAGTTCTTCATTTCGTGAAGTGCAGGTAACTCACATCTCCCTCCACTTCAATTTCGTGCCATTTAAATTTAAATTTGGTGTTTTAATTTGGGTTTTTTTCCTTCCCTAAAGGGAATAAGTAGTGATCGCGAGTATCCTTCTTTGAAGCCACAATTTCGTATTGTAACCGTGGGTTACCAGTGAGAAACCCACGAATGGATCACATTGTTTACACTGAACAGTCGCGGTTACTGCGTAGAGATGAATTTTAAGCAAAATTAAAGGTTAAAATATTGTTTGGGCAGGTGACCATGGTTATTAAGTGGCGTGAAAGAGAACATGAGGACATGGATCAACTTGCAATGAGTGATCCCATGATTTTAAATGCTTTGCGAAGGTGTGGCTTGCTCAAGTTTTACCCCATGTCAAATATGCGGGCATAAGTTTGATTGCTTGAGACATTAGTGAACTTATGGGAACATGATCTTGGTTTGTTTGACGTCCAAGGAGAAACATTGGAACTTACTATAGAGGATGTATATTTCATCATGGGTTTGTCTCATAGAGGGGAACCTGTGAACATGGAGGGTACCAGTCGAGGGGGTGACCCTCTTAGTGTTCAAGATTACATCAACACATACTGTGTACCATGGACTCAAAAATTAGGGACCCAAATCCTAATCACACATATCACTAGACTTCCTTTGAAAGTGATAGTGAGCATCATTGTCAAACTAGTGGGGTCATCTGCTTTACATTTGGTAGCACAGACTCGTATGCACATAGCATTAGAGTGCCTGTGGGGAGTTATGTATGACTAGTGTTTGGGATTAGTCTCAATCATGAAGAGACAACTTTCTAATTGCAGGAGAAGAAGGAAGAAGAACATGTGGAGATATGCATAAGTGTTTTTTATTTTTAAATATTTAATTTTTATGAAACTTTGTTGATAAAGTTGTATATACATATGTACTCGAGTCTAACTCATTTTGAATGACATGTAGATATAGGACCCGTCTGACCTGACGGACATCCTAGGACCTTCGTTCGACCAGTGGATGTTGGTGGAGATAGTGATATGCTCCACGTTTTAGAGGGGAAGATGGCCAGGATTACCCACGATATCCCCACACTGAGGATGGAGATGATTTTGATGGTAATGCAATAGCTTGTCGTTGGAGTACCTCCATCCTAGTTATTCCTTCTCCAAAGGGTAACCCAGGTTGTACTATGTTATTGGGAGGATGTGGAGGAAAAAAACCAAAAACCATTCCAATAAGAAATCGGGAGGAATATTAGCTTAAATAAGCCTCTTTATCCTTCTCTACTCCTAAATGTGGTCATATATATGAGTGGCCTTGTTTTGTTGAAAAGTTGACAAAAGGTATCATACCGACATCATACCAGACATGAAGTTGAAAGTGATTCAAAAACACAATTGCTAAGTCAAGAAAACTTTCATATGCAGCCGATGGGAGCTCAATGTACCACTTTACTGCTACATTATTCAGTGTTCATCGAAATAGACTCAATTGAACGAAATCATTGTTAAGTGAATTGGAAGAGCACCATAAATGGAAATTTGTGATATGATCACCTGGATCCTCACCAATTTTCCCTTCAAAATTTGGAATTTCTAAAGGTAATTTGATGAGGAGAGGTGGCCACATTGCATTATGGCACACAAGATCATTCATCTGATTCAATAAATTTGGCAAGTTTAAAGTTTCCAGAAAGGGAAGTATTTTCCTAGCCAGAGTTTGGTATTGAGGTGTCTAGGGTGAGGAAGTACCTGCTCTAGGGATCCCAAAAGAGAGGTTGGGGTTTCCCCCAACCAGTGGCTATGATGTAGTATCATTCTTTTGAAAAGGGTAAGTTGTGTGGCAAGTTGTTCGGCCAATTCCAGGTGAAGCTAGTGTTGAAAAAATAGGATTTGGTACTCCCCCACTGAACAGTGAGAAATGAGAGCTCCCAAACGGAGCAGTTGACACTTGACTAGGGGCCTGAAAACTAAAACTTGTAGAGGGGTTCTGGTTTCTATATGAGACACCAACATAAGAATTTTATCGACCTACGTAAGTTACAAATGGAGGAATTTTTCCTCCATTCCACATAAATCCCTGAACAAAAGAAGTGGACCCTCTAGGGCCACTTTGAGTATTTTGTAAGAAGGGAGAAGAAGTAAAAGGTGCACTGGGTATCCCAGTAACCACCCCACCAGAATTACCAGTAATGTTTGAAGGTGTTGAGGGACTAACCACTTGAGCACTTAGAGAAATTGGAGTTGGAAAATTCAAAGACACTACAGACACAACAGATGCATTAAGTCTTGGAGCACTCACTAGTGGAGGAGAGAATCTTCCAACCATCATGGCTGAAGTGGGGGTAGTCATGCCTTCTCCTGAACTAGACATACCTAAACACAAAGGAACAACAAACTATGTTGAACTAAAAGGACGGACTTGAATTATCATAGGGTCACTTAAATCAGGGAGAGGTGTATTATAATTTATTGCAAACTCGTCAACTTGCATATCTTCTATCTCTACTGGTGGAACTTTTTCTTGAGTATGTGTAAGTTCTAGTTCACCTGGAACTTCACTAGCACCTATTGGTTCAAAATAAATCATCTGTGTCCAGTCTCTGCCTTTGAGGTGGCGGTGGACGTTCCACTGTTGAAAGTGGAGGAAGGTTTTGCAACCTTCTAGACCTACGAGGAGTTTGGTCCTCCATGGCTAAAAATTTATATCACACACCTAAAGGTCAATCTAGATCACAAAAAAACCACAAAGGACACTAAAAAAATATCCAAAGTATCACAAACACAAGCAAGCGATAGATACACCTTCCAATGGAACGTCTGGGATAATTAGGGCCTAGAACAAACCAATGAAGATCTAAGAGTAGTTACTTGGCTCCTTGGGATGCATTTTATGGGTACAAGCATTTGAATCATTGAACCACCCTCCCAAATTGTCAACTGAGATTACCTTCCAAGTCTACCCTAGGAGCAATGGAAATATCCTTCCACTGCCACCTGTGTAAGAACCTAAAGTCTGGATATTAAGGCTACCAAACTTACAACAAGTTTCCAGTGGAATAGTCATAGGCCTGACTGGTGTGCATGGGAAGGGTAGTTAATCCTGAAATTCTAAGAACATAGACACCTCATCGGGCCCAAAAAGTGCTAATGGGACACTCAACAATCATGGTTTATGCTTAAACGAGGTATTGGAGGGTTATCTCTGCAACCAATGTCTCACACGGCCTCGTGTTTGACTCCTATGTTAGGGGAAATTTCCTATTGATCACTTGTAAACTTGGGTTTACCTAATGATTGGCCACTAAGTCTGAGTTCAAATGCTCTTTCATAGTTAAAAATTTTTCTAATCCAAGAAACCTAGCCTAAGCTAGTTGATGTAGAACCTAAAAAATAAAAATGTTGCTAATAAATTATAAATTATGCATTCTTTTTAAGGCTTATATTACTCAAGGTGATGAAAGTGAGACTCATGATGTTTTGACTCAACATTGAAAGCAAAGATGATGTAAAAAATTTCAAAAACAAATGTTATTAATAATTTGTTTTCCTTTTATTTTTTGAAACAAATGAAATTTCTAAACAACTTTGAAACACAAGACTTTTTATATTTTTTCTTTTTTGAAAATAATGGAAAAACAAGAATGCAATGAGCCTAAGCTAGGGCTAACTATGCAACTGTTAATGTTTTTCTTCACAAAAAATAAAAATTTGATGCAACTAAATGCAACTAAGTAAGCTAGACTAACTTGAACATGTATAAATGCAAGTAAGCACGTTCAAATCTTTAAAATGACAACCTTTAACAAGCACTATAAAGATGACCTAAACCCTACTTGGGCTGAACTATCGACTTAGAAAGAAAAATAGATCAAAAAATTGGTAAAAGTGACACACCCATACCACTACCAAAGTAATCAGATGTAGACCAGTGTACTAGGGGACTGATAGAGACCAACAAACCACAGAGACACTTGCACTTGAACCAATAGAGCCAAAAAGGAAAGACCTAAATAAATCACACACAAAACTTCAAATGTAACTCACTCAATAAGGACTTGTACAATAAGAATAAATGAACTACACTCGGTACTACCTGACAACATAATCCAAGGAAGTAACCCTACATGTGTAAAAGAAGACAAAACACTTAATACATGGAAACCCCTATCAAATTAGACAACTTCTACAAGAAACTGCGACTGTTATAACAACATCCCACTAATGAACCGTAACTATCAACACAACAACATGCAAATGCAACCTGTAATTCATGACTGTATACACAACAACCCGTCAATGGTACCAAAATTTTTCAAAAGAATTTTTTTGACAAACCAGGGATCCTAAGCAAGAAAAAAGACCAACTGAAAACAAATATAAGAAGATCACTATAAAATTAAGAAGAACGAAAAAAACGAATGGAAATCTTATTGGAAGGGACCCACAACAAGACAAAATCCCCAGTGGAGTCGCCAATTCGGTTTTTTAGGGATTCTACCTTATAATATAGGGTCCTAGGGTCACTAACTTACTAAGTTTTGAATTGCAAACATATAGTATTCCAAAAACATTTATGAAGGAAATAAGACATAAATAACATGTACCTTACTATCAAAGGCTGATCCAATATTTAGTCTTTTCTCCAAATGCTCCATAAGCTCCGTGTCTTCAACACCTGCAAAAGAGATTGATATCTAACCACGGAGGTCTTAGGTGTTATATAAGGAAGAATGAAACATTATAATTGCATATAAATACAAACAACAATGTATTTCATAGATCATAACAATAAGAACATGTGTACACAAAGTGTGGAATAAAATCACTCTTTATTCATAAGTAGCAGGGAATGATACAACCGTTGTCTAAGACAAGCCTCTCTACTGACCAAGAACTGAGTTCTCTTGCTCCTTTCTCCAATGTATTCCTCCAGCATAACCTTTCTCTTCTAACTTGCTTCTCGTATACTCTACCCCTCCCCTCTATTTATACTTAGTGAAGAGGAGAAGTTACGATGTCTAGGATGGTTAGGGAGGTTAGGGAAGTTATGTTTTCGAACCCAAGTGTCCCTTACTAATCATGTTTTTAGTTTTTAATTTTTGTCTTAAGGTAACCACGGGTGCATATATAGGAATCTCATGAATGAATTACAACTCTTATGAAGGAAACCCACGAATATAACATTTGATCATCCATTCACGGGTTGCATATGGTGCTACCCATGAATGACTCGCGACTTGCAATGAGAGGAGTCATGAATGCAAGACAAACTCCTTTAAAAACATGGAAAAGGATGAAGGAAGTAATGTGCATTAAGGCTTCTCTTCATCTATATTTTTCAGGTTACTTCAATCCATAATTATCCTTTTGTGTACTAGCATGCTCAATGTCAATACTAAGATGGAGAATTGTCGTTTCACAATATAAAAACAATGCAACTTCTAGTGATAAAAGGATCATCAACATAGAGTACTATTATCTGAATAGATTCATATAAATTCTTCAAATACACATTAGAATCCTATTTTGATCTTTTAAATCCTTGTGAGAGAAGAAATCTATCCATCTTGGCATACAAAGCCCTAGAGCTTGCTTGAGGCCATAGAGAGACTTCTTCAACCTGCAAAGAAGTGAAGGGACATGAATGAAACATTAATTTTGATGAATATAAATATTCTCATGAATTTCACCATAAATAAAAACACTCTTCATATCCATATGGTGCACCTCCCATCGCTTATATGCAACAATGGCCAAAACTAGCCTGATTGAGTCCATGTTTGCAACCACTGCAAATGTCTCTGTATAGTCCACTCCAAGGAATCGAGAGAATAATTTGGTAACCAACCTGAAATTATACTTCACATATGAAGCATAAGAATCCGTATTGGTCCTATAAACCCACTTACATTTCACTAGTTTACTATTGGAAGGTAGAGGAACCAACTCCCAAATGTCATTGTCTTGCAAAGAATTGAAATATTATTGCATGGATTTTTTCCATCTTGGGTCATGTGATGATTCTTCATATGATTTTGAATCATATACAACCATCATAAAATACATCTCTTAAATATTTTAATCACAAGTGGTGAATTCATTGTGAAACTGAGATCTAATCTTTCTAGAGTCTAGTGGATCTCCTGCAAGATCACTAGCTGCTTGTATGGTTTTCTCATCCCATTTCATCCTTATGGGACAGTCATAATATGAATTCATATAATCATATTCATATTCCATATCATAATTAGAAAAATCAGAAACATAAACATCACTTATATCATCATTGAGTGGGGGGTGTGAGCAATCCCCCTCTACTACCCTCAACCTCTTACACGGGCTCTTCTTCGAGCTGTACACTTCTATCAATGAATGTTTTATGAGATGAAGGATAAAATGTATTGTATCCCTTTTCATATTCAACATATCCAACCATTATGGACCCATTTCTTTGAGCTTGTAAGGCTTTCCTCTTCTTGGAAGGAATTCTAGCCCAAGCCTTCTAGTCAAATACCTTGAAATGAGAAACGTTTGGCTTGTGACCTCTCCAAGCCTCAAATGGATTTTTCTCTTCCAATGCTTTGTGTAGAAATCTGTTTTGAACATATGCAGGACAATTTATGTCCTCATCCCATATCTTAGGATACAAATACTTAGCCTCCAACATGCATGTGTCCATCTCCTTCAATGCTCTATTCTTGCGCTCTACCACACCATTCACATTAATGCTCATGAGCAAATTTATACATTGACGGTGAGTTAAAGTGCACACACATTTCCCATACACTCTAAACATATTTTTATGTATACGAGAAGGTAGCATTCCAAGACACTAATAGTGATACATACCAGGAAATATAAACGAGGTAGCATTCCAAGACACTAACAATGATACATACTAGGAAATATAATGGAGGAACATGTTATGAATATGTGAATTAAGGAGGATCAACATGTTATGTGATTTAGAAATTTATGTTTATCGTGTTTTTTATTTTAGACATCCATCTGCTTTCCCTCCATTGTTCGCTTATCTCCATATGATCAAGGATCAAAAAATGTTCATGCCTTTCTATGCATGTTTAGATTGTTTTTTCATAATCATATGCACAGGGATAATCACTCTTAGTGCCTTTATTATATATGTGATATTAACTTTACCTAGTAGCTATATCAGATATGTAAACAAGCACAACGACAGTTTACTAAATTGAATCTTTACTAGTGGAGGTAGAAGTAGTTGGAGCAAGGAAAAATAGAAAAAAAATATACTTGGTACATAGCTTTTCCAATACCTCAAGCATTCAGAATGTTGGAGCCATGATGGAAAATAAATAGCAACAAAATAAGCAGCAACCATTATGACCTCTCAGATATTATCACCAAATCCCATGCCATTGCATTTGTATGAAGTGCCATAATGAGTAGTGGAGATTTTCCAAGTCCATAAGACAAGCAACTCTAAATTGAATAACCCCACTCTATGTGTAGATTTCAAGTTGATATGTTCCATGTTATGAAATGGTGGCATCATTTGTGATCAATACATTGAATATGCATTTCAATGTGACTCGGTTTATAATGGTTTCATTATTCATGGTTTTAATTTTAATGGAAGTTCTCTCAATGGATCAAATTAGTTCTTCTATGGTCGAATTCCCAAGCCACTGATAGTGATTCCTTGTCATTTCTATAGGTTTTATCTTCATTAGAAAAGTAACTAATTAGTTGTTGGATGTAATTGATAACATATATCAGAATCCTTCATATAACTAGGACATTGTTTGGTCTCATATAACTTGCAAGTATGCTTTTTATTTTTATCCTCCTTTTCTTTGCAAGAGGATTATTTCACTGTTTGTTTCGTGCTGGAGCAGTTATGCACTTTTTTTCCTCTTAAAATTAAAACTATAATTCCCGTGAGGATATGTTGTATATGTTCAATTAATGATCATTCATATTGTTTTAGGATTGTTTAACTATCCTCTTGTGAAGTTTCATTGTTTCATTGTTGTTGTTGCAGACTCCACAAAAGAGGATCAACAACAAGAGTAGAGTATTGGTTTGTCCAATTCCAAGGTTAGGAAATTTAATTGTCCCTTCTATGTAGCTCTCCCAAATAATTTAGCAAATAGTTTTTTCTACTTTATAGAAATTCGATGGGAAATAATTCTTAGGGAAGCATACTATGGGTAAAAGAGTTAGGAAACGTAAAATAATAGTTCTGAATGCATATTACATCCATCACAAATAATGATTAGGGAAGAGTAGTAGTGGTAAATAAATTAAGAAATGTGAAATTAAGGTATTATGCTTAAATATACATAGGTTTTATATGGAATTTGATAAATGAATACAACTACAATTAACATACCTAGAAGAATTGTCAAGCTTGAGAAAGAGATGAGTCACTATTGAATTAATATGTTTGTGGGTCAGGATTCATTGGGTCATCATATTGAGAAATTTCCCCACCAACGATAAAGCTTTCAGAATCATATTGCTTCCTTAATATTAGCGGTAATGTGTTCTCATACAGATCTTTGTCATTGAGCAAAGGATTATAATGTCCCAATGGTGCATAAATCAAATATATAAAGTAAGGGAAAGAGAATGGGCAGCCATGGAAACAATCAATCTCCTTCCTCACACACCGTAGTCTAGGTATGTATATAGAAATCCGTCTCTTTCTTTAATTCCCACTTAGTCGAATAGGTCAAGCCAACTATCTATCATGATCTTCTTAGTGTAAGAAATGTTTTATTGTGCTCATAATCATATTTCATGAGCACTTGATCATTGCAACCACTAAGAATTAGAATGAGCATTTGGGGATCAACTTCAACTAAGAGAACTTGGACATTCAACTTAAAATAAATGTAAATATTATGTGTTTATCCACTGATATGGTTGAAGTTGGTTATTGTTTTTGTTGAATATATCCATTATCGCATGTTAATATTTCATATGCTAATCTAGATATCATCACTGTTTAATCCAAATTCACAACAATAGCATATGTAGAATCACTAAAAGAAACACAGTCACAAGATAGACACATTATTTATCCCAGGAAACCCTCAAGAGGAAGAAAACCCAACAAAACTTCCTCTGTATAATATGTATAAGATAAAACCCCCAAAAATGGTATTATCCTCCTTTCTCATCTATCTTTCTCTCTCTCTCTCTCCTATACGCTACACAAGTCAGTGAGTCTGTGTTATAATAAGGAACACAAGTCTTGTATTTATACACTTTAAGTCACTTGACTTTTACCCTAACAAGTGGGCCCCACTAAACTGACTGGGCCCACTTCACCTAGGAAGACTCAAAACAGTATTATATTATATTCATTCGGGTGCTACTGACCCAACTTATAATGGAGGATTTACCTCATGACTCTATGAAGACCGATTACAATAATAACATCCCAACGTAGGAATAATAACATCTCCCTTGGGGTACATCATTAAAATACATTTAGAATATCCTTTGAAGTTACAATATTTCAACACTCCCTCTTAATGAGAAGGGTATTCTACTAACAACATCATCATCAACTATAGGAGTAACGAGAGAGAGCATCTTCAGCAGTATCAAGGTAACACATTTATACGTCATAAGAATTTTTCAACAATCATCAGTAACTGGAACAGGTACTCTTCAATGTATTCATCTTCTACAGCACACGATCACTTGATCCTTTTTACACCAACACTTCACTCTTTCGATCTTTCATAGAAGCACTTCGATCTTCTTAATCCTTTGCAACAGTACTTCGATCTTCTCGATCCTTTGCAGCAACACTTTGATCTTCTGATCCTTTGCAGTACTTTGATCTTCTCTATCCTTTGTGACAGTACTTCTATCTTGTCTATCCTTTGCAGCATCACTTTGATCTTCTTGATCCTTTGCAATAGCACTTCGATCTTCTCGATCCTTTGTAGAAACACTTCGATCTTCTCGATCCTTTGTAGCAGCACTTCGATCTTCTTGATCCTTTGCTTCCACACTACTTGCAGTACACATGATATCTTTGTGGGATGATCAATTCCTATCACTTTAGGACATAGGTCCAAGGATGATGTAATCCTCCATCATCCTACTCCCCTTTAATGAGGAGGTTTCATAGTATCGACTAGTTGAATCATCTACAACTGAGTGTAGATCTTGTCTGCATGTGAATGAAAAAACTGTCATCTGTAAGGACTCATCGTATACCATCCTCAACCTGTTAGAGCTAGGACCACTCCAAGCGAGTGTTCTACTACAGCATCTACATGTACATGTAGGCATACTCTCCATACAAGAGTATTATCTGCAGTTGCAGATCTCGATCGCATCTAGATGCATGCCCTCATCATAGGACATCCTCAATGTGAAAGCTAGGACCACTCCATGCAAGTGCTATACTACCACATCTGTGAGGAGTCATCATATAGCATCCTTGTCACTAAATCTAGGACCACTTCCAAGTGAGTGTTATTATATGGAATCTACATATAAATGTAGGTATACTCTCCATGTGATAGTAACGTCTGCAAGGTAGATCTCAACCGCACCTAAATGTAGGCCCTATCGTCCGTAAGGACTCATTGTTGAGAATCATTAGCTTCAAAGCTAGGACCACTCCTAAGTGAGTGTTTTTCTACGGTATCCACAAATGAATGTGGGTACTCTCCATGCGAGAGTAACATCTACAGGGCCATCCTTAGCTAGTAAGGACCACCCTCAGGAACATAGTGTTATTTCCTACAAGCCCATCCTCAAGAGAGGATACTGTCGTCCACAAATGAATGTCAAACCTTGTCATCATCTTCAGGCATACTTGGCCTCTTTAATACTGGAACTTCACTGCCATCCCATCATCAATGACATTCTTGTGATCACTCCCCCTTTCCATGGAGGATCCATATCATCAACCTGCTCCCCCTTTGTCCGAGAAGGTTTCGTATCTTCAACTTGTTATTCTTTTTTGAGGAGAGTCCATATCTTCAAATTGTTTCTCCTTTCCTAAGAGAGTCCATATCATCATCATTCCTTCTTGCAAGTAAATTTTGTAGTATTATCATTGTTCCTCCTTACGAGGAAAGTCTTTTCTGACTACACCAACATTGTCACAAAAATATTCAAACTTTACTCGAGATAGAGGCTTGGTCATCACATCAGTAACTTGCTCATCGATACTCACATGTTGGAGTTTTATAGCTCCCTTTTGTACCATATCTCTTATATGAAAGTATCATATTTCTGTGTGCTTTGATTTATCATGGAACATGGGATTCTCTATCATTTTTATGCAACCCTAGTTGTCATAAAGAATCACTATGGTATGCAACTCCATGTCAAATAGTCCTGACATCAGTTTCCAAATCCATATTGCTTCACAACTAGAAGAGCAAGTTGCTATGTATTATGTTTAGTTGTGATGAAAGAAACATTATATTGTTTCGTAATAAACCATGAGATCATGGTGGATCCCAGACAATAACATCCACCTGAGGTTCTCTTTCTATCTGTGGCACTTCCTACCCAATCTAAATCCGTATATCCATATAATCTATAGTCATGATCTCTAACATAGTAAAGCCCTAATTCTATCGTACCTTTTAGGTACCTTATCACATGCTTTGAAGATATCAAGTGAACATGTCTAGGTTTAACTAGATAATGACCTAAGGTGTTAAAAAAAAGCATATATATGGCCTTGTATTCATCAGATACATCAATGACCCAATAATTTGTCTGTACCGAGTCATATCCACTAACTCTGATGATTCATCAGATAACAACTTCAGGTTGGTATCCATGGGTGTGTCCATGGATTTACAGTCCAACATATCAAATATTTTCAATATTTCTACTTCATACTTTCCCTGGTTTAGAAATATTCCTTCTGGGCTCTGCCACACTTCCAACCCGAGGAAACAATGCATCAATCCAAGATATTTCATCTCGAATTCTTCGGATAGCTTCTTCTTGCAATTTGTGATATGTTTCTCATTTCCTCTCAAAAATAGATAATCCACATATTGTAATTGTATGATAGGTTCATCATCCATAATCCATGTATATTCTCTATCATTTTTATGCAACCCTAGTTGTCATAAAGAATCACTATGGTATGCAACTCCATGTCAAATAGTCCTGACATCAGTTTCCAAATCCATATTGCTTCACA
>LPNX010050829.1:134446-147797 GCA_001517045.1 Pseudotsuga menziesii
TATCCACTAACTCTGATGATTCATCAGATAACAACTTCAGGTTGGTATCCATGGGTGTGTCCATGGATTTACAGTCCAACATATCAAATATTTTCAATATTTCTACTTCATACTTTCCCTGGTTTAGAAATATTCCTTCTGGGCTCTGCCACACTTCCAACCCGAGGAAACAATGCATCAATCCAAGATATTTCATCTCGAATTCTTTAGATAGCTTCTTCTTGCAATTTGTGATATGTTTCTCATTTCCTCTCAAAAATAGATAATCCACATATTGTAATTGTATGATAGGTTCATCATCCATAATCCATGTATAATTTTAGGGCTATATATATCCCATGGGCTATATTAAGGGGGTTACAAAAATTTAGTGGGCTATTTTCCTATATGGAAAGGGTTTTTTCAGCTAAAATATGTTCACCCAATATTTATTAGGAAAAAAATAAATCCAAAATGAATAGCCTCCCGTATATCAATGATGATAATGAAAAAAAAAATCTCCCTCCCATCTATCTTTTGCCCCCAATTACTAGATAAAATCTAGTGAAATCACTCATTCGCCATCAATTTTCAGTAATGGAGGCTCCCAAGGGTTATTCCAACCGCTATTTTCCTTGTAATTAAGGAATATGGTTGCATTCGGTTGTATTTTTAGTCAATTTCATGTGATACCTTCTTTGAGCCCTTGATTTCTAGTATTGGAGTGAAAATTAGGGGTTATTTTGTTCTATATAAAGGCTAGACTGATTCGTGTTCACCCACATCAGATTGTGCTTGCAGGGTGAAGGTTTTGGTTGATGTGATTCCACTTTTCATTATTAGTTTTCTCGACATTTTAATCTTCGCATAATATCTCCATTTCCGAAGGATCATGTCTTGACAGGACTTGTTTACATTATAGATCCTCCCGATCGAAACATTGGGGCATGACAACATGACTTAATTACATAATAGATACATCCCAGAAAAAACATCGGGTTACAAGACATAAGATACATAGATGAATACATTCCGAAGTTACAAATACATCAACAACATCTCATGTGCTTGAATGATCTGAACACATTTCATGTATCTTAGATGCATTTCATATAATTGAAATTGATTAGAGTAAGATTCACGTAGATGCATTTCAATTTTTTTGTTGAAGAATTATCTATATTTTGAGTACCTTGCATATACTAAAGTATTTCATTTAATTAATTAGAAATTTATTTTCTTAAAAGGTATAGTTTATGAATCTTGTTGAACAATATATATGTTTATTAACCATGTGTTTGTTGGGAATGTGAAAAATCATCCTTATTGAAGAAGCATCTCTGCTTCAAGTATCTTTGTTGAAGAATCCATTTTAATTGTTGGGACTGAGTTCCTAGATTCCCTCAGAGAGAAGCCTCGTATCCATTTCTAGAGAGGTAGTATGGTGGATTGTCACCCCTTTTCTTCCATCATATCACTTTACTAGTCCAGGTTCTCACACACGAAGCTAGGAAATGGGATGGTGACCCGGGTCACCATAGGCAATGGATAGGGATATGAAAGTAGTAGTGGCAAGCATTGTGGTTCTCAAAAGAGGCAGTTCAGAGAGTTTCTAAATTGATTATGCTCTTCTTGTGGGAGGAACAATGTACCATTGAAGGTAGTTTCTTAAATTTGAGATAAGTATTCTCTCATGTCCTATTCATGTTGTTGTATTCTGTAAATGTGTCATGGTGACTGATTTATTATATCTTAATGTTCATTGTTTAGTTTCTAAAGAATACTCTTATATCATGTTTCGTATATTTTTATACCTAATGTTAATCATATCGTTGATTGAAATATGATTTTTCAGGTGAATGTATCTTTGTTGATATTTGAAGACCCTGTAATGGGGACTGAAGATTGACCCTTGTGGCTTGTCTCGGTTCCCACATCGAAATCTAGGAAATGGGATGGTGATATCTTGAGGAATAAGTTAGGTGAAGGGAGTCACATCCCATAGGAAGTGGAGCCAAACACAAAGGTAGTAATGGGAAGTATTATGGTATCTTGGAAAAGGAGTTCTGAGTAAGATTGCTTAAAAAATGAAGGCAGTGATCCTTTTGAAATTTGTAAAATAATGTATGTATTATGCATCAAGTACGATGCATGGTTTAAGCGGGAGGGGATGTAATACCTCGTGTGTTAATGCATAGAAATATGTATTTTTTAATTGTAATTTTTACTTGTTTATTAGTCATCATTCAGGAACCAAATGAGGAAGCAGAAGATTCAAGTGAACCCGTGAATGATTCTATTTTTTAGGAGGTTCTAGTACACATCCATCCTCCACAAGAAACTATTCAGGAGCAAAACATTCCTCCATTTCCAGAGAGACTCGTAATAGAAAAACATGTAGTTCGTCCGGAGTATAACATCTTGAATGAATTAAAGAACATCTATATTAAAATCCCTCTATTACAAGTTATTAAATATATACCCATATATAGTAAGGTAATAAAGGAGCTATATATTAAATGCCCAAGAAAGAAGCACAAGGACCTTCTTAAAATTCATGTTATAGGAGAAATGTATGAATGTATGACCTGGGTCAATCCCGGATTGAAAAATATACAAATCCAGGAGCCCCGGTAGTGACTGTAATTTTAAACAACACCGCCATAGAGAATACATTAATCGATTTAGGATCTGCTCTTAACATGATGACCACCGCATTTTTAGAAGTTTTACAGTTAGGACAACTCCTCCAACCTACTCCTTCCATCATAGAACTAGTAGACCACACTACGGTAAAACCCGCTGGAGTCATGGATGACATTGTTGTATCAGTAGCTTCATGGGAACACCCTGTCGACTTTATGGTCGTGGAATCGAAGGACCCTTCTAAAGGACATCCTATTATCTTGGGAAGACCATGGTTAGCTACCACAAATGCTTTTATAGGGTGTAGGGATGGAGAGATGACTATTTCCAATGGGTTGTCCACACAAAGACTTATTTTATACCCCCCAACACTGCCAGTAACTGAAAATTCATGGTGGTTAAATTATTATTTTGGGTATGAATACTTTGATGATCTCTTTCTTCCTAGTGATTTTTCCTTGGCACTTCAAGAGCAGACCATTGAGAATGTATTAAATTAGTTTGTTTTTTCGACAACTTGCACATATTTTCCTCAGTCCTTTGCTCAACTCGATCAGATTTTTGGAGATGTATTTCAAGAGAATATGGCTCTCTCAATGTTTACAGAAACACCTTGTGTCTTCACAATTGAAGAGCATATAGGACCATATACCATACCTTGTGAGGTTGGCCCTAAAAAACTTCTGCATATAAATGGAGGATTAAGTGAAAACCAACAAGCACAATTGCTTAAAGTTCTTAAGAAACAAGCTAGAGCATTTGCATGGGAATACATTGATATGAAGGGTATACACCCTGATACCTGTATTCACCATATTTATATGGATCCAAGAAGGTCACTTGTAAGGTAGCCACAGAGGACGATGAATTTTGCGGTACAGGATAAAGTAAAAGAAGAAACTCGCATCATGCTTTTTATCCAATAATTAACATGGTGTGCTTTTTATCCACGGTTACAATATAAAATTATATTGTAAATTTACCTTTTATCATGTTTTTTATCATGGATTCTTTTTTAGACCTATTGAATTCTAGGAAACTCTTGATTCTTAGGGCTCATTCGGTCTTATGAGGGTTTTATTCTATCTTAGGAGTATTGGTTTCATGAAAGTGTTATAGAGCTCAAAATGATATGATTTATTTTATTCCTTGTCATGTTTAAATTATTAAATGACATTTATATGTTGTTAGTGGATGCTACTCTTGATGCAGAGATGCCACATGGTTTTCATATATTCAATCTAAATTTGACCCAGTTGTTTAAAATGTTCTTTTGTTAGGATTTTTCTCTGCAAGTATTATTGGATCTAAGGTGTTAATGGGAGTGTATATGTTTATATTTTATGTATGATGTTGTTGATGTTTGATATGTTTGTAATATAAAAGAATGCACACTGAATATAATGGCGAGGTTATAATGGAATGGACATTATTTTGGATGTATTCTTGTAGAGTTGTCCAAAGCGTACTAGTAGATTCTTTTATTTGTATTGATAAGTTTGTCACTGGTAGAATTTTTTATTCATTTTTCCAAGTTCATCAATTATATTTGTGACCTAAATTTGTTGGGTTCGGTACATGTTTTACGATATTTTGTTTTTTGTAAAGGTCATTCAGAAGTAAAATGATTTTGGGTTTTTTTTATGTGTAATTGTTATAATCATCCAAAAATGGATCTAGTTATGCACAATAAGCATATGATTTACTTGGAATAAAATAATTCATTTCCATCATGATTGTATATAATATGTACAGGGCACGTTTAACCTAAGATGTAGACATTATTCTATTTGATATCTAGTCTTTTGCATTCAATGAGGGCGCTAAAAGAATTTTACCACATTTTGCATGCTTTCAAAAATTTCAACGACATGGATATAAACACCTCCTCAACTTATCTAAGAAAAATTAGTCTTTAACAAATTAGTTCTAATTATATGCATGATGATGCATTAATGTGATTTCTATTCTTGTTAGTGTATGTTCTTATTTCTAATAACCATTGTAAGTTTCTAACTGACTCTAAAAATTCTAAATCAAATGACATAATTCATATTTTGATTATCAACAAAACAAAGAAAAAGTGGCATTAGTATCTATAAATAGATAAGCATGTTATTTTTTTCTTTGATGGTAGATTAAAAATGAGAGCTATGGAAAAAAGGTAATTGGGAATTCATACACTATATTAAGGTTGTGGGTTTCGATAATACTCTAGATTGTAATAATGGTTTCGTAGGTGCCATAATCAATCTGAAATGTAAAGTGTTCAATTCTATCAGTATGTTGGTATGTCAATATTTTGGTCCCCACATGTCCGTTTGACCATTAAGGGACGAGATAAAAAGTGCAGTCCCCACTTTCCATGAATCTAGTTAGTGTAGTTGTGTTTCATCAACACCTCTACTTGTGAGTGACCCAATACTACTTGTGAAATGTATAAATAAATACCACCTCTCCTCATTCATGCATTTGTTCATTCGAGGATCTAGGAGTTGAGAGAGTCAAGATATGATATATTAGCTTCTATTGCACTACCTTAGTAATCTCCAGAATCAAACACCGAGTCTTCATAGAAAAATGTTTACCAAGACAATAAAAGGATTTATAATTTGATGAAAGGTTCTCTAAGTTCTTACAATATTTTATAATTCAATGAAATATTCACCAAGATCTTACAATATCTTATAATTCAGCGAAATACCCACCAATATTTTACAAGATTCTATAATAGAATTAAAGATTAGGCCAAAAATTATATATACATAATATTTCATTGATAAAATAGCCTTCAATTTTTCCTATATATTAGGGAGATTTGCCAATTTATTATACATATAAATTTTTGGGGTGTTCTTAAAATTATCCCTGCCATACTCTTCATGTAAAGGTTAAGATCAAATTTACTTTTAGTAAAGCCCAAGCTTGTCAAGAAGCTATCATTCTACCATACCAAACTCTAGCAGCTTGCTTCAGTCCATACTGAGCCTTTTTCAACTTACATACATGAGTCACTCTTTCTTCGACTTCAAATCCTTATGGTTGTTCGATGTAAACCTCTTCCTCAATCACACCATTTAGGAAGGATGTCTTTACATCCCTTTGGTGTAGATCCTACTTCATCATGGAAGCAAGTTCCATGATGCTTCTGATGGAAGTGTACCTTTCCACTAGAGAAAATGTCTCTTCATAATCAATCCCCTCTTTTTGAGAGACTCCTCTAGCCATAAACATTGCCTTGTATTTTTCAATACTTCCATCAACAACATGTTTTATCTTGTAGATCCATTTCGAAGATACAAAACTCTTGTTTTCCGGTTTGGGTACTATATCCCAAACACCATTCTTCATTATTAACTGGTATTCTTCTGTCCTTTCTTCTACCCATTCTTTCTTCTGGACAACTTCCTTGTAGCTGGTGGTTTCTTGATCTACAAGGTCACACATCAAATCTACATAACTGGAGTATGGATCTGATCTTTTTCTTGTTCTTCTGGAGCCTTTTGGAGCTCCATATTTCTCTACTCCTTGTATGATTTCTCTTACCCAAGCAGGTTTTCTCTTTCAAGAGATATCCATAGTAGGGGGTTCCTGAGGTTCTAGTATATCATGATCTTCATATGCCACTATTTCAAGAGAGGGTTCAACTTCTACTATTCTGGGAGGTACATCCTCTTGATGTACTTCTTCAAGATGACACCTTCTGGATTTCTTAAGAGCTCTCTCTTCATCAAATGTTACATCCCTACTAATTTCTATATGATGGAATCCTGAAATGTATATCCTTAAGGCTTTGGATACATCACAATATCCAAAAAAATATTCCCTTCATTCCAGAAGGATCCAACCTAGTTCTCTTCTCTTTTAGAATATGCACATATACTGGAAAACCAATTATCTTGAGATGGATCACTTCAGGTTTCTTTCATGTATACATTTCTTCAAGAGTCTTGAATCCAGGATCACTATGAGATAATCTATTATGCACATACACATCTATCCTTGTTGCTTCAACCCACAGGTGCATGGGGAGTTCTTGGTCATAAATCATTGTTTTCACTGCTTCCATAATGGTTCTATTATTTCTTTCCACAATACCATTCTATTGGGGATTGTAGGGAGTGGTTAGCTCCCTCTTGATTCCTAGATCCTTGTAGAATGCTTCAAATTATTTTGAAGTATATTCTCAACCATTATGTTATCTCAGTGTCTTGATTCTTGTTTATGAATGGTTCTCTATCAAGGCTTTGAATTCCTTGAATTTTCCAAACACTTCACTCTTGTTCTTCAAGAAGTATATCTATGTCTTTCTTGAATAGTAATAAATGTGACATAATATTCACAACCACTTAACGATATGGAGCGCATAGAACCACATACATCAAAATTAATTAATTCTAATGTACCTTTAGTCTTTGTTTCACTTTTTGGAAAGGGATTCTTGATGTTATTTCCTATTGCACATCCTTTGAAAGTTCCCTCATGATCAATCTTCAGATCTTGTAAACTTGTTACCACCTTGCGCACATAGGGTAGTGCTTTTTAGTTGATGTGAGAAAGCCTCCTATGCCATAGTTTACTTGAGCTAGTAGTCTCATGGAGAAGGGTTGTATCTGGATGTACTTTGAGTTTGTACACTACTCCTTCTTCTTCACCAATGACCACAACACCTTCAAGTGTCTTTCCTTTGGACCACATAATTACTTGTCCATCTATGAAAGAAACTCTATATCTTTTATTATCTAGTGCTGAGATGGAAAGTAGGTTCTTTTTCAAACCTGGTACATATAGTACTTCCTTCATATTCATGGAAGTACCAGAGTCAAGCTTGTAGCTTGATTCACCAATACCTTTGATGGGATATTAATAGTCATCTCCTAATGATGCTTTCTAAGGAGAGCTCTTTTCTTCAAGTCTTGACAGAGTTTGCTTCTTCCCTTTCATGTATTTTGAAGCACCGCTATCAATAAGCCATGTATCTTCTCCAGGTGTTATAGACCCAGAGATTGCAAATAATAGTACATCTTCTTCTTTTGTTAGTCTCTTTCGATGTATTTCTTCCTTGTCCTCATCTTCAGCTAGATTAGCATGATGTCTCTTGTTGTTCTTCTTCTTTGGCGATGGACACTCTCTAGAAAGGTGTCCTATCTTATGACAGTTGTAGCATTGATACTTTGATTAATATTTCTTCTTATTGTTTACTCTTTTCTTTTGAAACTTATTCTTTGAAGGTTTATGACTACCTTTCTTGAAGTTTGATTATTTTCTTCCTTTAGTATGGATGTCTAGAGCATGATCATCGAGTCTCTAAGTAGAGCTTCTCTGTTAGCTACTCTATCTTCTTATTGAATGAAATCTTCCCATAAAAATGTCAAACTTCGTACTTTCTTTTATGGCACAAAGATTCTGTATGAATGAGTCCCAAGGTCTAGTGAGACCATTGAGACCAGTCATAACTAGTTCATCCTAATCAAGGTTGTCTCCAATAGCACTTAGTTGTTCCCTGAATTGGGATACCCTTGTGAAGTAATCTTGAATTGATTATCCTTTGCTCATATTGGTGTCTTTCAGTTGAGCTCTCAAATTCATATTTCTGTTGATTTTCCTTCCCTAATATATTCTGGAAAGTGCATCATACATTTTCTTTGGTGTCTTCTTAGATGACACTTGAGGGATCAATTGATCTTTGATAGAATCAACAATTAACATCATTGCCTTGATTAGGAATTGTTCATGCTTCTCCTTAGCTTCATCTTATTTAGGTCTTGAAACTTCATCCTTGATGTTCTTCTCAATACCATTCTCTTTAATAATGAGACCAATTATCCTATACTTCCATGCTAGGAATTTTTCTATGCCTTCTAGTTTGTCCTCAAGCTTAGTGCTTGGGGCCATCCTATCCAAGAGGTCACTAAAACTTGAAATCTCTCAAAATGAAAATTTGTCCTTACTAGGATGCATGCTTGACTGAGGTGAGTTAGTTAGTCCACTTGGTTTCTGGAGATCCCAAATTTTCACCCTTCAAAACTTGCTTGTGAGGTTGTAGCTTTCGCAGAATTTCTGGTTCTGGTTTTCTTCAGTTTTCTAGTTCAGGGCCAAACTAGGATTTGGCTTTCTCGGAGATTCAATCGCCAAAAAACTTCGATCTTGGGCTCAACATATGCACTCTATGGAGGGACAAATTTCTATGCAATCAAATATTCCAAATTCCAAACTTTGTAGAAACCCTAATTGCTTCCAGGGGAGAGGAGAGAGAGTTTCACCTTGTGAAAGTTGTTCTATTCAGGCTAGCTCTGATACCATGTTAAGATTTCATATGCTAAGCTATATATCATCAGTTTTTAATCCAAATACACAACAGTAGCATATGCAGAATCACTGAAAGAAACAAAATCACAAGATAGACACAGTATTTATCCTGGGAAACCCTCAAGGGGAAGAAAACCAAGCAAAAATTCCTCTGTATAAGATGTATAAGATAAAACCCGAAAATAGTTATTCTCCTCCTTGTTGATCTGTCTCTCTCTCTCTCTCCTATGCGCTACACAAGTGAGTGAATCTGTGTTATAATGAGGAACACAACTCCTCTATTTATACACTTTAAGTCACTTGACTTTTACCCTAACAAGTCAACGCCACTAAACTGACTAGGCCGACTTCACCTAGGAAGACTCAAAACAATATTATATTATATTCATTGGGGTACTATTGACCCGACTTACAATGGAGTCTTTACCTCATGACTCTATGATGACCAATTACAATAATAACATCCCGATGAAGGAATAATAACATCTCCCTTGGGGTACATCAGTAAAATACATTTAGAATATCCTTTGAAGTTACAATATTTCAACATCACCGCCCTATCTACAAGGGTGAATTTTAGTAAATGATAGCTATATATTATATACAGTTTTGAAGTATAGTATCATTAGAGGGTGCATTTTATCACATCATTTAGTATATGATTCAATGCCTGATAGAGTTGTCACTATTTTTGACATTTTGGTTCTTCCATGTATTTACCTTATCGACAACATTTAGTTTCAACGGACAAATTTCATAAATAGATTATGACAAAAACTATAATAAATGAAAATTGCAATGAAGAGATTTGTGAATTCCAACAATGTTTCTGCCACTCAGTCGCCAGCCTGCAATAAGGCCTCGAATTGATTAAGTAATGACATGAGAAATAAATTGCTTTTAATTTTTTTGAAAAATATATATAATATATTTGGTAATGTTTAAATTGGGATATATAGAGAAATTTTTGGTCAAGCATGTAAATTAATTGAAAGTCAACACAAACTGAATACTATATACACTCCCTTCTACAGGTATAATAAGATTGGATTTAATAGATAATCTTGATATGTGTAGAAATTACTTTTAAATTTTTTACATTTTCAAAATAACAAAGAATTAATGTATTTTTAAAATAAAAAATTAATATTTTTATAATAATAAAAATACATTATTTTTAAATAAAAATTTATGTAGTGGTAATTAATAATTAATGATGATGAAATGATTAGAGTATGTGTTACTAATAACGATTGACATATAAACATTTATATTTATATTGAAAAGAAATAAATGATTTTTTTTACAATATATTCTCGAGCTAAACGGCATGTACAATGAACAAATCCTTCAAACCAATGGATAGCATATTATGAACTTTACCACCTAAATTTTATTAGCCATTTTTTTTAAATTTATATCGATGTTGATGGTTTTTTTTTGTCCCCGCCTGAGGGGATATATATGAATCGCTCAAGGCGATTATCTGAAGCAATTTGTTGCAATTTTAAAAAATCATCGAATTTTTCCTATAGTTTGTATTAAATATTTTTTGGGAATTATTTAAATATTAATTTATCTTGCTTTTTATTGGTTTATACAGGTGACGTAGGCATGGGACTTTGTGCCCCAAGACCCGGCGGCGGGCTAACGTCAGCAGCATTAACTCAGTCAGGTGGAATTTTTATGGACATGCACAAGAAAAAAATTGAATTTCAAGGCGTGGCCGTAAGACTTTTCGGAAAAAATAAATGATGATTTGAGGTTGCAAACAACCCATCTGATCATAGTTTAATTTATTTGTGGTGTAATCATTTTATTAGGTACAGATGAACAACACTTGTTTTTTTTCGCGATTTGCAAACACCTACACTTGTTTTAACTGCTATTAGCAAATACCTACAGCTGTTGGGCAAGTGCTTATATCAATTTTATAAATACACCTATCACATCAAGGAACCATCCAGATTTCCCATCACTAGCAGTCTATATTCATTCATTCTTTAAGACATTCAATGAATACCTAGAGATCACCATATCACATAAACATGTGGAAGATCCATCAATGGATTGATGGCCAGAAGCGCCGGACAATCACATTATTAAAAAGATCCAGAACGTTTGCAATATTGAATGTACATAACTCATTAGATAGGAAGTGAGCCCAAAAATAGATATAAATATGCGTTGCCTAGACCATTGGCGCTATGAGAAAGTTCCTGTATTAGGTTTGAAGAATTTGCCAACCTAGAAAATAACAGGAAATGAAGCGTTTGGTGGTATTGGTGGCCGGTAAGAGTGGGAAAACGAGTGCAAATGAATGGTATTGGTGGCCGGTAAGAGTGGGAAAGCGAGTGCAAATGAAGCAGAAGGTTGTGTATCAAGGTATTTGTGAATTGTGAGCTGTAACTAAACTCATCTGTATTTTAAGATTCTTGGTTTTTTTTGTTGTTTCATATTTTTTCTGAATAGTTTTTTCTTTGCAGAGGGCACTTTAAAGGATGTGCAGGTTCCTCTGATAATTACGATAAACAAGTCCAGCCTTTAAGCAATGAAATAGAGGTGAAAGAATGTAAAGAAAGTGTGAAAGATATATGGTGGCTTCCCCATCCAAGATCTGGCATTTCCCATCTGGAAGGGCAGCAAAATATAATTGACAGCGTGCCTCCTGTACCACCCTCCGACGATGAGTAAACAATCTGGTTTAGATCCTAAGCAGACTTTTGAGTGGAAAAATTATTATGGGCCAGTTCCCAATAAATCTGTCAACCATGATTCTGATCATAGGTTGGCAATGATAACAATACCTGATAATAATTAAGGATACCAAGTTTAAAGTTTGCAGGTTTCCATGACAGAGCCTATTTGTCGCCGGATCCTCCATATACAAGACGAAAATAGATCTCAAATCTTGTATTGATTAAGTGATCCTATTATCAATCAACCCGATCCTCCATATCAATGAATTCACCTGCACCAAATGATGTTTCATGGACGAGTAATGATGTGAAAATTTTACCGAGTTCGCCGTATAACAGACAAATTGTTGAACAGAACCGTGGGATTGCGTCCAGCTCTCTGTTTTGCACCAGCACTAGCTGTAACAGCAGTAGTGGGTTAGTAGCATTAATCATGAATAAATTGATTGCTCTCCGCTCTGCACCAGCACTAGCTGTAAGAGCAATAGTGAAATAGTGGGTTCGCAGCACTATGACCCAAATCGTTCCTCTCGGATTGCTTTTTTCCACTTGACATAGAGCGCATTGGGATGGGACTGTTTGAGTTCTTTGAGTTTACTCTCCCAGAGATATGCTATAGAATAATTTATTGGCTCCTTACAATACCGTCCAAATACTGGACCTTTTGATGAAAGAAATTCTTCTGATTGTGAGAATTGGGGCTTCATTGTTTTTAATATTACATATAAAGACCTGCTCCAGAGGGATTTTGAGGGGTTCAAGAGTCTTCATAATAACTTTGCTGCCATAGAGTTCTTTGCTAAGTGAAGCGTCTGATGCCAGAGCTTGCTCCTTCTTTGAGTTAAGCAATGTCCTTCCATCTATGAGGTGATGTTTCCTTGCTCCTTGACTCCGACCCAAAGGACGATCTGAACCAGTGGCTGCATGTTAGCAATTAATACTGACTATGCGTTCAATCGGAGGATTTATGTAACTGAAAAAGCTGCATATATACAATTTTCTCTGAAAAAAAAATCAAAGATATACTGAAGAAAACTTATGTGCAATTTTATTTTACGGGTTAAGAAATGATTACAAAAATCAAACTAGCATTTTTGTTTGGCTGGGATGGTAAAGGGTTACAGAAATGGAACAATATTGCCGAATGAAAGCATCATGTCTTAATAGAAATTTGAAGTTTAAATTTTTTTTAGAAAAATTGAAACCGGCAACGATGAGCCTTGACTGCGTTCCATAGCAGTAAGTTCTTTATAAAATACGTGACCGCGTTCCATAGCAGTAAGTTCTTTCTTAAGCCGTTTCTGTAAGCTGCACTACTATATACTGCCTTAAGCCATTAGTACCAGCACCCGTCATAGCGTGTGGAAACAACACAAGTATGGCCGTGGAGCAATTCGGGCGGTTTTGTTGTTTTCATAAACCCGTATTTCAGAGGTGTGGAAGACCGCTTTGAATTTTTACGCCTAAAATCTATATATCCAACACTAACCATATAGATACAACATAACATAGAAATTTAATTTTTTCCAACCTCCATATTGTTGTTAACCGGTGACGCAATATAAGATCTTAATAATATAATATAACTTTTTCCGTAAAAAAAGTGACAATTTCTAAATTTGTAATAAAAATTCATATACAAAACAGACAGCATTTTACATCACAACCAAACACGTATTGAGAAAGCGTTTTACATCAATTAAGTGTGAATCAGACTT
>LPNX010050829.1:151871-314157 GCA_001517045.1 Pseudotsuga menziesii
AGATATGGAAGCTTTCCTATATTTAATGAGTAATATTGGACATCAATATTGAAGCAAGGATTCTTTGACAGAGAAACTCTTGTTAGGTTTAGGCCTGAACAACAGGCACCTTGGTTATACATTTTACTGTCTAGATAAGTAGGATCCACCTATGTATAGTCTCCATACATTCATTGTGAGAAAGGATCCTTCCAAGGTGTGGAGGGTAATAACAAGTAGGTAGTGTGGGGAATTCGAGATGGCTACTAGAGGTAGAAGATCAGTGAAGCATCCTGATGTGGAAGAAATGGAACCGCCAAATTTCATTTATTCTTATAGGCTATTCCAGCCCTAAGCTTTGCATAGCCAACTTAAATGTCCATGTACCTACTACTTCACTTCAACAATGTTTTATTGGTCTTTTACAATTGCAAACAAGCAGCAACTGTAGGTGCAATGTCGGGGACATTGCCACCTCGTGGCTCTTGTTTTTAAATGATATCGATGTTGATGGTTACTAAGCAATTACCATTCTAACTATATAAAATGTTTGGATTGACAATGGAACTGTGGGAATGGGGATGAGGTAGGGGATTCGGTTAGCCACATTTGAGCACCTACAAAGAACGGGGACTCCTATGGTTCCCTAACGACGATGGTGTGGCTTTGGTATGCTTTTATCTCAGTTTATACTATTGGTTTAGCCATGTTTCAATCGTTAGTTTCTCTTCCTTCTCGCCTTCTTACCTAGCATGGAGTCTGTCCTCTACTAGAGGACTTAGTACCATCCATGATAAAAAAAAGTGGGAATATGGATTTTATTTTCTATTGTTTCGCATCTTGGTTTTCTAACTGGTCTTCTAGGGTTTTATCATGGGTTCTATGACATTGTTGTTTTGGAGTCTTTCCCACAGTTTTGTCGAACTGTTAGCTCAGTCGGGCAAGATCCCGGTCCCCCGTTTTTCTACTAAGCTCCCTGAAATTGTTGACCCTTATTTTACGTCGGGTTTCCTAGTAATCGATTTCGCTCAATTTTGTCTCTCCTCATCCTGGAGTCCACAGGCACCATTATTTTTGTCGGTTCCTTTCGTGTGCTTACGCTTAGTCTTGGTTGACCTTTGCTGAGGACTTGATAGGGTGTAAAGTTGAGAACTTTTGTGCCTTTCATCTCCTGTAGTGCAGTTATACCACTTGTCTTGAATTCTACTATGGGTTTTCTATCCTCGATGACTCTTTAGTCCGGTATGTATTTTTTTTTCTAGGTAACTGGGGTTACTTCTCTTAAGTTGACTCTCTCCCTGGTGTATACCTATAGTTTCTTGGGTATCTGTTTTGTCGTTTTTTTACTGGGTGATTGGGGTTTCTTTGGTTTTGTCACCTCTTCCTTGGTTTATACCTGTGGTTTCTTTGGTGTTAGGTTTTTTTCAGTACCCTCCCTGCTCATATTTTGTGACTCCCTCTTGGGGTTTCTCCACTGGTTTATCGACACCTCATGGCGGCTTCTGCACATATGGGTACTTTTGGGCCCTCAAAGCTTGCTCGCAACATAGGTCCTAGAGGAAAACAAAGGTTATAAAGGCTATGGCTACAAATATTTGTTATGGCATCGGACGCAATATCTTCATGGACAAGGTGGATATGTTGTGCAGTCGTTCTCTTGTCGGTCAGCTTGAATACTGCAAGTTGGAAAAGGAGGAGTGGCTGGTCTCGGAAACCCAGCACTGGAAACCACTTATTGACTATATCCCGACTACTAGCAAGCTCACTAATGTTTGGTATGTCTTCCTTTTTCTTGATGAAAAGGACATCTTGCGCATTTTGGAGAAGCTCTAGACTTTAGTCAAGGGTTCCCTGGTCCTTCGCCACTGGAATCTTGGTTTTGACCGGGTTCGTGAAAGGGTTGTTTTCCACCACCTTTGGGTTATTCTCCTTGCATTACCCTATCCAATCTGTGTTAGGATTATTAATCCTCCCTTGACCATACTGTCTAGTAGATTAATTAGCATAACTTAGGTACCTTAATTAATTATTTGGGTCCACTAGTACAATTGGGTCCACTTGGCCTAATGGGGCCACATGTACTAGTCACTAGAGTGTGGGGAACACTGCTAGAGGTTAAATTCCACTTACTGCATGTGACTGCATTAGTTTGAGCACCTCATATACCAATCCCTACATTTTAGGAGCCATTGGGAGTCCCTGCACCAACCGACTTCAGTTAGTTGGAGTTAGTACTAGTGAGTCTTAGTTAGCCCACAGTTACTTTTAGTTAGTTCACAATCAGTTAGCTAGCACAATATTTGCATGTCTAATGCATGGCTGCATGTGGAGTAGGCGCAGTTTCCCACCTACCACATTCAATTGCACTGAGTTAACTAGCTGTCACTGATTGATTGAGTTGTTGGACATCTGGGAGTTGATTTATTGGACTCCGATATTGATTGAGACACCATGATTTAGATGGTCAGTAAGATACAGTCACATCTAATGGATAGATTTGAATCCATCGGTAATTGATTTGAATTATTTTCCTATGTAAACTATTGTAACACTGGATTTTATTATTGTGAATGATACTGTAAATTCCTGAGCAATACTTGTATGTTTCTCGTGTGGTTTTTTTTGTTCAGTTTGTATATTCATTCTCCATTTACTGCAAACATTATTAGAACTATCTGCTCGAATATTTAAATGGAATTCAAATTCTAATATGGTATCAAATCCTTCTCAGGCAGGTTTCATGCTTGTTTCTCCCCATTGAACATCAAAAGTAGCTGGGTTTCCACCGAAGTCTCCTATGATGATTTGTTAGCTCTGGATTTATTCAAAGAAGTGGAGAGGGCATGACAAACCCTGAAAACATGTTCATGTCAGGAGGAAAATCATGATTCTAATAGTCCATATGTTTTAGTGTGTTTTGCAGTAATAATTGGCAGGTGCTACGTAGCTTGTGTGAATTTTTTGTAGTCTTTCAGCCGAAGAAATTATTATTTCTCAAACGTGTGAACCACAGATCCTCACAAATTCCAATTATATTTATTGGAGGATTGATATGCAACTGGCCTTGCGCAAGCATGGCTACCACAATATCATACATGGATGGGAGCTTGAGCCTCATCAGCCAGTTGAAAGGAACAAGTTTTTGAACCGTTGTGATGAAGCATTCGGGTACGTATGTACTTATATATCCAGAGATCTCATCTTCCACCTAGAAGGCTTGAGGACTCCCACATAATCCTGGGAGAATCTTGATGGATTTTTTAACAAATAAGATGAGCTTCGGGGACACATTCTGGAGAATGAGTTGGTATCTTTACATCCTAGTAGTTTCGAGACTATTGAGAAATTCTTTACTAAATTCAAGTCTTTGGTACTTCAATGTAGATAGTGTGGGATAGAGTGGAAGGATGAGCATAATTTCCTTTCCATACTCAGCAAACTAGGCCCTGAGTATTCTATATTTGTTTCCATATTTCATTCCAAGTGAGAAAGCTTTCCTGATTGGAAAGTTCCTTCATTAGATTCTTTTTCTGAGTCCTTAATTAAGGAGAAAGACAAGTTGATGCAAATGGGAGTCATCAAGATCTTCAAATATCAAGCTCTCCTAGTTATTGAATCTTCCAAAGCACAAGAAAATGGTAAATCAAAGAAGAAGGAACCAAAAGTAGTTGATTTGAAGCCTAAACAGAATCAACAAACTTCCGAAGGGGCCTCTGGCTCTAAGAAGAAGAAATTTGAGAAGTAGTTATGTCCCTATTGTGAAAAAGGGTACCATCTTGAAGATGATTGTTATAGGAAGCAACTTGATGAAATATCTGCTCTTCTCAAGCACCATAACATTGCTCCCCCACAAAGAGAAAAGGGGTCAGATAATGGACATGAAAGATGTCCTGCTTTGAAAGTAGAACTACCTCGGTATACAACATATTTTATTGATTTTGGAGCCTCAAATCACATGGTGGCCTCTAAGGATCTCTTCTTCTCTCTCAATATCAAAGAAGGGCCCACTATTCACATGGGAGATGGTTCCCAAATTCCTGTAATAGGAAGAGGCACCATCAAAGTGAAGGATGGTTTGTTTAGAGATATCCTATATGGACCCTCCCTTGCAGCTAATATGTTGTCTGTTTATCATATGAATCACTCTGGCTCACTAAAGCAAGTGGTGTTTGGACCTGACTCAGTGGAGATCACAAAAACCTCAACTGGGGAGATTTTAGTGAAAGGAATTGTTGTCCATGCCTCTAAGTCATTTGTTTTCTCTCACTTCATGCCATACACAGTTCCAGCATCATCACAGCTTTCATTCGAAGCAGATGAAGGTATAAAACTTCCTTCACTTCCTATTGCAGATTCAGTTTCAATTCCTGACATTTTATATTTAGAATCAGAAGAGGAGTCATCCTAGAATGATCCATACATTGATATTACACCTAAAATTTATCTAGATCCAGATCCAACATCTACCTCATTCCAGCAACCTAAATGGGCTAAGCATCTCATAGAAGCAGTTGGAGATAGTGTTGGGGATCCATATGACAAAAGAAGAATGAGGTCCCAATGTCAGAAGGAGAGTGTTGCACTGTCTCACACAAATCCTCTTCTTCCTGAGAGGTGTTTTATGATGCTTGGGTCAGATCCTCAATCCTTCAAGGAGGCTTTCCATGATCCTAGATGGCAGGAAGCCATGGATGAGGAGATTGATTCGCTACATGACAACTAGGCCTAGGAACTTGTCTTCTTACCTCCAGGAAGGAAGTTGGTATAGTGAAAATGGATCTAAAAACCAAAATAGATGTTGATGGGACTACAACCAAGTACAAGGCTCAGTTGGTGGAAAAAGGATACTCTCAAGTCCAAGGATTGGACTACAATGAGACATTCGCTACAGTAGTTAGAATGGATTCCATCAGGCTAGTATTGGACATTACTGCTTCCAAGATATGGGAAGTACATCACATGGATGTGAAGAGTTCCTTCCTCCATGGTGAATTGCAGGAAGAGATATATATGAAACAACCTGAGGGGTTTATTGATGATCCTTCCTTAGTCTACAGACTAAGGAAATCACTGTATGGAATCAAACAAGCCCCAAGGGCATGGTACTCCAATATGGATGCTTTCCTCATCTCTCAGAAGTTTGAAAGGTGCAAATCTAACTGCAATGTCTACATGAAGAAACAGGAGGGGTTCCTGCTTCTAGTTGTATTGTATGTGGATGACTTGATCATTACCAGCAACTCTGCTGCTAGATTGAGCAGCATCAAGTCTACTCTTAATAAAGCATTCACTATGATTGACTTAACACTGTTAATACAGTTCATTGGTATCGAAATAAGTCAAAAGACTTCAGGAATCATGATCTCACAATCCAGGTATTCATCAGACATTCTTAAGATATTCCACGTGGAGGATTGCAAAGAAGCCCTCTATCCTTTTCTATCAGGAATCAGGATTGAAGAAGGTGGTTCCACACCTTTGGTGGAAATCAATCTCTACAGAAAGCTCATTGGAAGCCTTTTGTATCTCACTCATTCGAGACCAGACATATCCTATGTTGTGAGTGATGCTTCCAGATACATGAAGGAGCCACATGAGTTGCACTGGAAAGAAGCAAAGAGGATCTTGCACTATGTGTAGTGTAATATTGATTATGGGATCCACTATGCTACTGGAGCACAACTAGATCTCATAGGATTTACAGACTCAGACTAGGAAAGATATGGAAATGATAGGAAATCCACCTCGGGTTTTGTATTCATGATTGGATCTAGGCCAATTTGTTGGTCTAGGAAGAAGTTGTTACTAGGAATTCTCAACCAGTGCTGACACTACTTGTTCCTCTATAATGCAAAACAAAACTACAAAACAAAAGAATCACAGCCACATATCCTTCCCTTGAATAGTCAAATTAATTAACATAACACATCGCATACCTCAACTGTAGACCTGTTTATCTGTTTTCTGGAAAGTCCTTGAGATTATTAGATACCTACAAGAAGGATCACAAGACAAACAAAAAGATGAGAGCATCATGATAATCAACTATCCCTATTGATGATCAAGGAATTCAATAATATTTAATCACAAACACAATAACCAAATATAGGAAAGGGAAATGTTTTTGTATTAATAATGGGTGATAAGAAGTACAACCAAAAGCCTTGATGTTGACAGCTTCTGTCTCAACAAATGTCTACAAACTCCAATGAATACCTCTCTAGCTACAAGCTACCTCCACTTTTCCTCTATCCAGACTTAAAATTAGCATCATAAGGATGTTTTTTATGGTCTCCCCCACTCTCCTCATAGAAGCTTCATTTATAGGCCAAAAATCCATAGGATGACTTGACAAAAGGATAGAATAAGATCCCTATAGGTGAGGGAGGCGAATGCCACCTCTCCAAGACATGCAAGAACAAATTCCACGAAGGATTCCATATGGAACCTTCTAGAAACTTCTTTTTTCCCCTTTTAAGACCATCGACGCTTTTAGGAAAACTAGACAAAGCGTCAACCTAGGGTTTTTCCCACTGCAAAGGGTCAACGACGCTTCTTGCTCAACTGATGGAGGCGTCGACGATGCTCTGTGGAAAAGGTGAAAGAGCAACGTCCTGTTACCACCTAAGTTGTACTTAGTGGTTTTCTATCAAGTGATCCTGGTGAACCGGACAGGGATAACTTGTTCGGACTTCAAAAAGACCTTTGGGAGTACNACGTCCCATCTAGGTCAAGGCAAAAAAATGGTCAAGGTGATCTATATCAAGCTTTTTGGGAGGTTGGTAGGAAACAAGAAAGTCATCTAAAGGCTGACTAAGCAATGTGAGATTTTCATGTGCAACAGAATGCCCCCCAAAGTATGAAGCTAGAAGAATGTGATAGGTGAAATGCTTTGCAAGTTTTCCATCTGACATAGAGGCAAAGAGAGATAGACTCATAAAATACCAATAACTGACTCTTATCCAATCATAGCTGCAGACCAATACACTGCATATCCATGATGATGACTATTTCATGGCTACCAATAATACACTATAGATCCATGATTGACTACTATAAGAGATAGGTCATAGCTACGAGATATACAAAGTAGATCTATGCCTCTCATTTTCAGATATAGAACACAACCATCGAACATACAATGTGGATCCGTTTCATGACTATAAATGATCTCCAAACGCAACCTAAGCATAGGCAATGATCTTCATCCCAATCTCCAAACGATACGAATCTAACCATGTGATTATAATGTCTTGACGTCGAACATGGTAGAAACCACTTTATTACCAGTCATTGATGTCAATTGTTAACAAGTGCAAGGGAAATCACCATTGATGTCAATGATTCCCAAGGTATCCTAGTACAAATCATCAAATGTGAATAAAGGACTTGAGTTGAACATCCGATGAGATCTTTCAATCAAGATCCAATGATATAAACTCATGTTGAAAGCGAGGTAACCTGCCATTGAGGCATGCAAGCCCAAGGTACTATCTAGGTTTCTAGGTCTAATTCCTAGATAGTGATCTGAAGTCGACAGAAATAGACCCTATCATAGGAGGGCCATGATGATTCCCACATCGGTGACACGAAACTGAGAATAAAATTTGATTTGGAATGATAGGACTGACTCAGACATGACTGAATTTTGAGGACAAGTGAGGTTATTGATGGATTATTTTTCTAATAGAGGTAACCTTTGAACAATTGGGTGGCGCGACACATGACTTGGCAGTATTGACCCACGAGAATAGAACCGGGTGTAATGTAAGGAATATAATGAAGCATCCTTTGAATTGACTCAAAGGAGTCAGGTGACTCACAAGAATGGATCGACTCAAGGACAAACTGAAAACCCAAACTGTTTAGATATGCAAATGCAAACAGGTGCCATGTTCAAAGGTGGATTGTAGAGTACTGCCATATAAAAAAATTAAAACCATTCCCCTTTCCTTTAATTTCCCCACCTCGAAAGGTGAGTTCCTATTTTCATTTTTATGAGTCCAAAGAGGGTAACAAACACTCATTGAAGCTCATCAAGTGATGAGTCCATTCTCATATTTTTATGAGCCTGAGAAAGGAGGGGTTCGTTCCTGAAATAGGGTCTTACACCGTATGTTTTATGAGTCCGACGCAACTGAAATCATCTATCGTTTCAGGTTTAGAGAGTCTAAAATGACTAAGAAGACTCCAAAAAGGATCCTTTTTCGTAGATAAGGCCAGTCGGTCCGAAAAATAGATAACCTACCCTCGACTAGTCGACCGTTCAGATTCTTTTACAAGCAGGAACGTAACAAGTTCGCTTGGAAATGTTTTTGTGTTTTGAGGAGACTGAAAAGAGATTAAATATAACTCCCGAATGAGGTTCCTTTTTCATAAGCCATTTTTAACGAGTCTGAAAAAGCGAAAAAGTGGACTCGACACCTTTCTACTGGAATTTTAACGAGCATGTAAAAAGTGTATAAGAACGCTTGGTACTTTTTCGGTTTTTCCCTAAGCCCAAAAAAGACAAAAATGGCTTGTATCGGAGCCAAAACCTAGTGTTAACCCTGAAAAACTCAAAAAAGACCAAAAAACCACTTTACCAAAACTATAGAAAATAAAAATAAAAAACCCACTTTCACTTAAATAATTTGGATTTCAAAATATATAAATTGGAATGTATTTTTGAAAATCTCAAATAATCTATAAATAGAAAGTGGGGTAAGAAATAGTTACCATTTCATTTTTACCATTTGTGAGCTTTGGAGAGTTCGTTTTGATTGGTAAGAGTTCCATTGGTGGTTTGGCAAGGATCTTTCCACTTCATTGCTTCTTCGTTCATCGTGTAAGAGGTAAGTAATTAACTCTTTTCCCTTCCATCTTCTACAAATGTCAAATTTTCTCCTTTCATGTTTAGACACACATCCCTAAAAACAAATTTTATAATGATTTTGAAGCCAAGATAGAGGATACGTTTGCAAGTTTCTATCAAAAATAGTGAAACTGGCCATCATTGAGCAATTCCATTGGTGAGAAATAGGTTAAATTTTATTTTTGAAGGGTTTTCGGCCGTCGGGCAAAGTCCCCAACAGCGCTCTGTCCAGCCGGGACAAGCGCGCCATAGGCACCTTGTCCACAGCGGACAAGCAAGCAGTGCTCTAGGAGCTGAAGATGCAAGCACTGGCGGTGCTCTATCGACAAAAGATAGCAGTGCCGCTGCAACCCTAAGGAAAAAAAATAAAACCCTAGAATGCTAAAAAGACCAAATTCATGCTCAAGATTTGCTTCAAAATATGTTATTCTGTTTTTAGCCTTGCCATGTGTTCTAGTCATGAAATTTGTATGTTGTAGGTGAATTATGGTCATCTAGAAAGAAAGGGAGCATGAGACTTTCGATATACAAGCTGCTAATGATCCACCTACCATTGAAGCCTTAAGAAACTGTGGACTACTGAAGTACTTTCGTGTGCCTGGTATGAAAGCACACATCCGGCTACTTGAGTATATCATTAATATATGGGATCTTGATCAAGAACATTTTGTCATAGGGGTCCACATATTTCCCATTGGGATAGAGGATATATACTTTTTAACCGATCTATCCATGAGGGGGATTCAAGCAGTCTTATTTGGGGATCGAGGAGGAGAAGGCTCCTTGGATGACATAATAGACCAACATTGTGCATTGGGCACAGAAGCTCAATCCAGGAAACCAAAGATTCGCTCCATAGTGAATCGCCCATTAAGGACTGTGGTATACACTATTGGTAAGGTGCCGAGAAAAATATATGCACACCTTACTACTTGGTCTCATATGTTATATTCCCTGCAGTGTATGGATCTTGTCATTTTTAACTGGTGCGAGAGCATGCTAGTATGTCTAAAGAAGCAGTTAACCAAATGTAGGAGGGGAACACTGAAGAAATTCAGATACAGGGTAGTGGTGTGTCATTCATGTTACAATGGATTCCACATTTGAGACCACAGGTAACTGTCACCAGGCTGGAGCCTGAAGATCCTAGGATGCTAGCATGGGTTACAGCTATGCCATGCCTTGGCGGTGCAATGCCTAAAGTTAGCTATGGGGCTGGATTCTTTCGCTGGTTGAGAAACCAGTTGCTTATGATAGAGGGTTATGCCTATGATGAGGCAGATTTCCATCATGATCTAGAGTTGGTTTTAACCGAGGGTGAGATGTGGGATGATCGTGGTACGTAAAGACACCGTCCAAACGGTGTTTTTTGGAATTTTGTATTTTATTTCATTTTTATGGTTTATAACATTGAGATAACAAAAAGTGTTTTCGTGCAGGCATTGGACCTGCCCCTCTAGTGGGGATGTCTCCTATTGCTAGGTGAGTAGGCACCAGAGACATGATGGTGTATTGCTCTGAGGCTGAGGAGGAGCTTCGAGATGTGGAGGAAAACCTACAACATTTTATTGTGGGTATTCCTAATGTAGCCACAGACAAGGTACCTAGGCGTTATCAGTGCCACACCATAGGTGTTTTTGAACGGTTTTCTAGGCTACTCCGCAGGGTGTCCCAGGCCATTGCATGCTATGATGCAGAGTAGGAGGATTAGTCTGTTTTGATCTTCTTTTTGTATATGTATTACTGAAAACTTCGGAGCTTCATATTTTTCCCTATGTATTTATGAACTTTTTATGGTCCTGAACTTTTGAGGGCACTGAAAGCTAGGGATGCTTCAGCCCATTTTTGTATCTCTATGTTATAGTTTCTATATATATATGATAGACTTTCATATTTACAGTTGTGTGTGTGACAAATGTGATGTGTGAGATGTTCATCTACTTATGAATTTACATGTTTTGATTTATGTTTCAAATGGACTTTCATGTATGAGCAATATACCAATCCAAAACGTAATTAGCTAAGGAATCTGCCATTGCATTTAAATGTCTTGGAATCTGTTGATAAGTGACTTGCTCAAAAGACCTCTCTAACAACCTAACTCTTCGGAAAGTATGAAGAAGCAGGGGATTACAGATAATGTAGACTCAATGAAGTTGTTGGACAACCAGCTCAGAGTCCAAGTAAACCCTAATTTCCCTTACATCATTATCTAGGGATTCCGTCAACAAACCGACCACAGTTTGATACTCTGTCAGATTGTTGGTGGAGGGACCTAAAAGAATACCCCTTGAACTCACCATCTCACTTGTAGGAGAGTACAGTACCTAAGGTGCAGATGCAAGGTTAAGTGTATATCGATGAGCACCATCAGCAAAACCAATGAAGGAAGTCAATTGTCCATGAGACAAAAGATGTGCATAAGTAGGGTTTTATAAAAAACACACTCTAAATCACACAAAAGACACACCTCTTAAATTCTAAGACACATAGAAAACTATAAACAATATTTACAAAGACCCTATGCTAGATGATCTAGGCATAGTATCTTTTGAGCTAGAGCCCATTTCGGGGCTCTCCCAGTGGTATCCCGTCGTAATCAACCAGTTCATATGATCCTTTCTCTAAAACACGGCTAACAATGTAGGGTCCATGCCACATAGACTCAAATTTTCCTGCCCCAAGCTTGTCATGCTTTTGGTCGTAGGTCAAGACCAAGTCTCCTTCATCAAAGGAACGGGGTTGGACAGTTTTGTCATATTGAACTTTCATTCTTCGTTTGTGTGCCTCATTAGCTAAGGCAGCATCACGTCGAGTTTCATCAAGTTTATTTAGGTACATGAATCTTTCTTCGTCTATGGTAGTGTTAGGTAATAATTCGACAATCAGTTTTAAAGAAGGGATCTCACATTCTATTGGGATAGTAGATTCCATCCCATATACTAATTGGAAAGGTGTAAAACCGGTGGAAGTTTTAATAGTAGTCATGTAGGCCCAGAGTGCGGAGAAAAGCTGTAAATTCTAGTTTGACTTGGCTTGCCCTACCATTCATTGAAGCATTGTTTTTAGTACTTTATTTATCGCTTCAACCTGGCCATTGGCCTATGGATAGTAGGGTGTAGAGTTATCATGTTGAAACCCTAATTTTATGCTAAGCCCTGCCATCATTTTATTTTTTAAATGTGATCCATGATTGGTCATGATGGCCCTAGGAATCCCAAATCTTGCAATAATATGGTTGAATAAGAAAAGTGCAGAAGTTTTACCGTCTTCGGCGTATGTGGGAATTTCCTCAGCCCATTTTGAAAAATAGTCAACATCCACAATGATGTAGCCATGCCCCCCGACTGAGGTAGGCCTACAGTGCATGAAGTCTATGCCCCATTTTGCAAAAGGTCCAACTGCTACTACGGGATGTTGCGCAACTGGATGTGTGTGTTTCTTGGAAGTAAACATTTGACAAGGTGTGCATTTCTTGACCGTTTCAATACAATCCTTGAAAATAGAAGGCCAGAAGTACCCAGCACACAGGATTTTTTGGGTAGTATCCAACCCAGAAAGATGACCACCAGAAGCTCCAGCACGATAATCATTAAGGACGATCTCAACCTCTTTGTGTGTAAAGAAATGGCGTAGGATAGAATCAACACCATGGTGGTATAGGGTATCATTCAAGATAAGGTAAGTTTTATCCTGGTGGCGAACATGATGACCTTCATCTCGGGAGGTAGTAGGATAGTATCGTAAGGTCTGGAGGTACAAAATGATGTCTCCATACCATGGATCTGTCATACTAATGAGAAATAGTGATTCATCAGGTAAGGAATCAGAGGGCTCTAGATTCTCAGTAGTACAGGGAAGGTCACATATAAGATCTACAAAGACAAGGGACTTTTTGGAAGTACTTTTGGTGAATTATAGGTCAAAATCCTGGAGGATCATGATCCAACGTGAGTATTTTCCCCCAAGCACCTGACGTGTCAGAACGTAGTACATGGGGTTGGAATCCGCGTAAACAGTAGTGGTGAGAAGCAAAATATAGTGACAAAACTTCTGGACCGCAATGACTGTGGCCAGACCGAGTTTCTCCACATGTGATTATTGAGTTTTAGAGTCCAAAAGACTCTTACTGGCGTAATAGATCACATGTTCCTGGTCATGTTCATCTGTTTGAACAAGGACCATGCCTATGGTAGACAAGGATGCAGCAAATTACAGGGAATAATCCTGAGCATAATTGGGTGGTTGCAACATAGGTGCATGGGTGAGTGCATGTTTAAGATTATCAAATGTGTGCTACGCGAAATCATCCCAAATGAAAGGAGTATCTTTCTTAACAAACCTCATGAAACCATGTGTCCTCTCTACATAATTATAGAAGAAGCGATGCAGAAATTTTTCCTTCCCTTGCAAAATTTGGAGTTCAGTAACATTCGTGGGAGTAGGAAGGGCCAAAATAGCCTCAATTTTCAAAGGATCGATACGGATGCCATCTTTAGCAATAATAAAACCAAGAAGCCGGCCAACTTCGACACAAAAAACACATTTGTGGGGGTTTAGACGAATGTTAAAATGGCGACATCGAAGACTCATACTGCTCTTAGATGATCAATATGGATATCTCGCTACTTGGAATGGGTAGGCGGGTCGTCTAGATATGGTTCCACAACATGTTTAATATCATGAAAAGAATATGACGTGGCACGTTGGAATGTCATGCCAGCATTTTTTAAACCGAAAGGTATTTTACGATAATAAAAAGTTCCCCAAGGGAAAATGAATTCCATCTTATGTTGATCGGATGGGAGAATCTCAATCTGATTATAGCCAGAAAAGCCATCCATAAAGGAAAAAATGATGCTTCTGGCATAGTTATCAATTATTTGATCGATGTAGGGAGTGGGAAAGTTGTCTTTTGGACAATCTCGATTCAAGTCCCTAAAATCGATACAAACCCTAATAGTATCCTTCTTTTTATTCATAGGGACTATGTTGGACACCCATTTAGTTAGTGGTACGGGGTAAATGAAACCAGCTTTCAGAAGTTTTTCAACTTCCTCTTTGATAGCGACTACTTTTCGAGGATGAACTTGTCATAGTTTCTGGCATGCGGGCTTGGAATCAGGATAAGTTTTGATTTCGTGGAAAATGATAGAGGGATCAATCCTGGGCATTTCTTCATATGTCCATGTGAAGAAATCTCGAAATTCTTTGAAAACAGTCGTGTATGTTTGGATTTCTTCAGGGGAAGAGTTCTGTCCTATTGAAATGTTCTCGAAAATACCCGGTTTCATGGATATTTCAATGGGTATAGTCTTGGTAATGTTGCATAAAATACCTTTCGAATAGATACTACAAGTGAGGAACGAAGACTGAGGGTTGAGGACTATATCGGATGAAACCGTGGAGGCAAATTGGTTTTCTACCATATGGAAAAGGGGAAGGAAAGAAGATCTGTGATGATAATATTCCCAAGGCATCTCGTCTAACGACATAACTCCCATGATAGACTCGTCTGTAGGAAGTGTGTGTGAAAGATAATCCAGAGATGGGGAGGGGTGTTCGATCCAATATGGCATGTGATGATGGTCTGAGGCCACCAAGAAATGATCATTGATGGCGGGATCACTGGTAGCTTGGATTGCATTGTACATCTCTTCAAAAGGGGAAAAGGATGAGGATTCATCGACAATTTCTTTTCCTTTATCTGTATGAGAGCTAGAAATCGTATTAATGGATGTAGTTTGCGAAGCAAGAGGAGGGTCGGAGGAAGGAAAGACTCCCATAAGTGAAGAATCTTTGATGAGGCCTACTCCTATGTCTTGATATTGTGGGGTGTTCAAGAGAGAAACGTTGTTTGCTTCATTTTTAATAGTGCTAGGTGTGATGAAGTTTAACTACTCAATAGTAACAATCTTTCCTTGGAATGCGAACTGGACGATCTGAAAATGGTCGATGCTACAGCTTGCATAGGATAAAACTAGTTGCGACCTAGGAGTAATTTGTAATCCAAAGGAGCATTAATGACTTTGATATGAATGGAGACTGACTTGCCCCCCATTTCTATGTGGATGGAAGGTAGTAGTCCATAGGGTTGAAAGTCATGACCATCAAAAGCCTTAAGAGTGGTAGGTGAACGGTTGATCTCCAGAGATCCAATGGCTCTCCAGCAAGATAAAGACATAACTGATGTAGAGGCACCCTCATCCAAAACAGTATGATAAATATTATTTCCAGCAATCTTTGTAGCGATCTGGAAAGCTAAGTGATGTGAAATTCTCGTTTTGAAATCATCCAGTTTGAAAGTGATGATATTACTATTCTCGAGATCCATAGCTCCAAGGGCAGTAAGAAAAATTTTCCGTTGAATTGGGAAGGTTTGAAGTACCTCTAAAGCCAACATAGTGCAGGGTTCCTCGGCCAAATGTTCAACAATATTATAGTATTGGGTGGCACGAGCATTAGGATTAATTAATGACTTACGTAGAGTGCCCTTTGGTGGATGGAAAATTGCTTCAGGTATAGGTTTTTTAATATGAAGACCATTATTAGTAGGAGGTGTGGAAGTTGAGGTTTTTTCAACTGGAATATCATCAAGTTTCTTTTCCGGAGGAGGATCATAACTGTGTGATCTTGTATTCAAATTCACCGTTTCACTAGACATCATACAAACTTCATCAGTGGAAGAAGAAGTTTCGTTTAAGGACATATGATCAATTAAATGTTGTTGGGAAGGGAAAGGATCTTTTAAAATGGTTTGGGTGGGTGAGGATTTTAAAAATTTACCAACTTCCTCATGGCAAGGACATTCTTTTGTAAAATGATCACCTCTGTAGATTAAACAGGGGTACTTCACCTTTCTCTTTCCTTTTGAATTGTTATCTGTATTCTATGTTTTATTTCCTTCCTGTTGGTTGTCAAGTTTTTTAGATTTATTTTTTCCTTTTTTCTTTCCGCCTGAAGATTCAGTGGATTGAACCGTATTTACTTCAGCGGAAGCAACAGGATAGGATGCAGTTTTGGCAGGTGGTGCTTGTTGATTGGATAGGTTTGTGGTTTGTTTCTTAGAGGATTTAGTCACTGTTTGTGTCTGAACTGAACCAAGTATGCCATCAGTAGGTGGTTCCATAGTAGGTCTCGAAGGTTCTGTAATAGGTCGAGAAGCATGGGGAATCAGATCATACAAAGTGCCCGACTGGGAATAAACCAAGTCAAGGTACTGAGTGCGAATAATAGCCTGTTATTCGGTAACAGCACCTCCCATGGACACATCTCTAGATATGGGTGGAAGAAAAGACTTTGTGAACCATTCAGCCAGTAACTGATCAGGAATAGGATCCTTAATCAACCTACATATTCTTCTCCATTCATGGATATGATCGGAGATATGGATAGATGTAGTTTGTTGAAGTGAGGTCAATAGGTCTGTACCTGTTTCATACCGGATTGGTAACTGAAAGTGTGTCAAAAAATCCATAGATAAATCATTGAAATCCCAAAATGAATGTCATGGTAACTCGATGTACCATTTAGCTGCAATGCCGGTGAGGGTTCTTTGGAAAAGGCATAGACAGATTGAACCGTCCATCAAAGAATTGGATGAACACCAAAGATGAAAAGTCATAACATGGTTTTTTGGGTCCTCACCAAGTTTACCATCGAATTTTGGGATATAGGAAGGTAGCTTAACTAGGATGGTGGGCCAAGAGGGGTCATGAAGAATTGGGTCATTTATCAATCTTGACAAGTCTGGAAAATCTAAAGTGGCTAGAAATGGTATTTGTTGATTTGGTTGTGGGTACTGGTAATATTGATAGGGCATTTTCTGACCAGTAGGACCGTATGTGGATTGATAGATGGGTATAGATGATGCCCCTGAAGCTTGTTGAAAAGGATGTTGGTTTCCATAATTTTCGTGGGGAGGTGGGCCCCCCGAGGGAGGGGGTCCGTCGGAAGGTGGTGGTGGTGGTGGTCCTCCTCCTCCTCTAGGTGGTGGTGGTGGTACTCCTTCCCTAGATGGTGGTGGTGGTCCTCCTTTGCCAGGTGGTGGTGGTGGTCCTCCTCCGCCAGGTGGTGGTGGTGGTCCACCAAATAGTCCACCAGGTCCTCTAGGACCTCTAGGTCCTCTAGGTTCTCACGGTGGTCCTCCGGGGAGAGGTCCACCATATCCTCCTGCAATATTCAAAAAATTCCCTCCATATGGTGAGATATTTGACCAATTTGGTTGTCCCCAAGGGATGGAAGCATTTTCGAGGTAAGGCATTCCAGGATAAACAGCCGCAGGTGGTGATTGTTGATAAACTTGATTAACCATAGGCTATTGAGTTCCTGGATAAGTATATCCCCAAGAAGCCGTATTGTTGACAAGTTGTGACCCTAAGGGTTGGTCTGTACTATATGAGGGGGGGACAACATGTGCATTTGTGGGGGGTATAACTACTACAGGTTGTGCTACATATGCAACTTGTCCTGAACTAGACATAGTTCCACTGATAGGTAACGTAACTTGCACCGGGGGTTTCCCCCCGGCATGAGAGTTTACTGACATGGCTTGATTTGAGGATTTCCCCCCAACCATGACAGGTATGGAAGGTCTAGTGATAGGTCTAGGATGTGACATTGTAGGGTTGTGTTTTAGACCTAGATCACCTTGAAATGAAATTTCTTCAATAGGTCCTAACGTTTGAGCTAGTGAATGATATCCTTCGGGCCATGGGTTGCGAGAATTCTCACCATAAGGTGGGTGGCCATCAGAAGAAGGTTTAATTTCAGCTTTAGGCCAATTGTCTGTATTATGGGTTAATCGTGCCAGTAAAGTTTCATAACGGGACACAGGTGGAGGAATAATTCTTTCTATTCTCTCTGAAAATTTATGATCTCGATCGAGAAATGCATTAATTATTCTCTATTCCTCCTCTCCCAAGGGAGGATTTCCTGTTGAAGGTCTAATAACCCCGAATTCAGCAATGGCTTGGCCCATAGAACTCCTCCAGAAAGGAGCATCTGGACCATAATCTGGTGGGGTAGAAGCATTGTCATGGCCTTCCAACAATGGATGCAGAGAAGCATCGGTTGTAGGAGGCAATTGGACTAAAGGATTCATGTAAATACTGAAATCTTCTCTAGGTGGAGTAAGTTCCATACAATTCTCAACCGAAGCTGATATCTCCACGACTACCCCTTCTTCCCCTTCCACGGCTGGAGGAGAGTCAGGAGATAAACCCTGAAACCTACAGGATTGACGCCGCGTAAGTTGCTCAGCCATGGTGGTGGCTAGAAGTCTTCTAACCTAGGTCAAAGAAAAAATCATACAAAGACACCTGCACAAAGTTAAAGGTCACAAGCAGTCTTAAATGATAGGAGGGGTTCAAAGTCCAGTTTCTCACCAGGATTATCAAGACTTTACAAGCTTTTCCCATAAATCCAAGATGGTCAAGAGGTTAACTCGGTTTGGATAGGGTATCCTAGTTGGGTCTCCCGACATACGCAAGGTACGTGGGAGCTCAAGTCGGTAGTAGTGTTGTCTAATGCACAACCATTCACAAGGGGCCTTCCTATATAAAATCGAGTACATGAAAGAACCTTTCTATATACCTCAAGGGTATGTAAAAGACCATTTCTATATACCGACGGTATGTGGAAGAACCGCATGAGTCCCAGGATGTAGTGTAGACAAATAATGACAGCTCCTACGCTTAATGACGCCTGAACACGTCTCTAGCCTATCACTCAACTTTATATACAAATTTTAACCTAAAGCTACAATTGATTTTATCTTGACGATTAGGTGAATGTTTGTGGAAATGTTGTCTCCAATAATGCAGATTAACTCTATATGCAACAGAAAACACTTCTTAGGGTAAGGAGAAAATTTTCTCTTTTTCTTTTTCAAGAGCCTTAAAATATTGCCATTTCAACAACACAAACTTGAATCGAGAAATGCAATAAAATCAAGTTTTTTCCAAACACAAAAAAATTTCAACAAGAACTCAAAAGATATTTGAAAATTTTGACAAAGAAACTAAGCCTCTAGTGTGCATGCAAACTATATTTGCTACAATGTCAAAAAATATATTTCTTCTAAACTATTTATGCAGAAAAATGACAACTTCTAAAGCATAAACAAGAAGAAACTAAAATGGTTATTTTTTGTATTTTTCTGAAAAATATGAGGCACTCAAAGCAGTCTAAAATGAACTAGTTTAAAAGAGGCTATGATTTTCTTTTCAAAAGTAAAAATTTCCAGATATTTCGTTGAAACCAAAACCAAGACTATCTACCATTTTCCCCTATAAAAAAGATCAAGCCTTTGGAACTAAGCTCAAAAGAGAATCAGGTTCACAAAGTACTCTCAAACAGCAAGCAGATGCAAAGAACAAAGCAAAATCTCAGAGAAGCAAACAAACCACACAAACTTTTCAGCAAGATAAAAAATTTCCAAACAGACAAAGACAAATTTTACAAGGAGTTTTTGAAGCCTACCTCACAATTCGAATTGGCGCGCTAGTAACTCAGGACTTAGGCACCTATGGCGCTCTATCAATTGAAGGGAAAAGCACCCTATAAGGAAGGACGGTGCTTTGTCAGCTGAAGGGAGGGGTGTCGTGGAAGGAAAGTAGCGCTCTATCAGTCAAGGGGAAAGGCGCCCTGAATTAAGATCGACGCTATGTCAACCATAGAGAGGAGCACCGTCCAGATAGTGTACTAAAAACTTCAGAACTATAGGAGAAACAGAAACGTCTCAGTTGAAATGAAAACAGTAAGAAAAAAGAAATTACCCAGAGAACAGTAAAAACTATAATCCAGAATCGAGGAAAATTTTCATAAATAAAATGAAATAAGTAGCTTACCTTGTTGACTAAAACAACAAAGAGCAGAGAGAAAACTTCACCAACGGAATGGTTACCAATGAGTTGTAGATCTAATTGGATTTGCACTAGATCTGACTCGATCTTCCCCAGATCTGATCGATTTTGGTTTATCCCTAGTGGAGTCGCCAATTTTGTTACTAGGAATTCTCAACCAGTGCTGACACTGGTTGTTCGTCTCACAACCACATATCCTTCCCTTGAATAGTCAAATTAATTAACATAACACATCATATACCTCAACCGTAGAACTGTTTATCTGTTCTCTGGAAAGTTCTTGAGATGATTCAATACCTGCAAGAAGGATCACAAGACAAACGAAAAGATGAGAGCATCATGATAATCAACTATCCATATTGATGACCAAGGAATTCAATAATATTTAATCACAAACCCAATAACCAAATATAGGAAAGGGAAATGTTTTTGTTTAATAATGGGTGAGAAGAAGTACAACCAAAATCCTTGATGTTGACAGCTTCTATCTCAACAAATGTCTACAAACTCCAATGAAAACCTCTCTAGATACAAGCTACCTCCACTTTGCCTCTATCCAGACTTCAAACTAGCAACATAAGGAATTTTTTTCTGGTCTCTCCCACTCTCCTCATAGAAGCTTCATTTATAGGCCAAAAATCCATAGGATGACTTGACAAAAGGATAGAATAAGATCCCTATAGGTGAGGGAGGTGAATGCCACCTCTGCCAGACATGCAGGAACTAATTCCACGAAGGATTCTGTATGAAACCTTCTAGAAACTTCTTTTTTCCCTTTTAAGATCATCGACGCTTTTAGGAAAACTAGACAGAGCACCGACCTAGGGTTTTTCCCACTGCAAAGGGTCAATGGCACTTCTTGCTCAACTGATGGAGGTGCCGACGATGCTCTGTGGAAAAGGTGAAAGAGTGTCATTCCTTCTAGGTCAGGGAAAAAAATGGTCAAGTTGATCCATATCAGGCTTTTTGGGAGGTTGGTAGGAAACAGGAAAGTCATCTGAAGGCTGACTAAACAATGTGAGATTTTCATGTGCAACAGAAGCAAGCAGCACTTGCACTCTCTTCAGCAGAAGCAGAGTATCAGGGAGCTATGAATGCAACTATTCAAGTAGTTTGGCTACATATCATCTTGACAGAGTTCAGGATTCAGACTTCGTCTACAGTGGATATTTATTGTGACAACCATATTATAATCAACATTACTAGTGATCATGTTCAGAAGCAGAGGAGCAAGCACATTGAGGTTCACATGCACTACATTCGGGAACTGGTGCATGACAAAACCATCACACTACACTACTGTCCGACAGAGGATCAGATTGCAAATATTTTTACCAAGTCTTTTACTGAAAAGAGATTTTCCTTTCTCATGTCTCTTTTGGGCATTAAGGCTTGATTCTCAGTTCCTATTTTGAGGGATTTTTTTTCCCAAGAGTTTTTCCCTACCTCAGTTGTATTATGCAGCATTCATGTCTTTTAGATTGTATATTGGGTGACCTATGTTCTTATTACTAGGGCCCATAGTTGTCCAAGTTAGGATTCAAGGGGGGTATTAAGATTATTAATCCTCCCTTGACCATACTGTCTATTAGATTAATTATCCCAACTTAGGTACCTTAATTAATTATTTAGGTCCACTAGTACAATTGGGTCCACTTGGCCTAATGGGGCCACATTTACCAGTCACTAGAGTGTGGGGAACACTGCTAGAGGGTAACTTCGACTTACTGCATGTGTATGCATCAGTTTGGGCACTTCCTAGACCAATCCCTAGATTTTAGGAGCCACTGGGAGTCCCAACACCAACCTACTTCAGTTAGTTGGAGTTAGTACTAGTCAGTCTTAGTTAGCCCTCAGTTAATTTCAATTAGTTCACAATCAATTAGCTAGTTCAAGCTTTACATGGCTAATGCATGGCTACATGTGGAGTAGACCCCTTTTCCCACCTACCACACTCAGTTGCAATGAGTTAACTAGCTATCACTAATTGATTGAGTTGTTGGACATCTGGGAGTTGATTTATTGGACTCTGATATTGATTGAGACACCATGAGTTAGATGGTCATTTAGATACAGTCGCATCCAGTGGATAGATTCAAATCTCTCCCTAATTGATTCAAATTCTTTTCCTATGTAAACTATTGTAACACCGGATTTTATTATTGTGAATGATACTGTAAATTCCTAAGAAATACTTATATGTTTCCTATGTGGTTTGTTTTGTTTACTTTGTATCTTCATTCTCCATTTACTACAAACATTATTAGAACTATCTACTTGAAGATCTAAATGGCATTAAAATTCTAATACATTAGAGCAAGGAGCTCTTGACCAGTATTGTGAATACATTGGGACGTTTTGTGGCGGTTGAGGAAAATTTCCATCTTTCTTTCGACAAACTGATGGACAGGGTCTTAGTAGAATCGAATGTCTCTGTTGGACTCTCTTTTTTCATTGATATCATGTGCAATGACCATCTTCATGAACAACACCTAGATTATCTTCATATTCCCTTCCGCTTCCATTTTTGTCATGAGATGAGGCACCTCAAATGTTTCTTCTTGATCTTACTTCATGGGCCGCTTTGAACTTCGATTGATCTGAGCTTGCTATGTACTCAGTGGGTCCATACCGGCCCCACAGAACTAGGTCACCTCTCAACACCACAGGAAGGTATGTACAATTCTTCTTCACCTACTCTTTACGAATATCTCACAAAAGGTGAGCTTGATTATATTGTGGATATTGAAAATTCTGCTGACTGTAATCATCAGGTGGTTCTTCCTCCTTCTGTGTCAACCTCTCCTGTTTTTTTAGGTGAGACTCCTTATCTTGTTGTGGTTTCGGAATGAGAGGCTTCCTCTCCCCATCTTGAATTAAATTTGACCCCTTCTTATATTATCATCAAAGCTGAGGTGGGTACGGTTGAATTTGGTGGGACCTTCGTCTCTCATGTTAAAGGTCCTGGTATGTTGACACCTATTACTGAGAAATCCTTGGGGATGGGCTCTGCCAGCACATCTAGGCTTGTGGTTTCTACTACAAGGTACTCGAGCTTTGTAACCTCTGAGGTCCTGGTAGACTATACCTCTCATCTCTCCCCATAGGCCCATCCACTGCTTCTTCCCTCTTTCTTTTCAGAGGATGACTTCTCCCCCCCCCCCGCTAGATAGGACTCCTTCCTCTCCTCTGCCTACTCCTCCTCTCCCACTGACTAGTCCCTACGAAGATCCATCCTTATCGGACTCCTCCCTCATTAAGTATCTCTCCAATTTCTATGATAAGTCTCATATCACTCCTTCAACTATTCCCTCGACTCGATCATACATGAAAATGTTACCATAAGGAGATCCTTCAAAGTTAACATGTTACTCTTTTCTATACTTCCTGGAATACCTCCTATCACTCCATCCTCCACCAGAATAAGGAAGTGGCTAGATCCTGTCACACTTCCCTTTCCTCCTCATCCACTAGAGTACTTATAGAAGAGTCTTCCCCGTGTCTAGGTCCTGAATGAATATTCTCTCTCTCAATATTCATGGGTTCGAAGGACATACCAAGACAAAATCCCTCAGCTCCTTAGTCTCTGCTACTAAACCTTCTATGTTGTTTTTTCCAAGAAACTATGTGTTACCATACAAAGGACCTCCTTTCCTTTGCTAAACTTCCCCTGGGTGGGAATTTTGTGCAACTGACTCTCACCCTCTCTCGAGGGGTCTTCTCATGGCTTGGGATCCCTATGTGGCACATTGTAAGGCTTTTATTTCCTTCTCAGGCATTTTGACCAAGGTTGTATTGAAAAATCATTGTTTTGATATTACTTGTCTCAATTGTTATGGTCCTTATCATAACAGGATCCCCTTTTGGGAGGCTGTTGTGAATGAGGGATTTTTCAAACACCCTAATTTGATTATTGTTGGTGATCTTAATTTTACCCTCTCGGGTGCAGAGATATGGGTCCATACCTGATCCCCTCTGTTCATATTTTGTTCAATTGATGACTCGCATGAATTTGGTGGATGTAGCACCGACTTGTATTATTCCCACCTAGAAAAATAGAAGATCTAGGGATAGGGGCATCAGCAAGAAATTGGACATATTCCTTGTTTTTGATTCTTTGGTACCTCTTTTCTCCAAGTATCGCTCCTAGGTACATCTCTCGACTATCTCAAATAACTTTCCTATGTGCCTAGAATGGGATGACTCATCCCATCCAAGAAACTATCCTTTCAACTTCAATAGACCTTGGATATATGTGGCATATTTATCACAACTTGTTATCTCCTTTTGGTCCTCGGAGGTTAATCTGACTGATTGTGATGACATGAAAAAGATGGTTATGAAATTGAAGAGACTCAAAGCTGCAGTTAAAGATTGGAAAAAACTACAACGTGAAAAACAACACAAGGAAACAAATGATCTGGATGAAGAGATACATCATTTATTATCCAGGTTTCCTTCGGATATCCTTCTTGATTCTGAGGCACCCTTGTAAGCTTATTTAAAAGCAAAAAAGGAAAAGTTACTGACACATGAGTTTCTCACATGGAGACATAAGAGAAGGGCCCTTTGGATCGAACAAGGAGATGCTAATAGAAAAAAAATTCATAGTTTCTCCTCTGCCAGGAGTAACCATAATACTATTTGGGACCTTGTTGATTGCTCTGGTAACCTTGTTTGCAATACGGATATTCTTAAGAACTTGGGGAAAGAACATTTCTCCACTCTCTTCATGGACGATGGTAAAGCACTAATATCAAACCAACTTTAGATTATCAGGAATTTCCCCTCATTCCTCTCGACTGAGGATTCAGACAGTATGGTTGAGGAGACCACTCTTCGGGAAATCAAGGTTGCACTTAATACCTTCAAGAAGGATAGAATTCCGAGGCTAGATGGATGGCATGTCGAATTATTCCTCTTTTTCTATGATTTGGTCAAGCTAGACCTCTTGAAGGATGTTGAACAATCCTGGAGGGAGGGAAAGGTGGAAAGAGCCCTTAACTCCACTTTTTCGACTCTTATTCCCAAGTGTGATCACCCACATACCTTTGGGGATTTCAAGCCCATCTCCCTATGCAATCTGGTATACAAGCTCATCACCAAAATTATCTCTAACAAATTGAAGCCTATTCTCTCAAAGATAGCTTCCATTGAGCAGTATGGTTTTCTGAAGGACAAACAAATTCAGGAACCTATTGGGATTGTACAAGAACTACTCCACACTATTAAGCATAAAATTTTGAATTCCCTGGTTCTCAAACTTGACCTCATAAAGGATTTCAATCGTGTCAATTGGACTTTCTTGCACCTCATCCTTATCTAGATCAAGATTCCCTTGTTGGCGGTAAATTGGATTGTGGGATGCATATCTTCTGCAACATTTTTTGTTTTTATAAATGAATCCCTTTCTGGTTTTTTCAATGCTTCTGGGGGTATCAGGTGAGTTTCCCTTTGTCATCCCTCCTTTTCGTGTCGTTGTCTTATCGAGGAAGCCAAAAGAGCTGGGAAAGATATGTGGAATCACACTTTCGCCTACTCTCTCCTTCACCCACTTACTCTTCATGGATGATGTTTTACTCCTTGGAATGGGAACCTTTGTGGAATGGCAAGCTTATAAAGAAATATTGGATATATTATGCGCAGCCTCTAGAATAAATATCAGTTTGAAAAAATATTCTTTTCTTCGTAACAATATATCGGATGAAGTCTATAATAGCATTTCAAATTTTTTTCCTTTTAAGATGGAACCTATTGACTCTGGTTTCAAGTACTTGGGTTTTAGGCTCAAACCCTTGGGATATGCTCTTAAGGATTGGAGTTGGATCTTAAAATTTGTTGAGAAAAAAATTGGTCATTGGACACATAGATTTCTCACCTTCAGTGGTAGACTGGTTCTGGTTCGATTTGTTTTATCGGCAGTCTCTGTTTATTGGTTTTCTCTTGCTAGAATTCAAAGGTCGATATTGAATAGGCTCAAAATATTTTCCTTCACTTTCCTTTTAGGAGGCACTCCAAATAAACATAAGCTGCACTTAGTGGACTGGACAAACTATTCAGACCTTACTCTTTCGTAGGCTGGAATATAAAAAAAATGGAGTGGTTCAATATATCTCTCAGGATCAAGAGTCTTTGGAATGTACTCAGTAGCAAGGGTCTATGGAATCAATTGATTCAGCTTAAATATCTTAAAGGAATTACTTGGGAATGCTTTCTTCATCAACATAGTTACTCTGTACATAATACATCACACATTTGGAACGGTTTTATTCGTGTCCTTCCCTGGATCAACAGTATGGTGGGGTGGAGACCGTGAGATGTTGGCTATATAAATTTGGGCATAGATCCTATTGCAGTACTAAAAACAAATTTTGTTCTCTCCAACGATCTCCACTCATATCTATATGACTATGGTATAACTATCTCTTCCATGCCTGGAATAATGGTGTCCTGGCCTCTTCTTCTTCTTACTGGTTATCGGAAAAAGATTTGGAACTTGACGGGGAATGGAAAGAGGAATGGTCAAAATACATTAAATGACTCTATTATGGAGGCATCAAACTAAGCTCGATGATGGATCACATCCTCTGGATTTACAACAAAAAGAATGGAAAAGCCACAACTCATCTAGCTTATGACTACATTGCAAAGAGGTATAGTGGGGAACTATCAGGATGGCAGTTTTCACGGCTCTAGAAATGGAAAATTCCACTCAAAATTAAATGTTTTAGTTGGTTGTGTGTGGGGAATTTTATCAGTACATGGGATAACCTTTGTCGTCAAGGATGATTGGGGCCCAATTGCTGTCATTTATGTATGGCCGATGAGGAGTCTATAAACCATATTTTTGTATCATGTTCCTTTGCACAGGCCATAAGGACTGCTCTTGCTTTAAGTCATAGCTTGGTTTTTACTTGGAACAAATGCACTCTGGTGGAGAATTTCAATCCTTGGACTGAGAACGTACAATATATGTTGTATCTTCCTTTTTTTTACATTTGGAGTATCTGGAATGCTAACAATAGGTTCATTTTTTATGATCTCGTCCCTAGAGTGGATATTGTATGCTACATGATCTTGGAATTGGTAAATTCCTTTCCTGTTAGCAAAAAAAAGCAGGTCCCCATGGTGATTGGATCACCACCAGTGGTTACATTTCCATTGGGCTTCTTCGATAGTGTTGTTGCCTCTAATATTGGTGGTGTTGGCTTTACTTTACATATTAGTCCCACTCATCCCTTTCATGCACAGTTGGGTTGTGGTGTTAGCACAAACACTAGGGCTAATTTGCTAGCCCTTTTGGCACTCCTAGTATTTGTGGAGTCTATGGGAATTTCTTCTCTCTTTGTCTGTGGAGATTCACAAGGGATCATAAATTGGACAAACTCTATGGCTCGTCTTGATGTTGTGGACTTGGATCACTGGTGTGTTCGCATAGTTGAGGTAAAAGCCTCTTTCCTCTCCATAAACTTCAAACATATTTACAGGGAGCACAATCAGAGTGTCGATAGATTATCCATGGAAGCTCTATCCCTTGAGATGGGGAAACTTTATTATGAATAATTTTTGGATGGTGAACCCATCGGAAGGAAAATTATCCTGTTTTTTTAAGGGATGTGAGATCTGATTGATGATGTTACTTCTATTACTCGTTTCAAGTTTGTTATGCTTTCTCTCTGCATATCAGAGATTTATTTTTGGCATATTTATGTATTAGTCCGGGGACCTTTCACCCCCTAGAGTTTCCTTGGATAATCTTCCAGGACTGTGATTGTACTCCCTTGGAATGTGTTGTAGTTTTATTAATGAGAGTGTGAAGATCTGTTGAATTTCCATTGTGGTCAGGCTCTTCCCTTATGGTCTAAGATATCGATGTTTTTTGTCTTTGTTGGACAGATGTATATGATACTATGTATCATAAGTAGTGTATTAGGTACCTTTGATTCATATTGAATATCAAGGAACTGCACTTTTTGTCCTGACAAAAAAAAATTAACTTCAAATATAAATTATATAAAATGCTTGGCTTCAACTATAAATTATCAAATATGTATTCTTTGTGCATATACACATTTGTAAGACTCATATTTATTTTCTCCAATTACTTTAAGATTTTAAAGTGTAAGATCTTAGCATGTTAATTATAAATGTGTTGTCTGGAGTGTTTAAAATATGTGTGTTTTGAGATCGATTATATATATTCAAATAAATATATAGTATTAATTTAAAAAATATATTAATTTAAATAAATAAAAATAACATTTTTAAATTAATTAATAAAAAATATTCATTATCCGTGAGATGTAGAACAGTTGGTGGCGGGGTATGGTTAAGACGCCTCTAAGCTGAAAGGTTGTCGGTTCTAATCCCGCGGATACCAAAAAATCCAACCATGTTAACGGTTGGTGTGGTCCAGGTCGAGTGCGATCCTCGGGTGATTTTGACGGCTTAGATGCCCCTGGTTCGTGGTAACTTAGCCAATGGCAAACCTGATAGTCAGGGGATTCCACCACTTTGCCAACAAAAAAAAATATTCATTAAAAAATATTACATTTATATTTAAATTGTGGAAATAAAGATAAAAAGTATAATGATTTTAATAAATTATTAAACTATGAAATGATAAAATCATATTTTTATGTTATTAAAATTAATATATATATAAAACTTTAGAAATAATAAAAACTACTAAAAATACAAACAAAATGAAATATGACAAAATTAAAAATAATTATATATAAAAAACACAATTAAAATATAAAGTAAAAACCAAGGGTCATATAATAAACATGGTATTAGTCATATTTATTATAAAAATTATTAAAATAATTAAATACAAATTATTAAAATGATTAGAACATGTTATTAGTAATATTTATATTTAAAATGGTATACTTTTGAATCTCGAATACTTATATGTCTCAACAAAAAAATGATAAATTGTAATGACAACTTATTATCCTCCATTAAATATGATGCTTAGCATATTGAAATGATATGCCAGAAACACTATTATGGTGAATATAAGTGTGTTTTTTTAAGAACAAAATTCTAACATCAAAGTTCCCATACATAAAATGGAATTATAATTATTACCAAGCTTCCTATTAACTTTACAGGAAAAAAATATATTGATTTTTTGTTTGGATCATTATTTATGTAATATGGTGGGTGGTTAGTTGGAGTGACGGGTTAAGATCGTTTTTATGTTGATCCAATCTTCGTAATCACTATTACATGGCGTTGGGCTAGCACCAAAATTTACTATACTCACAATATCGCATGGAAGAGTTCAAAAAGGAGATCAACCAAATTTATTTCAATGAACTTTGGAAAATATTTAATGACTTTTAGGTGCATATATTGGGCATGCAATATTTGAGATTACTTATAACTTATAATTAAGTTTCAAAAAAATCGATAGATCACATGGAAGAGTTCGAAAGGAGACCAATAAAAATGTATTTCAATAAACTTTGGAAAATATTTAATGGGTTTTAAAATTTTATTTTTATAAACTTTGTAAAAACATTTAATGACTTTTAGCTTGATAGATTGGGCATGTAATCTTTAGGACGACTTATAATTAAGTTTCAATAAAATTAATAAAAGACGAAGAAAATAGGTTTAGGTTTAGAGTGATGTCGTGTTTGAAGAGAAAGGGTATTATTACAATGATAAAAGTGAAATATTTTTTTTTCTAGACGAAAAAAGCAGTTCCTTGATATTCAATTGAATCAAAGGTAACGAGGTACATCTTCAAAAAATAACAGCACATCCAACAAGTGGATTCAGACACCTATCTAGGCAACTCATACAAAGTATAAGTGCTCTCACAATGACCAGCAACTGTCAATACATGGGCAGCTCATACAAAAGTAAGTGCTCTCTCAATGACCAGCCACTATCAATATGTCCATCACACCAACCAAAATTTTCTCTAAGAGAAAATAAAATAAAGAGAGCCTAGAGACATTATCCAAGTCAGAGCTCTGGGCAGCTCAAAATAGTCACACAGTGATCAGCTAACTGATACTCACAAAAAGTATGCCATACTCAAAAGGAACTAGTAGGCCATAAGACACAAAGCAAAGCTCTTAAAAAAGATGTAGTGCTAATTCCCCATAAACGTCCTCTTCACAAAATTCAGAGAGGGTAAGATGGCCTAAGGTCAGTAGGAGCCCTTCCTTGGATAATGAATCTTCCCTCTCATTATGTTCCCTATAGACATATTTAAAGTCCACATATGAGAAGGAAGCAATGAGCCCTCTAATGTTGTTACACCAAGCCTCTAAGCTCACTATAGAGATAGATGATACTTCCTTTGCCCAATTAATCACTACTAAAGAGTCTCCAAAGATATGTAAATTGGGTAACCCAATTTCTTTTGAAATGTACAATAAAGCCCAGAGAGCCAAAGTTCAGCAAGGGTTTTTGTACTACTTCCACAGCTTACATTTTACAAAGAAATAGATAAATATTTGTTAGTTGCGAAAATAAAATATTAAACTGATTGATTAATATTAAAAAATAAATATTATTTTATTTTAATATTAATTTTAAAAAATTATAAAATTAATTATAATATTTAAAATTAAATTTTACATTATCATTTAATTATTTATAATAAAAACATTAATCTTATTTATAAGTTTGAAATTTTATTAAAATAAAAAATAATTTACAAAGTTAAGAGGGGCTAATGATTTCCGAGAGGTATCAAATATTTGTTAAAGACCCATTTTCCCTAAAGTTTTAAACCATCTAAGATATATGTCTAATAGTTAAATAAGCTTCAAATAGCTAAGAGCTATAGGTTAGATACAACCCCATAGATGGGGGGTTATGACCTTGAGAACTAGAGCAAAATGCAAACACAATTGCTTGTAGAAAACTAGACCAACCTGAGAAAACATGCAACAATAATCATCGCTAATCATCAATTAAGATAAGAGGAGAGGCTAACTGATCAGCATTTGAAGGTTTCAACTTGGCCTTCGACGTCTAGCCTTGATGACATGCTTGTGAGTGGCATTGAAAGACCATTTGAGAAGATGAAGGATTCGACGGGGGAGTCCTGCTGAAGGTATTTCCATTCAATTCAATGGCTAGGGTGTTAATCTTCGCATTGATATGTGGTATGCTTTCAATTCAATGGGCCTCGAAGAGTCGACTCAACCAACCTTCCAAGTAAATGAAACAAGATTTCAAGCTTAAAACCTAGGGATCATTCTGGAATTCACCCTCAACATAGTCAAACATTGCTTTCCTTAACAGAGATTTCATGTGTCAAAAAAGGCACAATCTTTGTATGGCACATCTCTCAGGTTCAAGTGGAGGCTGAATCCTCAACTATTTGTCCAAATTGTTCAATCAATTTTTCTAGTGCAGGATTTCAATCACAAATGTGAATACAAGCTTCCATATTTGTGATGCACTCCTTAACAGCAGGATGAACTAGATTGTCATAGCAAGCCTGATTTTTTTCCTCATCCCAAATTGCCCCAAGGCATATGTGAGAGGCAAGGGCTTGTTGCAGTTTCTCTCTATATTATTTTAGTGCGAACCATTATGAGAGAAGATACCTAGATATGATGAACAAAGGGAGAGCACAAATAGAGAAACTGAAAGAGCAACACTTAATGAGGAAAAAGATGCATAGAATTCCAATAGAGGAAACTTCCAGAATAGGCTCCATGAAAACATTTATGTTTGCTTCACATTATAAGCAACCACATTATGATTGGGTCTCCAATGGTGCAATGGCAATGACAAAGCTTAGTTGCCATGATTGTATGGGCTATGGAGGATCAAAACGAGGGAGAGTTAGACAGAAGATTCACGTGAGTGAATCCATGTTACCAATCCTTTCCATAATAAAAAATGAAGAGAGCACTTTGCCAACTAGGAAATGAAATGATAGGCACCATTATATATGGATTTCCTTGGAGAACTCCCCATGTGTCTCCAGGAAAAAATCCGCAGTTAATATTTAATTAACTTGAACTGCACAATAAATATTTAATTTTCTTGGACTTCGACAAACTTCCTTTGGGAAACCCCATTTTTTATTCGACGAGTGACAGAACTTTGCACTTCAACAAGTTTACGTCAACTTAAGCTTTATTTTGACAAAATTAACTTCGACAAGTCTTCACACATGACTTCGACAGACCTTTAACTGAATTTTACTTCGACAAGCTTATAATATTAAATGGACATTTTTGTTATATAAACGATATCATTCACTTCAACGTGAAAGAAACTTTTCACCACCCAATAAGTTGACATAAGCTTCAACATGACTCCACTTCGACAAACCCGCGATATTAAGAAACTTTAATAAAGTAAAATTTTAAATATGAATTTGGTGCGAAGTTACTCCACAATAACAAACTTTTACACGGTGAAATGTCAAAGATTCTTGATTTCTTGTATAAACCATAAATGTTAAAATCATTCACACAAGTAATTTTGGAGACAATGTGAGACATAAATTAAACTTGCAAACAACACATAAAAACTATAGGTTTATATATTACCATGACAAAATAGAGCTACTACGACTGCATACACAGACTTTGAACTTTACTTGGATTTTTCCTTTTACAAAACTTGGGCTCTCAATACTTTCTAAAGACCATGAGCTTGAGCTCTTGAACGCTTCTCAGACTTTTTCTTCTCTTCTATCTTTTACTCTGTATTTCACACATAATTTATCTACATATGCACCGAATTAATATGGCTTATCTTGGAAGGTATCGACTAACATTAAAGACTGTAAATTAATTCATGATTGTAAATATATCGAACAACTTGACTTGCAAAACAAAAACATGAATGAATAAATACAAGTGTGCACCATGCCTGTTGACATATTGACTGAAAAACCTATACTTCTACGGACTCTGACTGATCTAGCAGAGATGTGATGCAAATCTGCTTGAATTTAATATTTCCAAGACTCCCCCTTAATTATAGGCAGATGGGGATCACTAAAACAAAATCTTACAATATATTTCATAGCTTAAACTTACTTTGTTCATGATAGAATTCATTGTGTAGAATTTGCCACTCTTAAACAACTTCGCATATATTCCAAAATGTCCCTTGCCAATGTTTTTGTAAATATGTCTACCAACTGATCTTCAGGACTACAAAATTCTAAGCAAATTTATTTGTTATTTACCAAATCTCTTATGAAATGATACCTTGTGTCAATATGCTTGGTTCTAATGTGGAACACATGGTTCTTTGACAGTGAAATGATTTGACAGTGAAATGACTAAACTATTGTCATAGTAAAATGGTTGTGGGTTCTTGTTTGTTCTGTGACAAGTCTTTCAACATCCTCTGGATCGAAACAACTTGACATGCAACCCTTGTACCTACAACATATGTTGCTTCTACTGAAGAAAGAGTCACAATGAGTTGTTTCATTGAATACCATGACACAACACCTGTACCAAAATGAAATGTGTATCCAAATATGATTTTCCTGTCATCTAAGGCTACATCCACTATCGTTGTTAGTATATCCAATAAGTCTAAAATTTTCTGAAGTTAAATCCAAAATACCAAAATCTAGTGTGCCACTTACATACCTCATAATTCTTTTTCCTGCTTGCGAATGAGAGTCTTTTAGTGACTCCATAAACCTTGAGATCAGACTGACTCCATACATGATGTATGGCCTTGTCACAGTAAGATACATAAGGCTTCCAACCAAACTTTTAAACAATGTAGGATCTACATTTGATTCAGCATCATCCTTGCACAATTTTAATCCTGTTATAACTAGTGTTGGGGTTGTCTTATAATTAGCCATATTAAATATTTTCAAAACTCATTTGCATACTTGGACTGTGATATAAATATACCACTTTCAGATTATCGGACTTCCATGCCTACAAAATACTTCATAAGCTCCAAATCAGTCATTTTGAATTCACTTTCCATGACTGATATAAAATATTTTATGCCAAAATCACCAATAAATATTAAATCATCTACATATAGGAATACAATTAACATTTTATCTTCATGTTTTCTTTGATGTACAACATTGGTTCACATTCACTTATGTGAAATCCATTTTGAATAAGATAGGAATTAATGCGGTTGTACAAAGCTATAGGAGCTTGCTTCAATCCATAAAGTGATATCTTCAATATGTATTGTTGGTCACTCTATATGCTAGTTAGTTACAACTAACATGCAGAATACTCAATATAAATTGTCAACCTAGGGAATTCTTTTTATTTCAAAGATAATTCGCATTATCTGTGCATAAACACTAAGTAGTTGATTAATCGAATGAAGAATTAATTGTCCTACCTATCTACTCAGTCAAACTCCTCTCATGATTAACTAATCTAAATTACCTGCTTCAGAATTTCATAATTGTAATTACCTTCCTACAACTTAAATCCAGCAACTAATGATTCCAGAAATAATGAACTAGACTACTTTTGAAAGAAATTAAATCCTAACATTACCAGACTATATGCAGATCACTCTTCACTAGTCTAATTCCACTAATCTAAGAATTGGAAATAACAGGAATTGAACCAAACAACTCTCAACTATAATCTGACTGAATTAGCAAACCTGAGAAAGACAAGCAATTGAAAGATACTAGAGACGATCTTGATTGTTACAGCTAACACACACTTGCATAATAGAAACTAACCTACACAGTCGATTGTCACACCACACTGTTGTAGCTTAAGAGAAATGCGGATAGTAATTATCAAATAAAGCACAGCGATTAACCATTACTGTTGCAGCTACTGAAAGGAATGCATTTACTATGATTTCCACACCACACAACAGAATAATCAAAACATCTAATTAACTCGATGATCTCTGTGAGAAGGTGGGCCTCACCTTCAAACAGAGACACAAGAACTAAAATAGATTAAAACGCAGAAGTCTGAATAATCCTAATCCTTATATTAAAATGGTAAAATGAAAGTACAATTCTCTATCACAGCTTACATAGTATAATCTGATATCAACCAACCCTTGGCTCATAATTTTTTCCCATATTTATACATGATCAATCATAACCTTTTCCCACTAATATCAGGCAGCCATGAAGATCTACGATCTTCAGGTTTCCCTGTTACAACAAGTTGTACAGCTATGAGTAGAATCGAATGAAAACAGGGAATATAGGGAATGTTGTTGTGTGAACCATTAGTGATAACAAAACCAATTCAATGAATACCCTTTCTGTTGTAGCTAAATCCTTAATCAATGGCGCGTTGTCGCGGCTGAGTCTGTTGCATCTAAATATGGAATAATGACCTATGTTTGCGCTCAGCGTATGGGGCTGCGATTGGTAGGTAACAACTGGCAATGAAATTTCATCTTCTCTTCAAGCGAAGTGGCTACTACACTTGTACTTCTCAAATATTGAACTATCTTTATGAAATCACAATGTATTAGTATAATTCAAGAGACTGAGTTCCGAACATAACAATCACATGCATTAATAAGATAAAACAATAATTAATCATACCTATAAGATTCAAGGCTCAATATGAGGAAAGAACATATGTCTGGTGCATAGAATGGAGTAAGACATGGAAAAAAGGGTATGATAGGTGTGGTAAAAAAGGGGCATTTCATGACCCAACATCTCCCCCCAACTATCATGTTGCATGTCCTCATGTAACAATCTCCACTCAGTCTAATTTCATGCTGGAACTGTACCTTGTTCATGGAGAGATGAAAAATTGTAGGAGATTTCATGTGGTTCCTTCCCATCTAGATATCCATTGGGCAGCCCAATATTTCCAACACTACTTTTCCTCTTCCTTTTTCAATGAAAAATCATCCCTATACAGCCTTGTTGGCCACCAAATAAGTGGAAACTTGAATTTAAGTTTTAACCAGTTAACTCCATACTTCTTCATATAGTCAGCATATCCCTCGACCCTAGGGAGTGCTTGTTTAAAGTTCTTAAAGCAGTAAGGGTCCCTTTTCTTCAATGATGAAGGAGAATCCTGCCATCTATGCTTACTACCTTCCAAAGCTAAATGTTGTTTTCTGGAAATATGGCTAACACAAGTGGAGATGACCTGCTCTTGAAGTTCAACTAGCTGTTGAGTCTTGATGGGAGATTTAAGCCTCTGTTCTTGAAGAGAAAGAATAAGACGAGGAGATTGATATTCACTCCAAATCCAGAGATTAGAGTTAGCCTCATTCTAAGAAATTGTCTTGAAGGAACTATCCCACTGCACATGATTGCTAACAAAAAAGGAAAAAGCCCTGAGCTGGACATCTCCTAAGTAAGGAGCAGGGTTTGAATGATGGCCCAACGGACATGCCATTTCATGCAAGTAAACTTCACATAGCAAGTTCTGTTCAGTGAAGCTAGTTTTAAATAAATGTCTCCAGAAATTGGTCAGAGGATGTCACTTCATAAGATCTTGCTTCCTTTAATGCCTTCAATTTAAACCAAGTGAATTGTTCATACAAAAATACAAGATAAGAGGGAGATGGAGCTCTGGAACTCATCAATTCCCATGAGAGAATGTACAGTTGATCCTTCTCCTTCTGCATGCACTTGAATTTCTTCAATTCCTTCAACTCTTTCTATACTTATGCCCAACAAAACCTTTGGAATGCTAACTCTTCTTCCCATATTTCCCTCATTTCCCTGATAGTCTTTTTATGCTCGACAAGGGGAATCATTCCTTCTTGGTATCTTTCCACCTTACACTTCCATTTCTTTACTTCTATTTTCAGCAGTGAGAGTTCTTCTATCAGTCCTTGCATCCTTCCATCTCATGTATCCTTTTCCTTGTCAAAGTCTAAATCAATAAATTTCAGGGAAAATTGAGTCCATACCTTATTACCCGATGTCTCATCCTGATCATTCTGAATCGAAAGTGTGTTAGCTTCCTCTTCTACCAGCCTTCCAACCACCTCTGCCTCTATGGGTATTTATACAGTCAATTCCAGGGGTGATGGTTCTTGTGTAACAACATCCTCCTCCTGAAACCCATTTCTATCAGCTTCAGCGTCCTTTTGTGAAGATGTTGGTTCTTGTGTGACAACATCTTCCTGATTTTTAGTCTCAGCATCTTCTTGAGTCTCAATTGTAGCTTCGACAGGGAGATGCAAGGGTGTTGGTTCTTATGTCGAAGCTTCCCTTCCTTCCAATTCTTCAGGTTGCTGAGGTTGTTCTTGAATCACTTCCACATCCCCTGAAAGACGAGACTGGTCCCTGAATACTTCAGTGTCCCATGATGGTTGGGACTGCATCTGTTCATCTTCCCCTAGCTCCAAATCAGGGATTATGTCCACCTGAGGGTCAACTGTTCCAAACTAAATGGGGGCCTCAATAAGAATTCCTGAGGATGTTTGTTCTTATGCGACAAAATCCTAGTTAGATTCAATATTTTCCTATTGTTGAGGTTCTTCCTCCACTAGTTCTATGTCCTGAGATTGTTATGGGGTCATAGTAAAAATACCTAAGTTAAGATCAGGGATTGTCTCAACCTCTGGCTCACCTGTTTCCATTTGAGTAGCAGCCTCCACAAAAATTTCTAAGGATGTTGGTTCTTGTGTAACAACACTCTATGGCTGAGACTGTAATTGCTCTTGTTCCCTTACTTCTATGTCGAGGACCATTTCCACTTTTGGTTCATCTTCACCCCTCAATTCCACCGCAGATGTTTCTTTCTCTTTCCCAACTGCCTATGCAGGTTTTTGTGCCACAAATGCACACACTATGAATTTGTATCCTGATTGATTAAAAGTTTCCCCGCACTCATGGAAAACCACCTTTTCCACTTCTTCACCTTCCTCTACAAGAGGTGATCCTTCCAACTGATCTGTAGCTTCTACTAATGTGTGCAGCGTCCTTTCCACATGTTTCCTGCATGCCTCCTTCCAACTTTCTAATTCCTTTCAGAGCACTTTAATGTCCTCCTTTAGCAGACTATTTTCATATAAAATTCCCTCAATTTGAGGTTCTTGTGGACCATCGTTTGTCTTGGGTCTCAAGACAGGAAATTCAATATTCGATTAGATATTTTCCCATCTTGCTCGTGTTGCTTCTACTGCTATGACAGATCTGGTTCTCCTTTTCTTTAGAGGTCACAATTCCTACAGATCTTCTCTTGATCTTCTTTTATTCTTCTGCGGTACAAGGGTTTCTAATTCTGTAGCTGATGTAGAAGGGACATTTCCCCTCTCAGTGGCCTCCCTTGCCTATGCCATCTCGGTTTCTTCCTCGATTAAGATTCCTCTCCATTCAAGAGAATATTCAATGTTGAGGATATCTACATCACCTTCTATCATAATAGATCCTACATCCTCAATGTCTACTGTCGCAACATTCAATGCTGCTCCAGTTTCAACTTCTACTGTCGGAGCTTCCACATTCTCTGTTTTCTCCATAGGGTTTGATGTTGTTGCATCCTCTCCCTATTCTTCCACTTGATTAATTGGGTTTTTTTCTAAGACTTCCTCATCTCCCCCCCCCCAACTGAATTGGAGGAACTCCAGTCCTCTCCCTCTACTACCACTCCCCCCAGCTGTGCAGGTGCCTCTTCTTCCTCTTCTATTAGGACACCACACAAGGGTATAGGTACCTGAATTATCTGAGGCTGAACAATAAATTGTTCCCATGTCTGGTTTTGCTGCGCTAAGGCCCTTACAATAAGCAGTTTAATTAATCCATGATGGGTGAGAGAAGAGTAAGGGCATCGAGATGATCTTACAAACCCCTCCATATGATGTAGGTATTTAAATAGATAAAATGGGATATTGAGTAAATCCCTGTGATGTAAATGAGACAGTAGAGGGAACTCAGAGAAATACACATTTTGATACCTACCTTCACATGTAATGTACTTCTTCAAGAAAACCGCCACTTCATTCCAAGGGCGAGGCAGTGATTGTAATGCTATCCCCGCTTTGCTTAGCGGAAATGTTCACCGGCTACGAAAAACTCCCACATAGCAGCTGCATTGTGGGTTCTTATTCCAAACCAGGTTCTTCCTTCACGAGGAAGACAAGTAACCTCGGCCACAATCTCCTCAGTAACTTCTATACGTAGACCTCTGGATTTTGAATAGGTCTCTGTCAAATTTAGAGCAAACCGTAGAGTCATTTCTTGATGAAAACCATTTAAGCACTGAAAGAACTTGGTCTAGCCCACTGCTTCAAAAATAGCAAAAACCTCTGCATTTCTTCGTAGGGCCTCTGTATTTGCAGGTTTGTGCCCATTTGGGATACCCATATCGTCTCTATCTCTAAATTTTGGTATCAAATTAACAAATTACAGACCTGAAAATGGAAGTTACAGCACAAGAACATGCACAAACAACCGAGGTTGGAGTTGGATAAATTAGGAAAGTTAAGACAGTCATAAGAAGGGAATAATTGGTAATATTTGGTCCCAAATTAGGAAAAAGATGACGGTCAAAGGGTAATTTTAAGTACCGTATAGATCGTGCGGATTGACGGTTAAATGAGTATGGGTCTAATGACGGGTACAAAAAGGCAAAGCATTATTAATTTTGTCAAATCCAATTAACGCCTAATCATGTAATTGATTGGACCCCATACCTTAGTAATTATGAGATGAACCATAACTTTCCATAATAGTGCAATGTGTCATTGCAGCCATCAAGTTAAACATTATTGTGCACGTGTTGTTATGATCTTACCCCCAGCGAATCAAGAACTGTCTTTTCAACCTTGGCGAAAACATAATTGAAACTGTCAGGTGAGTCAGAATCCGACAAAGTCACAGACAGCAACATTGGTGGCCAAATATGGAGGAATCACAGCTGCGAAGATAAGGAAATTAGTGAAAACTTAGCATGAGTGCAGCTACGAAATAGAAAGATAGGAAAAATTAAGCAGCTTCGTAGCTACGGAGATAGGAGAAATTAGCAAAAATTGGCGGAGCCGCAGCTGTGAAAGATACAGAAATCTGTGAAATTTAGCGGAGTCGCAGATGTGAAAGATAGGGAAATATGTGGGATTTGGCGGAGTCACAGCTATTGAATGGAGTTACAGCTGTTAGAAATGGGAAAATGGCATACTTTAACGGAGTCACAGCTGCGAGAAACGAAAAAATGGGAAGATTTGAATAGAGTCGCAGATGTGAAAATGAGAAAATAGGCAGATTTGAATGGAGTTGCAGCTACAAGAAATGGGAAAATGACATACTTTAATGAAATCATAGCTGTGAGAAACAAAAAACTGGGAAGATTTGAACGGAGTCGCAACTGTGAAAATGAGGAAAATAGGTATATTTGAACGGAGTTGCAGCTGCGAGAAATGGGAAAATTTCATACTTTAACAGAGTCACAGCTACGAGAAATGGACAAATGGGCAGATTTGAATGGATTCGTAGCTGTGAAAACAAGAAAAATAGGCATATTTGAACGGAGTTGCGGCTACGAGAAATGAGAAAATGGAATACTTTAACGGAGTCGCAGCTAGGAGAAACAGAAAAATGGGCAGATTTGAACGGAGTTGCAGCTGGGAAAACGGGAAAATGGCCAAATTTGAACAGAGTTGCAGCTGTGAAAACTGTTCATTATTCAAAAAAAAAAAATTCAAGGAGCTCTTCCAGAATAGGAACATGAAATAAGATGCTCGCAATCGTTAGGCCTCGTCATGACCATTGCTCATTAAGTAATTTCCTGCACATATTCTTCAAAGAAAACCAATCAAGCGTAAAGGAAAACAAAATACAAATAAAGCAAAACATCAATTTATGTCTATACAAATTCCTGTGTGGAAATCACAGTGTCCTTTTAAAGATTGACAGGGACAAAGAAAAATTCATGTCCTTGCTTTAGCTGGTATCCTAGATCAGCTGCAACCTGCGAAATAAATGTGTCCCTTGAGATTGGCTTGTGATACAGTCGCAGCCTGTGCCCACTAGCAAATAATGGCATACGATCTTCATCAATAGTGACCAGGTGGACTGTGCCATTGTCAAATACCATGTCTACCTAATATGGACCCAACCATCTTCTTTGAAGCTTACCTTTAAAGTCCCTCTTGAACCTAGAATCATATAGAAATGCCCAGTCACCTTCACAGAACAATTTCTTCTTTATGAACCGATCATGCCACTTAGATCACTGCTGTTGAATTAATTATGTCTGATGTATAACAGCTATGCGTTTTTCGTCAAGTTCATTTAACTAGTTCAATCTATTCCTCTGAGCTTCTGTTAAATATAAATTTTCCTCCATATCCATCTTTAAGGTTCTGATTTTGAATTCAATAGGAAAGACAACATTCTTACCATACACCAAGTCATAGGGGAGAAATCCTGTAGTATTGCGCCAAGTAGTGCAATAGGCCCAAAGTGCCTCTGGAAGTCTGTCATCCCAGTCCCTGCGATGGCTTCTGACTGTTTTCATGAGAATAGATTCAATTACTTTGTTGGTACTTCCCACCTGTCCATTGGCATGTGGATGATAAGGTGAAGTTATTATGTGTTGAATATGATACTTCTGTAACAGAGCTTCCAATTTATGTGACAAAAACTACAGTCCTCCATCTATTATTATCTCCTTGGGTACTCAAAACCAAGTGAAGATTTCTCCATATAGGAAATATATCCCATCCTGGTCATTGGATTTCACCAAAGCCACATCCTCCACCCATTTTGTCATGTAATCGGTGCAAACTAAGATGTAAACTTTCTACTTCAAGGGAGGGTTAATGGGCCCAACAAAATCCAAGGCCCATCTATCGAAGGGTTCAACCACTAGCTGTGGTTGAAGGGGCATATAGTCCATTCTATTAGATTGGCCCCTCCTCTGACAGCTATCACAAGCATGTACATACCTCTTCGCATCCCTGAAAACTATTGGCCAGTAATAGCCCATTCGTAATACCTTATGATCTGTATGGTTATTAGCAAAGTGTCCCCCACAGGGATCGTCATGACAAGCCTTCAAGATACTAAAAATTTCATCCTCTTTGACACATCTCATGATTTCAAGATCAGGGCCTGTGTAGAAAAGATGGCCATCTATCTAGAAGTACCTGGCACTTTGTTGGATGATCTTCCTTTTCTCTCTCTTTGACAGATGTGTCGAAAGCTTACCTGCAACCAAATAGTTATCAACATCTATGTACCAGGGGGAATGAGCTAATATTGTAAACAAATGTTCTTCTGGAAAATAATCTTCAACTGGAATTTTGTCATCGTTGTTATTAAAACAAGATAAAAAATCAGCAACAACATTCTCTTTTCCAGGTCTGTCAATAATTATAATGTCAAACTCCTGTAATAGTAACATCCATCTAGTTATCTTAGAATTCATAACGGGTTTATTCATTAAATTATTTATGGATGAATGGTCAGTGTGCACAAAAGTGGGATATCCAGTGATGTAGTGTCTGAATTTATTGATGGAATAGACAATGGATAAAAATTCCTTTTATGTAATAGTGTAATTGAGTTCAGTAGGGGCCAAGTTTTTACTAATAGAGTAAATTGCATATGGATCTTGACCATCCTATTGTCCCAGCACTGTTCCAATGGAAGTGTCAAAGGCATCAGAATAAATATGAAAAGGCAGGGCCCAATTGGCCCCCCTTAAGATAGGAGTTGTAGACAACCTCTTCTTAATTTCAGTGAACATTTATTTCCATGCATCATTTCAAATGAACTATACATCCTTCATCAACAAAGTAAATAATGGAGAAGTAATTTTGGAAAAAAATTCAATAAATATTATGTAATAACTAGCATGTGCTAGGAAGCTACATACCTATTTCTATGTTCCAAGAGTGGGTATGTTTTCAATTACCCTGATTTAGGATGGATCTACCCAGATACCATCAGCAGAGATGAAGTGCCTTAAAACCACACCCTCGCTCATCATCATGTGGAACTTTCAGTGCCCAAAGATAACTGGGTCTGCTCACAGTGTGTTAAAACCATCTCTAAGTTTTTCAGTGCCTCCTCAAATTCACTGCCATAAGGGGTAAAGTCATCCTTGAAAATCTCCATACTGTCATTGACCATCTCTGAAAAGATTCCAATCACAGCTCTCTGAAAGGTGGCAGGTGCGTTGCACAGACCGAAGGGAAGTACCCTGTATGCAAAAGTACCCTAGGGACAGGTGAAGGTGTTCTTATCTTGGTCTTCAAGAGCAATCTGGATCTAGTTGTACCCACTAAACCCATCCAGGAAGGAAAAAAATTTCTTCCCAGATAAGGTATCAAGTACCTGATCGATGAAGGGAAAAGGGAAATGGTATTTCTGTGTCACTTTGTTTAACTCACTATAATCCACATAGACTCTCCATTTCTCGTTCTTCTTTGGTACTATCACGAGTGGAGAAATCCACTCCCTATATGAGATCAGGTAAATAAAACCTTCTTCCAAAAGCTTTTGAATTTCCTCTTTCACTATGTCCCGAAGTTTTGGGTTCATCCTTCGTTGTGCTTGGCACACAGGTTAGGAGTCACTTTTAATGTAGATGTGGTGGGTGCACAAATTAGAAGGGATACCCTTCATATCTGTGTACTCCTAAGCAAAATCTCCCTTGTGATGTTTCAGGAGTGTGACCAGACGTTCCAATTCATTAAGAGCGAGGTTCGGATTGATATTCAGTGTTTTACCTGTCTCTATCTCAATTGGAATACTTTTTGAATTCTTGAGTACTGGAATTATAATGGTGTCACTGAATAAAGTTTCCTCTGTAATATTTTCCTGTTTTTCTTCATCTAGGGTACTATTCAGGATCTAGTAAACATGTGCATTGACAAATGTAGGCTCACTGATGAAACTATTGATAGCATCGTTCTCTGTTTCATCTTTGCAGGTTAAGGCTTCCCCTATCTTTAACAAAGGTTGAACCCCATCTTCCTCCTCTAGCTCCATCCATAGTGGAGTTTCATCTTCTAAGATAGGTTGGGTTGGAGGGTATAAGGTAAGACTTTTTGTTTTGGTTCCATCTGAAATGGGGATAGACCGTTGATCGACATTCAATGTAAGCATATGTCGTGGCTAACCAAGGTCTTCCCAGGATCAGCGGGTGTCCCCCTAGCTGTGACTTTTGTTGTAACACCAAGAAATCTGTGGGTATTTCGACGAATCTACTGAGACAACGAGGTCATCCAAGATTCCCTTAGGTTTAATGGTGGACCTGTCAACGAGTTCTAAAATAGTAGGGGTTGGTCGAATGCTAGTGAGCCCAAGTTTTCATACAGTTTATATGGTCATAAAGTTGATGGATGTGCCTAAATCAACCAAAACATTCGGTATCTGCATGTCCCCAATCTGTATTGTGACAGTGGGGTTCCTAGGATCATCGTATTTGGCTAAGGGGGTCTTTCCCATTATTAGTTTAGAGAGTTTTCCTAGAACATGGACAATAGGAGGATCCCTAGGTTTTCTTCCTGGTTTTCTTACACAAAGGTCATGGACAATCTTGGCATCCATAGGAACATCATGGAGTTCTTGCAACAGTGGAATTTTAACATATAATTTCTTCAATTCTCCCAGAAGGTTAAATTGGGGATGTTCCATTGTTTTCCGTAGTGTCAGTCATTCAGGATATGGCTATTCTCTAATTAGTTGTGTAGGTTGTGTTTCGATAACTATTTCTCCTTGTGTTTCAGTCGAGGTCTCGATAGGACTCTCAACATCCTCAATAATGGGGATTTCCGTGTTGGATGGGTATTGTTGATTCATCCTAATTTCAGTCACTGAAGATGGAACATCCTCAATGGCTAAAGGTTCAGCCACTCTCCCTTATCGTAAGTGTATGTCATTACGGGGAACTGGAGTGATGGAGTAAGCTGGCATGTTGGCAGTCTCAAACTGGTGGACTATTTTATTGTTTGGGTTGGGGTTAGGTTGGGCAGGAAGCTGCGGTCTTATAGGCATGTTCATTAGTGCAACATTGTCCTGGAGCTGCAACTGTGGCTGCTGGTACTGTTGGTGAGGGTAATTCTGAGGATAATTCTGAGGAGGGTATTGTTGGTGAGGAAACTGTTGATGGGGAAATTCTTGGTGAGGAGGTTGGTTATGAGGAAACAGATTTCCTGGATGGGAGTTCCTCCACCCAGGAGACCAAGAAGTTTGTTGGTTTAGTGTCTGTGACCATGGTGACCAATAGTTGAAATTGTGCATAGAAGGGTGAGATAGATGCCATTGATGGTTAGAATAGTGTGAAGGGATCTGTGTATTCATATGATTCATATTATTCATACTATTCATGCTATTCCAAAAGGAAAATGAATCTGGATTCATACCTTGGTTCCAAGGTTGCCAAGGCTTCTTCTAGGCGATGAAGTAAGCTGGTTCCACATCCGAAGTTGATGCCTACAGGACTACCTTCACTTGGGATAGTGAGGGACACTCCTTTGTATCATGGTTTAATTCACAAATCTGGCACACTTCCACCTTGTCAAGTGGACATTCCTCCAGGGGGTGCTTCTTCCTGCATCTGGGGCAGAATACTCCAAGTGTTAAATATTCTACTACTTGCTTCTTCTTTTCTCTCAGGACATCTATTTCTAAGGATATGGAACTCATCATCTCTGTTTTGAATTTATCAAGAAGGTTTCCTATTTCTCTTTGGGTGGATCCTCCATTGGATGAATTATGTACTCTATCGAATACATCTCGTTCCAGTTTGTCCTGTTTGATGGTTCTAGAGGATCCTCTAGAATACCTTCTGCATGATTCAACAATCTTTTCAAAGGGTTCCTTCGAGATATCACCCTTCCCTAGCAAGTTCAACATTCCTAGGAAATCTTCTCTAATCCCATGAAGTAGGATAATATTGAGCACATCTAGCCCCATAGTAGTCTGACCTACCCTCTATACATTATACAGAAGCCTTTCAATGAAATCTTCCAGAATCTCTTCATCCTTCTGTACGATCTTGAACATCTCTTCTCTTCTATCCTTAGTGTAATAGTACTCCTGGTATTTTTCAAGGAACACCTATTTCATTTGATCCCAGGTGGTGACTGTCTCACCACCTAGGCTCATAAACCAACACAGAGCATTATCCTTCAAAGTAGAATGGAAATTTTTAATTTCTACTTGCTAGAAGTGTAGTCATAACTGTGGCATAGGATGTCAAACTCAAAGAGGAACTCATTTGGATCCTCTGTGGCCTTCCCATGAAAACGTGGTAATACTGATGGTGATATATTTTTCATGGGGGCTTGTCCATTTGGCTGATGAATGGGGAACTGGAGTGTGGAGAATGTCCCCTCTTGCAGGGGGTTATCGTCATTGTGATGGTTGCCCCCCACCACTTCCTCATGATCTTTAGGTTCACATCCATTGTTCATGTTTTCCTCTGCTCTCTCTTGTCTTTGCCTTCCATGATCTTCCCACTTCTGATGAAGTTGTTTCCACTCCTCCTTTGTCACCTTCCTCCCGTCAATGTGGTAAACCACCTCTTGGTCACCTTCTCCCACATCACTGACTCTATCTTCGTCCGCAGGGATGCCTGATGGTGTCGCATCTCCTCTTGTATTCTCCATTGTGGAAACCGATGCTTCCACCCTAGGGGTGACTGGGCTTCTTCTAACAGATGATCCTTGATGGCGAGCTCTAGTAGAGGATTTGGTTCTGGCAACCAAATCATTAATGAATGTTCTTCTTCCCAACGTTGGATTGCTGCCACGACCTCGACCACCTGCAAAATTAGTATTCTGGGGAGTTTTGGGGGTTCAGGGAATTTCACACTGTACTCTCCTCGTATTCATACAACCCAAAACATGCAAGCTTAGAAATTGAATAAAAATGAACATATGCAACTACTATGGTGTCTAATAATTATCTTTCCCGGTGACGGCGCCAAAATGTTGGTCACTCTATATGCTAGTTAGTTACAGCTAACATGAAGAATGCTCAATATAAATTGTCAACCCAGGGAAGTCTTTTTATTTCAAAGATAATTCACACCATCTGTGCATAAACACTAAGTAGTTGATTAATTGAATGAAGAATTAATCGTCCTACCTATCTACTCAGTCAAACTCCTCTCATGATTAACTGATCAAAATTACCTACTTTAGAATTTCAAAATTGCAATTACCTTCCTACAACTTCAATCCAGCAACTAATGATTCCAGAAATATAGAAATAGAATACTTTTGCAAGAAGTTAAATCCTAACATTACCAAACTATATGCAGATCACTCTTCACTAGTTTAACTCCACTAATCTAAGAATTGGAAATAACAGGAATCGAACCAAACAACTCTCAGCTATAATCTGACTGAATTAGAAAACCTGAGAAAGACAAGCAATTGAAAGATACTAGAGATGAGCTTGACTATTGCAGATAACACACACTTGCATAATAGAAACTAAACTACGCAATCAACTGTCACACCACACTGATACACCTTAAGAGAAATGCAGATAGTAATTATCAAAGAAAGCACAACGATTAACCATTATTGTTGCATCTACTGAAAGGAATGCATTTACTATAATTTCCACACCACACAACAGAATAATCAAAACACCTAATTATCTCACCGATCTCTGTGAGAAGGCAAGCCCAGCCTTCGAACAAAGATGCTGGAACTAAAATAGATTAAAACACAGAAGTCTGAAGAATCCTACTCCTTATATTAAAATGGTAAAATGAAAGTACAGTTCTCTATTATAGCTTACACAGTATAATCCGATATCAACCAACCCTTGGCTCATAATGTTTTCCCATATTTATACATGATCAATCATAACCTTTTCCCACTAACATCGGGCAACCATGAAGATCTACGATCTTCAGGATGCCCTGTTACAACAAGTTGTATAGCTGTGAGTAGAATCAAATGAAAACAAGGAATATAGGGAATGTTGTTTCATGAGCCATTAGTGATAACATAACCAATTCAATGAATACCCTTTTTGTTGTAGCTAAATCCTTAAGCACCGGCGCGCTGTCGCAGTTGAGTCTGTTACATCTAAATATAGAATTATGACCTTTGTTTGCGCTCAGTGTATGGGGCTATGATTGGAAGGTAACAACTGGCAATGAAAGTTCATCTTCTCTTCAAGCGACGTGGTTGCTACACCTGTACTTCTCAAAGCTTGAACTATCTTTATGAAATCACAATGCAATAGCATAATTCAAGAGACAGAGTTCTGAACATAACAATCATAGGAATTAATAAGATAAAACAATAATTAATCATACCTATAACATTCAAGGCTCAATATGAGGAAAGAACATCTGTCTGGTGCATAGAATGGAGTAAGACAAGGCAAAAAGGGTATGATAGGTGTGCTCAAAAAGGGGCATTTCAGGACCCAACATGTACGCTTTTTTTTCTTGTCCTGGAACCTCATAGACTTGTGGTTGTTCCACATACACTTCCTCCTCCAACTAACCATTTAAAAATGCAGATTTAACATCCATATGATAAACAAACCATTTGTTGTGCACAGCTACGGCCAAAATTGTTCTAACTGCATCCATGCATGCAACAAGTGCAATTATTTCATTAAAATCTATGTCAGGTTGTTGTGTGAACCCTCTTACAACTAAAATTACCTTTTGATTAGACACATTTCCATCAACATATTACTTGGTTTTATAATCCATTTAATGCTTATTATATCATTGTCCTTAGGAACATACCATCTCTCATGTTTGGTTCTTCTCAATGCATTCTATTTATTCATCCATGGCTTGTTCCCATACTTCATCTTTGATAACTTCTTCAAATGTTAAAGGATTATCTATTTGAGAAAATAAGGAAAAAACTGAGAATGGATTTGGTGTATCATCCTCATATATCTCATGCAGACTTCTTGTCTTTATTGGATCCGATGATGTCAAACTTCCTGATCGAGTTTTTTGCGTTGTTGGTGTGCTTGCTAGTGTCGCTTGAGCTGCAATTTGTGTCGAAGTATCTTGTGTTGGAACATGTCACGGTGTCCTGGGGGTGGATGGTGTTGTAGAATTTTGGCTTACATGCGGTGTTTCAACCACTTCCTCTTCCATGTCAACATGTGTGACAAAATTCACAAATTTGACACTCTACAGTTCCATCCCATGCTTCATTTTCAACAATTGAACATATTGACTGGTAATTACCTTCCTTGTCACAAGGTCATACAATTTATATGCTTTTGTGTCTTCTGAGTAACCAACAAAATTGCATTTATGTCCCTTATTGTCTAATTTATTTCTTAACTCATCTGGAATATGAGCATATGAGAAACAACAAAAAACTTTTGAATGAGAAACACTATGTTTCATACCTATCCAAGCTTCTTGAGGGAGTTTGTCCTTAACACTCTTCGTCAGACATTGGTTCATGATGTATGTAGTAGTTTCCACTACCTCAACCCAATATTCATTTGACAAATTCTTGGCTACCATCATGTTGCGTGTCATCTCCATAATGGTTTTGTTGTTCCTCTCTGTGGAACCATTCTGCTGAGGTGTATACCGCATAGTGAATTCCTTGTGTATGCCATGGGTCTTGCAAATATTTAGAAAATCATTTGAGGCATATTCACCGCCTGTATCTATTCTTAAGATCTTGATGTTATATCCACTTTGTTTTTCCATAAGTGACTTGAACCGTTGAAAACATCGAAATGCATCATATTTGTGTTTTAGAAAATAAACACATGCTTTTCTTGTGAAATCCTCAATAAAAGTGAGAAAAATAATTGTCTCTTCCTATGGATGGTGTTTTCATTGGCCCACATATATCGAAGTGCACAATTTAGAGTGGTGAGCATGCTCTATATGGATTTTGACTCGAAAAGTATCTCTATGTTGCTTGCAAAAATGCAACCTTTACATATTATCTATGTTTTTTCAATTAATGGAAAAGAATTTTACCATGTTCTTTATGTGTAGTAGCTTTATCCCACCAAAATGTAGATGTCCAAATCTGAAATGCCACTACCAGGACTCATATTCATGAACCTCCTATTGAAATGCTTCTTGTATTTTGCATTGTCTTTTTCTTCCTTTGGGTTAGGCTTGTCTGATTCTTCACTTTCTTCCTTGAATGCAACTCGAGAAACTCCATTTTGTGCTTCTTGATCAACTTGAGTTATATTTCCTTCATATATGGCCTTATCCTCAAGAGTATCAAGTGGTTGCTTGTCATTTGTACATTTGCTATCAACTATCTGTTTGAATATATGTCCATAATCACATAGTTCTTTTCTTCCATGTAAACTCTGTAAACTTTTTGGTAGCAGTTGTCCAATACTCATCAAATTGTGATTTAAACGTTTGACATAATAAACATCAGGCATAACTTTTTCTCCCCCTGTTTGGTTAGAATTCCAACAGTTCATTTGCCCAAAACAATAACTTGGTATTGTTTCCAACTGTGACATCAATTTGAACTGATTTATCCATACTTGAAAACAAATTTCAATTATGAGTCATATGATTGCTACAGCCTAAATCTAAATACCGTATATCACATGGGATTTCTTGGAAAATGTTATGTTCAATTGGGGATGCACATGCCAAAACATTGTGCTAGTTGAAGTGTTAGTGTTGCTTGACTGGGTTTGACCTTACTTTCCCTGGTCATATTGCTTCTTCCTGCATTCATATGCAAAAATGTCCAAATTTCTTACATTAATTACATTGTATTTTTTATTTATCAAACCTTTGACCACTTGGCGGACTGGGGTTCCGATTTTGAGCTCTACCAACGACATTTGCAGGAATGCTACTACGTTCTCCTTTGGAAAAAAATCTTCCTCTTCCTCTAAAGTTATATATCCCCCTTCCTCTTCCACGAATTATAGATGATTGTGTTGCAGATGCACCTTTTAATGATGTATTTCATTCATTTATCCTATGCTCATGATTTATGAGAGAGGCTTGTAATTCATCAATGGTAGACTGAGACAAATTTTTGTTTTCTTCCAAGGTCACAAATAAGGATTCAAATTTTGGGGAAGACTCCTAAGCACATTCTCAACAACCCTTCTGTTATCTATATTTTCTCCATGAGATTTCATTTTATTAATCATACCAATAACTCGATGTAATACACCAAATAATTGTAAATTATTATTACTTGGAATATAAAAAAAATAATATTTTGACAAGAAAGTCAAAATGAATGTAATGGATTATTTTTATTTAATAATTAAAACATTGAGAGGAGTCATAACTGAAGTAGTTGTTGAAAGAGTGTTTGTTGACCCATAAGTGGAAAAGACAAGTGGTGAAAGCTGCTGAGTGAGAACTCAAGTGATGTAGGAGGTTGTAATGAACAAAAATAGATAATAAATAAACACTAATAACTACTAATAATTAAATAAATAATTCTTAACGAAGAGACACCTTGATGAAAGGTTATTCTCTTTATGATAGTGCACCCATCATGAGTATTTATACAAGCAACATTCTCATTGTAATATCATCTCTTATCTTATCAATCATATATTTTATTTATTCATGGATTATTGTAAGCTAGCTTATTTGTGTTGGTTATTTCCTTTAAAAACGATTTTGTTGTTTCATTGGTATCATAGCCCCTTCTTGGGAATTTTACCGGCTTTTGACCAAAATTTTCTGGATTTTCTCCAACACTGAGTCTTTGACCCACCTCATTTTTTTTACCAGTAAATTTTGTAATTTTGTTGAAGAATAGTGCTCACCCACATGCTTCCTTCGCTGCTAAGCCTACGCTGACCTTCCAACTTGCATCACCTCACACTCCAGTATTCTTCCTCATGTGTGCTCAACCCTCCATCCCATCCATGTTCTTTCCCCCCTGCCACGTCCATCATCCATGCAAATTTTCATAGCTCCTGCAGCGCCATACTTCTGCGTTGCATCCTCCCGCAGCCATCATCCTCCGTTCTTCCTCGACCAAGCCCCCCTTCCCCGCCACTACGATGCATACTCCCATAGACATTAACCTCCACTACCCTTACACAACCCTCTCACATATGCACCTTCCACTCACCCCTGCGCGCACCCTACCCCGCGTAGTTTTCCCCACGCATCCATCCGTGCAACATCTCCTATGACTGCACTCCTCCACCTACATGCACCTCTCCTCATTCGTTGCCTCCCCATCGCTTTTCTGTCATGCACTTCTCCATGGCCACCATCCACACGCTACCTACTCAACCCTTTCCTCCATCTCTCCCTCGAGCTTTCATCTCCCTCTACACTTCCTCGCACATACCGCCAAACTCCTCCCAAACTCACACATTGCTCCAAATCCCGCGTGCCACTGTTAAGCACCACCTTCCCATAGTCGTCCACCATTTCCAGTCATCATGCATCTCTGTTGCTCTATGTCCACCCTCCCTCATATTCACCTTCACCTCCTCTTCGCTCACCCGAGTCTCCGCGACCTCCCCCCCCACCCTGCACTAACTTGCGTGTTTGTTCCCTTTGCATCTCCGTCGTTGTTCAACTATGTTCAATGCGCCACCAACCACAAGTCGGATTCCCCATCACCAAGTTGACCTACACAAGAAACAAAAAAAATTAATATTGTTAAAAAGTATATATAATAATAACAATAATATTATTATTATTATTATTAAAAAAATCATAATAATAATATATTATTTATAATACTATACATTATTTAATCCATTTAAAAATAAATAATTTTTTTAATAAATTATTATTATTATTTTTATAATAATTATTATTAAAAAAACAAGTAAAAAAGAAAGTCAAGTCAAAGAAAAAAAATCAAGTCAAAGAAAGAAAGAAAAACGGAAATCAAGTCTTGGAAGATATTGAAGCATATATATTGAAGAAATTATGGATTCCATATATAAATCTAAATTTTGGACTAAGTGTCCTTGTTGTGAAATGGAATTCCACTATCCGACATTTTTTAAGAATGGCTATTGCGCCTGTCTAATATGTGGTAAATATTTTATAATCAAAGACGAACAAAGTAACTCATAGTTGCAATCACAAAAACTTGAAAGCGAATTAGGATACTACAATGAAAGCAATAAAATATTAAAAATTGAAAATAACAACGAGAAGCATTTTAGTGACTTAATAAATACCAAATTGAAAGATCATATTCAGGAGTCCACCAAACAAACTAAGGAATTTGAATTTGCGAGAAATAAATTTGAAAAGGACATTCAAGAACAAGATGAAGAGATCTCTCGTCTAAGAGATCATAATCAGAAATTACTTCTGCAAATCAAGAAGGAAAAGGATAAGGTTCAATCCAATCAATAGTTAGAAGAGGAGAATCGAGATCTTCAAAAGTAATTATCATGCAAAGACGAAGAAAGCTCTTCCTTAAAAAGGGTTAATCAGGAATTGCTAAAGCAAATAAAAAACTTAAAAGAAATAGAACCCAAAAAATCAAGACAATCAATATGACGTCGTCAAGTCAAACTATAAAGAAGAACTCTTATACACTTAAGGAAAGTTAATTAGGACATACTTATTCAAGTCAGGAAGCAAAAGCAGGAGAATAAATCTTTACAAGAAAAGCTAGATTGCAAGAGATCAAGTGTCGACAAAGAAACTATGACTAACACAATAGAGAAGTCATCGAGGGCTCAAATTCAAACATCAGAAAAGGGAAGTAATGCAAATCTTGTCAAGGCTCAAAAGAACAATCTTATTGTCACATCGCTACAAGCATCAACAAAAAATGGTTTCAAAAAACAATTACAAAATTTGTTAGAAGCACCAAAAGTTGAAGTTCCAGTAAACACTTCATAGGCGATTCGAGTTCCATATCGCCATCCCAACCACAACAGTCGTTATGATAGATGACAAGATCAAAAGGAAAATTACCAGTATTATTCCTACAAAGAGAAAAGACAAAATCGACAACTCCCGACAATCGATCCGCAAACAATTTCGTTAAAGGTGGATCTCGAATGGACGAATTCACAAATGACACAACATTTCCACACAATGTTTAAAAGAGTTTATCGTTTTATCTCATCAAGTGTTGCAACTACCAACGCACAATGTCATGAGAAAGCATTACGAGCAAGAACAAGGGATAAAGTCTTCCATAATTGTGCTTTAAGGACAAAGCAATTATAAGAGAGAGGCAATGTAATGAACAAAAATATATAATAAATAAACATTAATAACTACTAATAATTAAATAGATATTTCTTAACGAAGAGACACCTTATGTATCTTTATGAAAGGGCACCCATTATGGATATTATATACAAGCAACATTCTCATTGTAATATCATCACATATCTTATCAATCATATATTTTATTTATTCATGGATTATTGTAATCTAGCTTATTTGTGTTGGTTATTTCCTTAAGAAACAATTTTGTTATTTTAGAGGCATGTTCCCCAAAATCAGGTCAAGACTCCTTGTAGAGTGCTAAAGAGAATGAGGCTCATAAATGACCAAGTCCTAAACAAAATACTATAAAATAGTGTACCCATCAAGCAAGTAGGAAACTAGCGATGGACTGGGAATTGATTTGTTGATGTAAGATATGGCGCATTAATCAGATTTCGTTCTTGTGATTCAGCAAACATGCTTGGGGGTTCTGTAGCAAGTAAAACTTGGCTGCTCTAGGAATTGGTTGGGAGGAACGACAACTTCAGTTCTGTTTTCTCAACAGTGGTATCAGGTTCCCTACTCGATTTCTAATCTCTTTAGTATTGATCAATTATAGCGTGAGCATAGATATGAATCATAAATACATTTTCAATGGGGAATTATATTATGCATATGTTCTTAACCTTTTTCTATTTTCATGTTATGATTTAGTATAAACCATTCTTTATTTATGGTGTAACGTCCTCGACCCTCTGACCGGCGAGGAGGACGCTACCAAACAATCAAAAACCTCTGGGCAAATAGCCCCATGAACATGAACAGGCATATAATGCTGAAAACAAATTCTTAAAACATAGAACATACTAAGATGCAAAATCCTTCATATACATAGCGGAAGCAAACATATGTTCATTCAAGCATACCACATGTTCATCATATTCATTAATCACTAAATATAAATGCAGAGACGGAATAGTCAAGAATACTCATCTTAAAAAGAATTCGTCCCGCAACCAGCTACGTCGCTGCAACGTTCCACCCAACCATAGGCCAGCGTGCTCATCAATCTCTCAGCAACACTGCCACCCCTGAGCTGGGCATGATTCCTCAAGGAATAAGGGTCAAAGTAGGCTTACACATAGCCAAGGTACACAAACCAGCCAAGCCCACGCAGTAGGGTTTATCAGGCTATCAAGGAGCTAGGAAAGGCTAAATGCTAAGCTGGTGGCCTCATTGAAGAGCTAAGGATGCCTACACCAAAGTTAGCCTGACTTCTAAGACATCCACACACCCGACACCAAGAATCGATCCTTTCTCTGCTTCGCAGTCCCTCAGGACCTAACTTCCCTTTCCTATACTCTTCAAGGGTTGTGGGGAAGAAAGCCAGTAGTTTAACTCTGTCTAGGTGGCTCCAAACACCAGTTTTCTCAAGCATACCCAGCCTCTAATCCTACTCTCAACAGTCCAAACACCAACCACTACATACCACAGTAAAACAAACAGTCCACAGCTCTGTAAGGAGATCAATACAACAGGGTGACAACCCCAAATGACAAGATTAACACAGCTCAAGTCAACAATACGACTCAGAGTTGTTCTTGGCCCTAGCGTGGCCAAAACAACTCGGCAGCAACCCAAAAAGGTACTTGCATACACGAAAACCCAAAAACCAGGGGAAGACAACAGCCACGCTTTTATCACTACAGCAACAGGAGAAACACAAACTCACAGCAAAACCCACATGGAGGTGAAAAGGTCTGATTCTCAGCCTAGATAGGGGAAACACATATGAAAACCCCCAAAACGTAAGGGCAGACACAGTCAACCAACGTGGGGAAACAATAGCCCGTTCTCAACAATGAAGCCATGGCACACCTACACAGTCGACAATGGAGGAGAAGTTTGATTCTCAATCTTGGGCAAGGGAAAACAGGTCCGTAGACCACAAAACCGTGAGGGTAACACACATACACACAGTCCGATAATACAAAAGGCAAATTGATCTTCTTCACAGGCCGGGGAAAGAACAGAGCCGGTCTCATAGTGAAGAACCACGAATACCAGTAATTGGCGAGAGAAGGGAGAATAGACCAACCCCCACATGCATGAGATGGTCAAGACAAAAACCATGAGTGGAAGAGTGGAGAGAGTGGTAATCGTCCCCCTGCCCTTCGCGTGAGGAAGAGCGAGCTTGCTGGTGGAGTGTACATGGGGCAAAGACTGGCAGTCCTGCCACCCACCACTCCCTAGCCATAACTACTTCCAACTAATCAAATAGTAGAATTTTAGTGGGTGGTCGACACATGGCAACTCCCATTGGCTCCCACGGTTTAGACAACCCCCCCTTAACCTTAGGAATCATGCCCTTTTCATTCAACGTTGCACAGTCGTAGCTGGCTATAGGTTTATTTTAATTGATGTGCATATTTACATGATGCCAAAACTATAATGTGTCGAATAGCATGATATACCATTGGAAACGATCCCTATTTCCGAAACATACACGACCAAATCGATGGTGGGGCTTTTTCCTTTGGCTCCACACCATGATTAATTACAATATATACATCATGTATCTTTTTAATGTAACCGGGGTCAAAACCGGGGCATCATATATGGAATGTTAAATATCACAGATGTTATTATCTTGGTTTGAAAGTCATTATGCATTTATTATATGCATTTTCATACTAATCTATGTTTGGGCTTCCATACCCATATTAGAGAGGAGTAAAGTTTAAAAAAACTAAAGGATCTGAACCAATGTATCATAATCAACCCACCCAGTACTCAGTCAACCAAAGTAATTCCCAATTCATAGATCTTGTTAATATTTTAAAGTATGTCTACATGTTTTATTTTAAATGTATATTAGATCTAAGTCATTCAAACTAATCGTATACCCTAGGATTTGAGGTTATTCACATAGAGTATATCTTTGTTCCAGGTTCTTTATTAATTTATAACTTCTTCCAATTTAAACGTTGTTTTGAGAGTACCTATTAGTTACAACCATATTCCATTAACGCAATTAACAACAAATTTAAAGAAGGAATCACAAAGTAAACAACAAATCGAATAACCCCATTGAGATATCAAATAATATAATCACTAAATGAAAATATTGCATACAGTCCAATAAAGTATTCATAAATATACAAAGTAGAGCCAAAAGGATTCTTCACTTAAAAACATCTAGTCGTGAATCTCCATATCCACGTTTTAAACTGAGCATTAATCAAATATACGACTGCTGTCAGTTGGTTATTCATACCTGTTTGAAACTAAATCTAAAATCTCCGACATAATATTTTATAAGAAAATCAATACATGCCCAACTCACAAATCTATAGTATAACCCCAACATTAAACAAAACTAGATAAAATTGCAGGGTAAATATTTTCCCAATCAATAACACAATACAAATGAACAAACTCGGAGCTCGAGCATCCATACACGAGGTTAGATCAAGATTATTAAACAAACAACATGATCATGAAATCCAAGTGTAAATCCACTTATATCTTTAACATGTTAAAACCAATTTACAATCGAATTTTAACCGAGTTTTCCAATTGTTAACCATTAAAGTGGCTATAGTCCCATTTATTGGCATCCACCTTATAGAACAAAAAAAATGTAATGTACATCCGAATGGGATGGAAAAACAAATACATTGAAACGTGGGAGGATGCGAAGCCATTTATTATAAGATACTACAGACCCATAAGGGTTTAACATAAGACAATTAAAACTTATCTTTGCAGCGGCTGTGAAATCCCTTTCCACTTTTGGACTGTGAACCCATTGGAAAACCATTGCAACTCTTAAGGTACAAGATCCTTACCATGTGACTGTTGGAAGACGAAGTTGTGCAGTCTAAGCCATCACGCCAGTAGTTACATGTACCAAACTAAGTGGTGTTAATATAATATTACTGGCCAAGTATAAAAATGAATTTTTTTTCTAATTCAAACAGTGTTAGATGGAAACCCTCACCTCTGTATAGAGAAGAAGGAGGCCTAAGAGCAGGTGAACCTGTCACCGCTCTCACCAGGCTAGGCTTGGAGACCTGCATTCCACATTTTACATTTTTGTTAAAACTATGTATTGTAAAATGTAAAAAGTTTAATAAATAAGGAAAAACATGGTGGTTTAAACCCTTACCTGTCCAAACAAAGTATGGGATTGGAGATTGAAGATGCTTCACTCGAAGCTTTCTCTAGAAACCTAACTCGACCTGCACATTAAAATTTTAGAGTTATAACAACCACTTCCTTAGAAACAAAATGAACAATGCATAAGACTCGCATATTGAAACTCACCTCTAATGAACGCAGAGAGGGCCAAGTGTTAGCTCCTCCTATTTTCTCCTTATTTCTCCTCTCCTTCACAATGACTAAAAAACCCAAGTTAAACTTTGTAATTATTACTTTAAAACCTTAAAAAAATCGAGATTGCAGAATGAACATTGGAGAATTTTTTACCTAGTTAAGCTAGGCAAGCTGCAAATCCCTTGCTAAAGCTCGAAGAAGGACCATCTTCCCTTCATAACCCATGGAAAACAAGAAAGGTCGAGGATGTAATGGCGGCCACTTCACCATTAATCAGACTGTTAAAACCTTCTAGTAAAACTCATATACAAAGAAATTCTTTGTTATCAAACTATAAAGATCCAAAGCCATGACTAAGCAACGCAGCCATGAATGGATGAGTTCTCTTCCACAGGAAAAACTACACACTGAATGAATGTAGAAATAAACCCTTAGGCAGCTTAAAGACGTGTTAAACCCTTTTCAAAACCCTTGCATGAGATCATGATAGGTGGTAGGATGAGATCCCTCTTAGGACACAACACATGCAATTTAAAACTTTCCATTAAATGCACCTGGATGCACTGTCAACTCATGGCCAGGGCCAAGTTAAAACCTTATTCCAATATTTAATTTTTGTGCACGGGGTTCCCCCTTGTACCTCACTTTAATTTAATTACATGCCAAATTTTATACCATAGCCCCCACGATATGTAAGGTTGTGTCTAGGGTCACAACTATGGTGATTGTTATCACCATAGTTTAAACATATAATCAAACCTTAAACTAAGGCATGTGCTAAGATTTCCGACATATGTAACCATTAAACAAATCTTTATAATATACCCCCTTTCCAACTTGTATTAAAAGGGCGGGTTTACTAACGAAGGGTAGCTAGGACTAAGCCTTAGTTTTAAGCTTAGGTCCTAAACAATTCGAACTTTAAAATAAACCTAAAGGACTGAAACATCACCTTGGAAAGACTGTGATAAGGTCATCATAACTTAAAGAAAACGCCCCAAGGGGCTTAACCTATCAATCAATCATAAAACCAATTCAAGTTAAAATTACATGTGTAAATATATATCACGACAATTATAAGATGATGCGACCAACAATTACATGTTACGAAAAAATAGTAAATAATAGAGTAAAAAAAAATTAGATATGGATTTTATAGGTTTGTGACATAATGGTATCAGATCATGGTTACAACACTTGACTTGAACGATCCCAACATTGGAATCTGATAAAACATAAAACTAACTTTATTTTGTTATGGTTTGACTCTCTTACGAACAAGAAGAGAAGAATAACCTTGATTTTGCAGGAAATTATGGAAAATGTGGGAATGTCTGTTGAAGAGGAATCACATCCTAGGAATCTAGTAAACAATGAAGAAGGTAACATAAGGGATGGCGAAATATGGGTAATATCTAAATGAAAGTAGGAATGATAACCTATCTAAATTACAACAAACAATAAAGGAATTAAGGGTATAACTAAAACGAGTTAAAGAAGATAATGAACGTATCCTAAAACCACGAGAAGAGTTAAACAAAATTATGTTGTCTAAGCTACACATTAATGAAAAAGAGAAAAATAAAGAACCCTAACTTAACTTGGAAATAAATACACCTTACAAACGTAAGGTAAGGAAACTAGAGTTTTCCAAACATGTGACTGAATTTTCAAGTGAAAAATCAGCAAAACATAATACTGAAAAACATAAAGATTCTAGTGAAAGTAATGATAGTAATCAAAAGAAAAAGAAATACAAACCGTATGAAGAAATTTCGGGTGAATTCAAAAAGATAAAACCTCCTATGTTTAACAGAGAGATCGATAAATGAGAAGAAATGGAAGCTTGGTTGTTTGGAATGAATAAGTAGTTACAGATTTATAACTATTACGATGAATTAAAAGCAAAAATGACCATGTATAACTTAACAAGAAAAATCAGATATCTGGTGGTAAGACATAAAGAAAGTAAAAGGCTTAAAAGAACGCTATGTAACATGGAAAACCTTTAAGAAACATTTTAAACAAAAGTATCTCTCATAACAATATTACGAAGAAAAAGATAAAGAATTTTACGAATTAAGATTAGGTGTTATGACCATGAAAGAACTCTCCAGTAAATTCTTAAGTTTACTTCGTTATGTGCCTTATATCGTTGACGAAAAAACAAAAATACAACGCTTTCTCAGCATTTTTCCTCTTATGTTCAAAGAGAGGATTGAGTATGATAATCTGAAAACTCTGGAAGAGTCAATGAGAAAAACAAACTTCTGTTGTGATCAAAATAAGAATAAAAGGGAAAACATACCTAACTAGAAAACTAAAAGACGTGACAACTTTGATCAGGAAAAAAATAAAAATACCAAATTTTATAAGAACACTGGGAATAACTACCTGGAGATATCAAGGGAATAGTTATAAAAACTTTAAGCCATTGAATCCTGCAACAAAATAAAGGGAACCACCCACTGCCTTTAATAAAAACAATGCACAGAGGGAACCACTAAAATGTTGGGAATGTGGTGAGACACAATACTTTAAATATTGCCCCATAAGAAAGAATTTTTTTAATAATGTTCACTCAATTCAAGAATCTACTATAGTTAGGGATATGGCAAGAAGCATGCCCAGAATCTGTGCAACATTGGAGAATCGACAAGCAGACCATCAAACATCAATGGTCGAACTCAAAGGTATGATAAAAGACAAATCCATTTCTATATTGATTGATCTAGGTGCAAGTTTAAGTTATGTAATTATAGAATTATATAAATTACAACAAGATAAGTTTGAAAAATATTGGCTGGTACAACTTGCTAGAGGAAAAAAATGGAAAGTCATTAGTTACGATGAAGTTATTATGAATGAATTGAAGACACATGATGACTTAAATATCTTACCGTTAGGGTCTTATGATTTGGTGATATGAATGGACATGTTAGAGAAACATAGAGTTATCTTAAACTGCCATGATAAAACTTTCACATGTTTAGATGATAAAGGTAATACCATTATTGTAAAATGAATTCCCAGAAAGGTTACCATAAGAGAAATATTTGCCTTACAGATGAAAAGGTCTGTACGTAAGGGATGCAAAGTTTTCGTAGTCTATTTAATGGACAACAAAGAAAAATATAATCAACTCAAAATAGAGGATATACCAATTTTAAAAGATTTTAAAGACACATTTCTCGAAGAAGTTCCCAAACTACCTCCAAAGAGGGATATAGACTTTACGATCGATTTGGTACCGGGGGTGGTACCAGCATCAAAATCTCCCTATCAAATGAATATAGTAGAGCTTACTGAACTTAAATCATAATTACATAAACTAATTGATAGAAAGTACATTCGACCTAGTGTTTTCCCTTGGGGAGCACCGGTCTTATTTGTAAAGAAAAAAGATGGCACTTTAAGACTATGTATAGATTATCAACACTTAAACAAAATAAGTATTAATGATTGATATCCTTTTCCCTGGATTAACTATCTATTCGATTAATTTCGAGGGGAAACTATATTCTCAAAAATATATGTAAGACCTGGATTCCATCAGGTGCAGATCATAGATGAAGCCATCTTTAAAACTGCTTTCAGAACTAGATACGATCATTATGAGTATGTCATAATGCCCTTTGGGTTAAAAAATGCCCTGACATTGTTTATGTGTTTAATGAATAGTATTTTAAGCAAATACTAAGATAAATCCTTAGTCGTATTTATCGACAACATATTGGTATACTTTAAAAATAAACAAGAGCACGAAGAACACTTAAAAATAATTTTACAAGTGTTAAGGGAACAACAATGGTTTGCTAAGTTTAGCAAGTGCGACTTCTTTAAAGACAAAAATCAATATCTAGGGAACGTGGTGTCTAAAGATGGGATATCAGTCGATCCCGATAAGATTAAGGCTATCACGGCATGGCCTATTCCAAAGAATGTGACAGACATAAGATTATTCATGGGGATTATTGGCTACTATCAAAAATTCATTGAAGGATTCTCCAAGATAGCATACCCCATAACTTCCTTATAGAAGAAAGGTAATAAATTTGATTGGAGCGAAAAATGTACTGAAAGTTTTAATCAATTAAAACATTCATTAACTAGAGCTCCTATCTTAAAAATTGATGATCCTTTTAAATATTTTTTCATATGCACCAACGCATGTAAATAAGGTTTAGGCAGAGTACTAATCCAAGAAAACTATGTCATAGCCTACGCATCTAGGAAGTTAAAAGAACACAAGAAGAATTATGCTACTCATGACCTAGAACTAATTGCCATCATATATGAACTAAATATGTGGCGACATTACCTCATCGGAAGAAGATTCTTACTAATGTCGGATAATATAAATTTAAAATATTTGTTTGATCAACAAAATCTTAATGCTAGACAAGCTAGGTGGTTGTCATTTCTAAGCGATTATGACTTTGAAATAAAACATATAAAAGGAAAAGAGAATAAATTTGTAGACGCTTTAAGTCGTCATGTAAAGCTGCTATATGCAAGCAGTAATTATGAATCATATTTAGAAAATAAAATTTTAAACGCATGAAATTTTGATAAAGAGTATCAAAACATAAAAGAAAATACCACGGAAAATGAAAGGAATCAAATAAAAACGGATCTTAGTCTAAACATAAGAGGGTTATTACTACATAAATATAGCTTATACATACCTAACTCAACATATATTAAATTAACTGTCATGGACGAATTACATAGACAACCTTACTCAGGACACCCTGGATATCAGAAAATGATCACTATGACAAGAAAATATTTATTCTGGCCTAATATGAAGAAAGAAGTAACAGAATATTTAGCACACCGCATTAAATGTCAACAGGTAAAGGTTGAACACCAACATCTAGCAGGATTATTGTAGCCATTACCCATTCAAGAATAGAAATGGGAACTGATTAGCTTGGATTTCATAACAGGTTTACCTAAGAATGTTAAACAACACAACACAATCATGGTCGTAGTGGATAAATTAAAGGAACTCACTTTATTCCAACAAAATCTACTTATAAGGCTGTTAACATTGCTGATATTTTTATGAAAGAAATTTTTAGGTTGCGTGGTGTACCTAAAGTAGAATCTCATATAGAGATGTAAAATTTGCAGGAAATTTTGGAAAGTCGTGTTGAAAGGACTAGGCACACAATTAAATTTCAGCACTGCATATAATCCTCAAATAGACGGACAAATTGAAATAGTAAAGCATATTCTAGAATACATGCTTAGAATGTACGTAATGGATAAACCTGGTAAGTGGGAAGATTACTTGCACTTAGTAGAATTTGCATATAACAATCATTTCCAACTTTTGGCTAGAATGAGTCCATTTAAAATTTTGTATGGACGAAAGTGTAACACTCCAATTTCTTGGAGTTTACTCATAGACAAATTAATGTTAGGTCTTGAATTGTTGAAAGATATGTAACTAACAGTGAAATAGGTACAACAAAATTTGAAGGTTTCCCAAGATAGGAAAAAGAGTTATGCAGACTTGAAAAGAACTCCTCAAGAGTTCCAGGTAGGATACGATGTATACATAAAGGTAAAACCCAAGAAAATATCCTTAAGATTGGGAATATACTACAAGTTGGCACCCAGATATAGTGGGCCATTTGAAATTTTGGTAAAAGTTGGACCAATAACATATCAGTTAGCATTGCCACCTACAATAAAAGTACATAATGTTTTTCATGCTGAAGAAATATGTTCATCATGCTACTCATGTGATTGACTATAATGTTATACAAGTGGAACCCGAAGGAGAGTTTTAGGTGGAACCGGAGCATATTCTCGACATGAGAGAACTTTTACTTCGGAACCATACCATCAGACAAGTCAAGTTACAATGGAAGCACCTAATTAGTCCAGAGGAATCCACATGGTAATTGGAGAGTAATATGTGGGAGGCATATCCAATTCTATTTCAAGACGAAATAATGGAAGAATGAAGATAGAAAAATAATAACATCGAGGACAGTGTTATCCTTAAGGAGAGGTGTATGTAATACATCAAATAATTGTAAATTATTAGTACTTGGAATAATTATTTTTTTAATAGTTTGACAAGAAAGTCAAAATAAATGTAAGGGATTATTTTTATTTAATAATTAAAACATTGAGAGGAAACAAAACTGAAGTAGCTGTTGAAAGAGTGTTTGTTGACCCACGTGGGGAAAAGACAACTAGAGAAATCTGCTGAGTGAGAACTCAAGTGATGCAGGAGGAATATTCCCCAAAATCAAGTCAAGACTCCTTGTGGAGTGCTAAAGAGCAGGAGGCTCATAAATAACCAAGTCTTAGGAAAAATACTATAAAACCGTATTTCCATCAAGCAAGAAGGAGGCGGGTGATGCAAGAGATGGCGCATTGATCATATTTTGTCCTTGTGGTTCAACAAATAGGCTTGGGGGTTCTGGAGCAAGTAAGACTTGGTTTCTCTAGGAGTTGGTTGGGAGGAACAACCGCTTCAGTTATGTTTTCCCTACAATGGTGTCAAGTTCCCTAATCGATTTCTTATCTGTTTAGTATTGATAAATTATAGACCAAGTATAGATATGGATCGTAAATACATTTTTAATAGGGAATTATACTATGCATGTGTTCCTAACCTTTTCATATTTTCATGTTATGATTTAGTATAAACTATTCTTTATTTATGGAATGTAAAAATATCATAGATCTTATTATCTTGCTTTGAAAGTCATTATGCAAACATTATATGTATTTGCATACTAATATTTGTTTCGGCTTCCATACCCAGATTAGAGAGGATTAAATTTTAGAAAAAATCAAGGATATGAACGAATGTATCATAATCAGCCAACCCAGCACTCGATCAGCTAGAGTAATTACCAATTCATAGATCTTATTAATATTTTAAAGTATGTGTACATATTTTCTTTTAAATGTATATTAGATCTAATTCATTCAAACTAATCGTATACCCTAGGAGATGAGGTTATTCACATAGAGTTTATCTCTGTTCCAAGTTCTTAATTAATTTATAACTTCTTCCAATTTAAACATTGTATTGAGAGTACATATTAGTTACGGACATATTTCATTAATGTATTTAACAACGAATTTAGAAAAGGAATCACAAAGTAAACAACAAAATTGAATAACCCCAATGAGAAATCAAAGAATATAATCACTAAATGAAAAGATTGCAGACATTCGCATAAAATATTCATAAATATACATAGTAGAGCCGAAATGATTCTTCACTTAAAAACATCTAGATCACGAATCTCCAAATCAACGTTTTAAACTCGGAATTAATCAAATATACGACTGTTTCCAATTGGGTATTCATACATGTTTGGAACTAAATCTAAAATTTCCAACATAATATTTTACAAGCAAATCAATACATGCTCGGATCACAGATCCATATCATAAACCCAACATTAAACAAAACTAAATAAAATTGTAGGGTAAATATTTTCCCAATCAATAACACAATACAAACAAATAGTCTTGGAAATCAGGAATCCATACCCGAGGTTATTTTGAGTTGATCGAGCATTTAAACAAACAACAAGATCATGAAATGAAAGTGTAAATCCACTTATTTCTTTAACATGTTAAAACCAATTTACAATCGGATTTTAACCAAGTTTTCCAACTATTAATCATTATCATAGTTGTAATCCCATCTATTAACATCCACTGTATAGAAAAAAAAACGTAATGTACATCCGAATAGGATGGCAAAACAAACACATTAAAATGTGGGAGGTTGTGAAGCCATTTATTATAAGCTAGCACAAACCCATAAGGGTTTAACATAAGACAATTAAAACTTATCTTTGCAGTTGCTGTGAAAGGCCTTTCCATTTTGGATTGTGAACCCAATGGAAAATCATCGCAACCCTTAAGCTATAAGAGCGTTACAGTGTGACTATTAGAAGACCAATTTGTGTCGTCCAATCCATCGCGCCGGCAGTTACATGGACCAAACTAAGTAGTGTTACTATAATATTAATGGCCAAGTATAAAAATGATTTTTTTCTAATTCAAATAGCGTTATATGGAAACCCTCACCTCTATACAGAGAAGAAAAGGGCCTAAGAGGAAGTGACCCTGTCATCGTTCTCACAAGGCCAGGCTTGGAGACCTGCATTCCACATTTTACATTTTTGTTAAAAACTATGTAATGTAAACTGTAACAAGTTTAATAAATCTGCAAAAAAATGGTGGTGTAAGCCCTTACCTGGCCAAACGAAGTATTAGCTTGGAGATTGAAGCTATATTCACTTGAATCTTTCTCTAGCAACCTAAATCCACATGCACATTAAAATTTCAGATTTATAATAACCACATCCTTAGAAACTAAATGAACAATGCATAAGACTCTCAAACTGAAACTCGCCTCTAATGAATGTAGAGAGGGCCAGGAGTCGTCTCCTCCTATTTTCTCCTTATTTCTCCTTTCCTACACAATGACCGAAAACCCCAAGTTAAACTCTGTAATTATTACTTTAAAACATTAAAAAAATCAAGCTTTTAGAATGAACATTGGAGAAGTTTTTACCTAGTTAAGTTAGGAAGGATGCAAAGCCTTTGCTAAATCTCGAAGAAAGATTGACTTCCATTCATAACCCACGACAAACCATAAAGGCCGAGGTTGTAATGGTGACCACTTCACCATTAACCAGACTGTTAAAACCTTCAAGTAAAACTCATATACAAAGAAACTATTCTTTATCAAGCCGTAAAGAGCCAAATCCAAGACTGTGCAGTGCAGCTGTGAATGGCTGAGTTTTCTTCCACGGGAAAAACTATAGACCTGAATGTAGCAATAAACTATCAAACAACTTAAAGACACGTTAAAACCCTTTGTAAAACCCTTGCATGAGATCACTGCAAGTGGAGGGTTGAGATCCCTCTCGAGCCACAACACATGTGATTTAAAAATTTACATTGAATGCGCTTGGTCGCACTATCAACTCACAGCCAAATCCAAGTTAAAACCTTATTCTAATGTTTAATTTATATGTGTTGTCATTCCCCCTTATACCTCCCTTTGATTTAATTACATGACAAATATTATAACGTAGCCCCCACAATATGTAAGGTCATGGATAGGGTCACAACTACAGTGATTGTTATCACCATAGTTTAAACATATAATCAAACCTTAAACGAAGGCATGTGCTAACATTTCCAACATATGTAAACATTAAACAAATCTTTATAATATACCCCCTTTCCAACTTGTATTAAGAGGGTGTGTTTAATAATGAAGGGTAGCTAGGACTAAGCCTTAGTTTTAGGCTTAAGTCCTAAACAACCCAAACTTTAAAATAAATCTAAAGGACTAAAACATCACCTTAGCAAGACTGTTATAAGGTCGTCGTAACTCATAGGAAATGCCGCAAAGGGATTAACTTGTCAATCAAGCATAGAACCAGTTTAAGTTAAAATTACATGCATAAATATATGTAACGAGAGTTATAAGACGTTGCAGCCAACAATTACATGTTACGACCAAATAGTAAATAATCAAGTAAAATAATATATTTATTTATTAATGTTATAGGTGTGTGACACTCGAGTATAAAATGATTCTATTGACTCTGTATCTTTCATTGAAAGGGATTCAAAATCTCTTCTAGGAATATCAATTTAGTAGTCTGTACCTTGTCCAAACCTTGATAGGGACTTTCCAGTGTGGCCCATGCCTCCTTAGTGGTCTTTGCTGCTACTACTCTTGGGAGTATGCTTTCATGCATTTCTTGATGTATGTAAAATAAAGCTTTTCCATCTTTCTTCATTTATTCCTTCAAGGCATCCTTCTCAGCTTGTGTGAGAGAATTATATGTTGCTTAATTTGTTGGTTATGTATAGCCATTTTGGACTATCTCCCATTCATCTTGACCTCTGAAAAGAGCCTTCATAATTACAGACCAATATTCATAATTCTTTCTGAAAATAATTGGAGTTTGCAAACTCGACATTTGTGCATGACCGAAAGTGGAATCCATTTTTAGTTAATTTTAATTTTCTTAAAATCACCTTCTCTGTTTAGTAAATATTTAATTTTCTTGGACTTCGACGCACTTATTTCTGGAAACCCCAATTTTACTTCAACGAGTTCATTTTGACACAACTTTTCACTTGCACAAGCTTACTTCCACAAAAACTTTACTTTGACCAAATTAACTTCAACAAGTCTTCACACATGATTTCGACATACTGTGACTTCGAAAGACCTTTAATTGACTTTTACTCTGACAAACTTTTACTTCGACAAACTCCCACTTTAACAATCTTATAATATTAAAAGGATATTTTTGTTATATAAAGGATATCATTCACTTCTACATGAAAGACACTTTTCACCACCCAAATTTTAAATATGACTTTGTTGCAAAGTTACTCCACTGTAATAAACTTATACACGATGAAATGTCAAAGATTCTTGATTTCTTTTATAAACCATAAATGTTAAAATCATTCACACAAGTAATTATGGAGAGGATGTGCCACATGAATTAAACTTGCAAACAACACATAAAAACTTTAGGTTTATATATTATCGCAACAAAATAGAGCTACTATGGCTATATACAAAGACTTCTAACTTTTCTTGGATTTTTCACTTTTACAGAGCTTGGGCTCTCAATACTTTCTAAAGACCACCAGCTTGAGCTCTCAAACAATTCTCAGACTATTTCTTCTTCTCCTCTCTCTTACTCTGTTCTACTATGTTTTTCACACATAATTTATCTACATATGCACGGACTTAATATGGCTTCTCTTGGAAGGTACCGACTGATATTAGTGACTGTAAATTAATTCATAAGTGTAAATCTACTTAACAACTTGATTTGGAAAACAAAAACATTGTTGAATAAATACAAGGAACCGTGTGCCATGCAATTGACTAACAAATCTGTACTTTTACAATCTCTGATTTAACTAGTAAAATTGTTATACAAATCTACTTGTAATTAATATTTCCAAAAATCTCATTCATAATCAATCCACACAGCAATGCATGGAACCACACCCGTGGTGGGGAAAACTAAATAAAAAAAAACTATTCAATTATAATAATTAATATATATAAATTTTCAAATTTGAAAAAGTTTTGACAAAGTTTACATGTTCACTTATGCCTAGTGCCTCATATTACATCGTAGAACACTCCTAAGTTATTATAATTATAATTAATTGAATTCAAAATAATAATAAAGTAAATTTATATTAATAAAATTACATTTTAAATTATTATTTCATTGTCATTATAAATATATACTATTATTCATTATTAATAATTAATAATATATATATAATTTTGCAAGTGAATATTTTTTAACAAAGTTTACACATTCGAGGTAGGCTGAGTGCTAAATAAATATTATTACATGGTAGAACACTTCATAAAACAGCATAGCCATAATCAATTTACATGGCAAAACACTTCATAAGACATTATAGCCATAATCAATTGTATTTGTAACCAAATAATAACAAGGTTGCATGGCAGCGGGTACCTGTCAACGTTGGTATATCAAAGGGTAGGTTTGTTAAGCGTGTTGATGAGTAAATAATTATGGATTGCTGCTTTACTCACACCTGCATTATTATTTGTTCACATACAAGCTTTGTGTGCATGCATATCCTATAAAACATTGAAACTTGCAATGTGGTGCACTTCTGTAAGGGTTATATAATGGATGGGTTGCAAATTGCAAGGTTGTACTCTAAGATAGAGAAGGATAGATACACATGTATATTAAGAAGCATGCATCACTGGAGGTTGTACTCAGCATGTGTCACCGTTGTTAAGTGCTTCACCTTGAAGTACCAATAGGTATGCCCAAATTATTTGTACGGAGGACCTCACTCGGGTTCAAATATGGGGAACAGAGTTGGAATTTGACGGGAATTTACCCATTTTTGGACATTTTCCCCATCAAATATGAGTAAAAATTGGCCCAAACCGTTTTGTTAGACAGTTGAAGTTTTTGGTAAAACGGTGTTTTAATGGTTTAATTTTTTATCAAAACGTCATTATATTAGTTATAAGACTATAATGACATTAACCATTAACTAGTATAGCCCTAAGTCAGGTCATATGAGGGGGGATTAAGCATCGTACTTATATGTACTTAGGAGTAGGCTATAATGATTTCTCCAATGCACTGATCTTGTATTAAACTAGCCCGCACTTTAAAGGTAATTTCTCTTGTGAGATACTACTTAGAACATGCTAATTGGTTGTTTTGGTTTATGCGGAGCCTATGTTAAGAGGGTAGCTTGTGGGTTTTTCTCCCAAGAGATGTATTATTTCACTGTGTGCTCTACTTATTTAGACTCTCACTGGTTTTCCTGTGTGGTGGCCTACCTGCGTGTTTTCCACCTTACTTCTCTGCTGCTCTAGCATTTATATGTCCACTATACTGTTGGGTCTTCCCACCCATCATTTACTCTTTTTATAGAATTATACCCAGAACCGCGTAAGTAAAAGAATTTTTTGATTCAATCAAGTATATCATGCCTGTGAATTCTCTTGTCGACCATCCAACTTTAAGGTTTCAGCTCCACTAAGAGACCTGTGGACTTTCTGGAACATTTGCACAAAATAGTGTCTCCGGCAGGCAAGAACTCTTCCTTTTAAAGCTTGAAAGAAACAAAGTAGTAGTCTTTGCCTTCCTCTTCCTGCAAAATGATGTTCCCAACAAGCGACAATTGTAAGTCTAAACCATACTTTTTTATATATATAATTATTTTTATTTCGTGATAATATCTCATATATGAACCCTACTAAATTGTAGAATACTTTTTACTTTATGCAATAAAAAAAATTATTTACATAAAAAAAACCTTTAACATAATTAAAAATGGAAAAAAAAAAAAAAAACGTTCACTGAGTTGAAAAGTAAAAAAACAAATTTGAAATTTGAATCCTAGTAAACCTTGACATGCTTAAAAAAAACAAATTTGAAATTTGAATCCTATTAAACCTTGACATGCTTAAAAAAACAAATTTGAAATTTGAATCCTAGTAAACCTTGACATGCTTAAAAAAAAATACAGTTGAAATGAATTATATTTAAATGTTGTCTATAATGAATTATAATTAAACATGCCACATAGAAATGTTTTACTACTACTTATACAAACCGGTAATACTTTAAATAAGGACACATAAACGTTTAATACTTCTTATATCAACTGGTATACTTTAGCACCAGGATTAAATTAATAATATTATTTAATTGCTTATTTTTAAATATTAATAAGGAAATATTTTACAGCCAATAATTAAAAATGAGTTTACCTTTTTATTTTAATAATCCGAAGAATCTAAACTTGGTTAGAGAGAGTGGGAATTTGACGGGTATATATTAGGCCATTTATTCATGAAAAAATTGTTAAAAATTCTAACAAATAGTTTCAATGAATAGGTAAATAATTTGTTAGGATATATTTTGGATAGTTTCAAATGGTTATTATTTTTTATTAATAGGTTTATTAAAAAAATTGTATGTCTGTTATTATTATATAAATAATAATGGAAATTGAAATTTTCTTACTTCATTGAAACTTTCCCATTTGATTTAAAAGTATGTGGGTTAGTTTGTCTCTATTCAGGGACTGAATAGTTTGATTGTTATGGGTTCCTTCTTGGCAAATGCTCTTGAAGGCCTATAATAATAGCGAGGGCCCCTTTTGAGAGTTTGACGAAAGGGGAATTCCTTATTAAGAACTACAAAGTTTGGCTAGAGAACTTTGTCGAGTCTCTTCATGTGGGTTATATCTTAAAGTGAAAACTATTCATTCTTGGCTATGAAAACAAACAATAATCTAAAGGGTACATATTCATTTGGTTAAGGAGGGCATTCTATTGAGTGAAGCAAGACCTACGAGAACTAGGAAAGCAATTCGATCGTTGGCTACCCAACCTACCCAACCAAAAAAGAATGGAGTCAAGACATTAGGAGAGGCACTTCAAGTCTTTTCTAGCCTTTATTTACTTCTTGGGCATTTCAATAGGAAGATATCTAGAGTAATTGTCGAGCACCTTTAGGAGGGGAAATGGTACTTTCATTACAACATGGTGAGGGGATTGAGCTTCCCTTGTAGCCTTCAGTGAACAATATTAACATGCTATCATCATATCTATATTCTTTTCATTTTTTCCTTGCTAACAACAATGAATATTCTTAGGGGCACATGCATTTGGAAACACAAGGTGTTATCCAGTTATTTTTTGCAAATTCTATGCAGATGAGGAAGTCTTTTTCTAGAATAAAATGTCACAATTTCAATTACACCATCGATGTAACATGTTAACTTTGAAAATTTTGGTATCTTGCATTATATGTTACATGATATTAACCTTTGGAAATGATTCCAAGTTGCACCTGTTGTTTGTTTCTTAAGTTTATCACTTAATGTACTTTAGATGCACAGTGTTGATACATGTTACTTTTGAGGTATATATGTCATTGTTAGTAGGTTTTTTTGTTCCACCCTCGATTTTCAAAGTACATGATCAACAAAAAAAAAATGGGTAAATGAGTCTATTGTTATCTTTTAATTGGAATTTAAACTCCTTAAAAGAAACATATATTTTAGTTGAAAATTAAAATGTCACAATTTCAGTTACACCATTAACTCAACATGTTAACCTATGATGCATTACATGTGGCCTAAAATTAACTTTTGTAAAGGATTTTAGGTTCCACGTTTTGTTTGTTTCTTAAGTTTATCATTTAATGTTCTTAACATGCATAATGTTGGCACATGTTACTTTTGAATTGTTTGTGTCACTATTAGTAGGTTGTTTTGTTCCACCCTCAAAGCACATGGCCATCCAAAAACATGGGTAAATGAGTCTATTGTTATATTTTAACTAGAAATTAAACTCCTCAATAAATTACATATATTTTAATTAAACATTAAATTTTTTAGTAAAAAGATTTTTATTAAAAAAAAATTATTATAAAACTTCATTAGTTGAAGGTTATTCTTTCACTAAAACGTTGTGTGACGGGCAAGATAAAAGTCCCAAACGTAAATAACAAAAATTAATCAATTAGAAGGGTAAAGATGAAATGAAATTCCAACACTGAGGCAGATTGCATGGCATTTGTGCTGCTATGTATATAAGTGAAAATTCAAAACTTGTACCCATGTTGCACCAAGGTCGGCGATGCGCTGGCAGTAAATTAAGATCGCGGAGTTTGTCGCATGGAAAAAGAATTTGGTAGTTGTCACCTTAGAAGATTGAGTAATTTGTCACATGGAAAATGTAGCTGCAAAATTTGCAGTGCAAACTGCAAAGTATCTGCAAAAAAATTTAACAAAAAAATGTTTGTTGTTTATCCCGTAAATTTGTAGAGTTCCTATAGGATTTTTCCAGTGTTGTGGGGGAATTTGCAAGGTTTTTTGTTTTCTTGAAAAATTTAGTTGTCTTTAAAGCCCGGCTAGTACCAACATCTTTTATCTGGCTGGTACCAACATCTTTTATCAGTTAAAAAATATAGGGCCATTTTCTGTAAGCTAAATCAGTATTCAAAAACTTTGTTTTGTAGTTTGCTTCAAAAGTAAGTGGGCATTTCAAAATTACCTAAGCTTAAAAAGCATGTACATTCAATCTATCCAACTGACCAACAGCGAAGTCAACCATTGATTTCGCTGTGAATGTTCCAAATATCACATTTGCAATGGTTTCTCCCCCAGCTTGTCCCCGCGGATATCCTACGCAAAGAATACCTGAAATCTTATTATCTTAAAATAAATGCATACCAGCATAGTTTCCAATCATTGTTTTGGTGGAATTCGCATTGGAGCCGATAACAACCAAGGAAGTTTTTTTTTGTCCTTGACAATCATGCCCAAGTGGATTTGTGAAGAACCGGACTAAATTATCAATTTCTCTTCACCCACATAGTTGGACAGTAAGGCGCCCCACCTAGTCTCCATAGACTACGCCTCTTTATAAGTATGACATGCTAATAGCTAATTAACTATGACATAGTATTTAATTATCCGCTTTCACGGTTTCTTTCAAATCCAATCATGTGACAAAAATTCGGCAAGTGTCATGGCCTCGAGTAAGCTAGTCAATATTTCTACTAAGTGGAGGTTGGCAGTCGAAGTTGGCAATGAGATGAAGCTCAGGCCTCATTAAAAGAGGCTTGAATACAGGTGGTGGTGTTGTTGTCAACATAAATCATAATTCAATGAATTAAATAATTTTCCATTCCCAATAAGCTGGTCATCTACTGTTGTTTAAGACTTCAATTGCATTAGCTAATCACAAGTTAGATAATTGAATCTTCAAAATTGAAGAAAATAGAAATTTTATTGTGCCAAGTTGGAATTTGAGGAAGTTTTGCTAGTCAGGGGGCATTTTTGCCCTCAAGTATTTTTAAATATTTTGGGAAAAATGGCAAAAAAATTTCCAAAACATATTTTGGATGTTTAGCAATTTCTATAAGTCGTTATTAATTTGTTTTTGTAAGTTTTTTGAGAGGCTGAACTTTGAAACTCGTTTCCAAACCCAAATTTTAATTGCAGGTAATATGGATGGTGGTGGGTGTATATTGCATAATGTTGGTGGGTGTCAATTATTGATTTGTGTTAGAACCCAGAAGGCCTTGGAACGGCACCATTTAATCTTGGAAGAGTCCCCTGTCACTCCTGCTTTGCTAATTCGGGAAGCTGAGCTTCAAAGGGAGTACCACAAAGCCTGTAGAGAAGAAGAAACCTACTGGAGAGTCAAGTCAAGAATGCTTTGGCTTCAAGATGGAGACAAAAATACCACGTTCTTTCACAAGCAATCCCAAGCCAGGAAGATTTATAACTCCATCAATGAAATTCAAACTCAAGGCCAAGTCATAAAGGACTTTAAAGGCATTAAGGAGGCAGCCCATTCTTTTTTCAAAAATCTTTATTCCGCCCCTGACCAGGATCCTCTGGAGCCAAATTCCTATCCTCTCTCAGAGATTCCAAATTTGGTTAATGATGAGGACAACCTTCAGCTGAACAGCCCTATTAGAATTCGAGAAATTAAGAAAGCCCTTGAAAAAATGGACCCAGACAAAGCTCCAGGGTCGGACGGATTCACAGCCAGGTTCTACATTTCTTGCTGAGACATAATAGAGAAGGACTTGTATAGAATGGTTAAGAAGGCTCAGAACTGCAACAAGCTGGGGGGCAACACAAATTCCTCCTTTTTGACTCTCATTCCAAAAGAAAAAGGCGCTAAAAACTTCAACAGATTTAGGCCTATCTCCCTTTGTAACACGGGTTATAAAATCATAACCAAAATAATGGCTAACAGACTTAAAAGAATCCTGCCTAAGCTGATCTCGGAAAACCAAGGGGGGTTTGTGAGAGGAAGATAGATTTTGGATAACATTATTTTAGTGCAAGAAGCCATTCATACTAGCTACAAGAAAAAAGAGAAGGGTATGGTGGTAAAGCTGGACTTGGCCAATGCCTTTGACAGAGTCAGGCATGATTTCCTTTTTGCAGCCATGAGGAATTTTGGCTTCAATCAGAAATTCATTATGTGGGTCAAAGCTTGCATCTCAGCCCCATGGATTGCCCCGCTGGTTAATGGGCGTCCTACAGATTTTTTCCAGGCCTCAAGAGGGTTAAGGCAAGGCTGCCCTCTATCCCCAGTGTTGTTTGTCATTCAAGCCGCTGTCCTAAGCTACCAGCTGAATAGAAGTCTCCAAAACAGGTCTCTTTCAGGCATCAGAATTGTCCCAAAGGTCAAGGATGTAAACCACGCCCAGTTCGCTGATGATACGCTTCTGTTGGGAGCTGCCAATCTCAACACAGCTAGGAACTTTAAAACAGAGCTGGACTATTTTAGGAATAGCTCTGGAAGTGAAATAAACTTCCTCAAAAGCAAGGTCTATGGCTGTAACTGTTCTCCTCGTGAAATGTTGTAGATTTCTCGGATTCTTGAAATGGAAGGCATCACCATTTGGGACACTTTTACTTACCTGGGCATTCCTATTTTCAAAGCTGCTCCTAGAGTTGTCCATTGGCTGCCAATGCTGGACAAAATAAAAAACAAGATCCACGCGTGGGGGGCAACATGGCTCAACAAAGCAAGCAAAGTGATTTTAATGAATTCAGTCCTCACCAGCCTGCCAATCTACCAATACTCGGTTCTGCTAGCTCCAAAAACCATTACAAACAGAATCAATGAGCTGCTTCGTCGATTCCTGTGGGAGGGTGGCCGAAATTGTGAAAAAAAACTCCATCTAGTGAGCTGGGACAAGATCACCAGGCCAAAAATGGAAGGGGTCCTTCAATTAAGAGACGTGGCCACCCAAAATCTAGCTATGGGAGGCAAAATTCTTTGGAAAATGATCACAGGGAAAAGAACCTGGAGCAAGCAAATCCTCCAGAAGAAATATTTTACAGGAGATAGGGAGAGATGTCTTGAAAGGGCCACAAAATTGCAGAAAGGCTCCCCGATATTTTCGCTCTGTAAAAGAGCCCTCCCATTCTTCATGTCTAAGCTCACGTGGTCTCCTGGCAATGGGGCAAAAATCAGAATATGGGAGGACTCGATCCTTGGGGATCAGCCTCTCATCAATTCCAGCGATCTAGGCAACATTAAAGAGTGGCTCCATGCTAAAAATTGCAGAACGTTGATGGACATTTCCTCCTGGAATAGCGATGAGGAAGAAACTTGGGCAAATTGGAACCTGGGCGATTACCCTCACGAATTAGAAGAGGAAGCTGCTACTCTGTTGAACTTGTTGCAAGGAAAATCTCCCATCAGCACCAGAGCCAAAGACAAACGCAGCTAGGGAACTCGATCTGGCATGTATACTGCAGCTGAGGGCTATGCTGCGATTTTGGAGGTGCCTTGGATCCCTCCCAACTCTGGGCCGTGGAAAGCACTCTGGAGATTCACCTCTATTCCTAAAATTGACATATTTATCTGGACTGTCCTTCATAGCAGCATTTTGACAGGAGAAAAGTTGAAGAGCAAAGGCTGGGAAGGGCCATCCCGCTGCCCTCTGTGCAACCAAGCTGAAGAAACCATCGATCATTTGTTCATTACCTGCGAGTTCACTAAAGAGGTATGGAGTCTCACGTTAGGCTCAATCGATGTAAGTCTACCCAACTCAATCAAGGAGCTGATCAGTAGTTGGATCTCTCTCGCCCCCTTCAATTTCAGCAAAAAAGAAATCCTCAAGCTAGCGTGGATGTGGACCTCGAAATTCCTGTGCTGGAAAGCCTGGTTGGAAAGAAATAACAGAATCTTTAAGGAGAAATGCAGACTTCCAACTCAAGTGGAAATTAAGGCTAGGACCATGCTCTCTGAAGCTTTAAGCACCAAGTCTACACTCAGAAATGCGGCTACCCTCTCTCCTGAAGAAGATCGCTGGTTTAAGGAGTTCAATTCGGACCAGCAAAGCAATAAAGCTACCAATCCTCCACAAAAGGCTCGCTGGGAAATCAAGCTGGAAGAACAGGAATTCATCAAGTGGAGATCAGCCCTGGATGAATGGTGCCTTTTCTTTGATGGGGCCTCGAAAGGGAACCCCGGTCAAGCTGGAGGAGGAGGCATTATTTTCGAACCTTCCAGCATCCCCCATTTCTCTTATGCCTGGGGCCTAGGGCACGCCTCCAACAACCAAGCGGAGTATCTTGCGCTGTGGCAAGGTCTAAATCAAGCAAGAAAGTTGAACATTCAGAAGCTTACTATCTTTGGTGACTCTAGGTTGATAGTCCAGGCATTACACACCAAGAAGATGCCAACGGATATAAGCCTGGCTCACACGCACAGGAAAGTCCTTCTCATGCTTAAGCACTTTAGAACTCATAAGGCTTATCATGTTCTAAGGAGTCTTAACAATCTAGCAGATGTTGAAGCCAACTGTGGTACTAGCCTGAGTAAGAGCCAACTTATTGTCAACGGAGAAATATCAAATCATCTGCTTCCCTAAGACTAAAGAGGCACTAGCCTGCATGTTCTATTGGGCATACCCCAGCGTCCATCAACATAAATCTGACATGATTGATAAGCCGAAAATGAAGTCTAGTACAGCAGCTTTGGAAATGAATTGTACAGGCCCTGGCAGCCCATTTGCTAGACATTAATCAATATTAACCGTTTCCGTAAAAAAAAATTATTGATTTGTGTTATTTTTGATAAGTAATTTTGTTAAGTATATAATAAAAATTAATTTCTTCATTACTGATACTCTTTAATATAAATTTATTAATGATAAAATTCTACATATAAGATTGAAGTATAACCATTCTAATGAAACTTTATGGGGAGATAAAACCTCATAATGTCAAAGAATTTAGTTTGAAGGGTAGAGATGAAATGATATTCCAACCCTTACAAAGGTAAAAGTTAACTTAAATTGCAAAATTAAATTAAATTAAAGTTAAGTTAAATTGTATAAGCAATAACAAAATTTGGTTCAAATCAAAATATATTTTATATTTTAAAAATAACATAAAAGATACCATTGTGTGTATGGAACCAAATTTGGTCAAAGTCAAAAATATATTTTATACTTTGGAAATAGCATTAAAGAGGAGGTGCATCGTGTAGAGAAGGAAACAGCCAAATAAATCTTAACGTGTAAGAAATTTTGGGGAAAACAATATAAAAATAAAGAAAAGGTAATAGAAAAGTTTGTTGAAAAAACAAAACAAACGTAGACATTTTGGGATAAACAATATTAAAAAAAATTAGAGAAAAGGAAATATCGAAAAGCTCAATTAAAATGTAAAAAACAAAAATACAAATTAAAATAAAACTAACATCTTTACTTAAAGACTTTTAATTAAAAAAAAAGTTTAGAGGACTAACTTAGGGCCCATCTCTAAGATAATATGCTTAGATTTGTTTTCTCGATATAGTTAAAGACTTTCAATTAAAGAAAAGTTTAGAGGGCCAACTTAGGGCCATCTTTAAGATAATATAATTAGATTTGTTTTCTCGATATAGTTAGAGTAATATTTGTTTTTAGTAGTAGGATTTTGAGATAATATGGAAGAGAAGAAAGAGTTTTGATTTGTTTTGTCATATTTGGTTTTATGAGTAGGATTATGGTATATTGGAGTTTATTTGTTATTGTAAATTATATTGTGGAGTTATTATGATATAGAGAGAGGTTTTTATGTGTTGAGTTTTTTTTTAAGGCACATTTTTTAAGTGTATTTGACATAGCAAGGAGCATTTTTAGTGGAGTTTTATTAGTGAGAAATATTATTGGTATTTTTGTGTGAAGGGAGTATATTCACACTACAAAGAATCAACCATTATGTTTGATCTATAAACTATATGATCATAACCTTTCTATTTCACTAACATGAGTCCTTAGGGATTGACACATCTCTATAAAGATTGTCAGCATTGCAAGAGAAGAAATAATAACCCCTCTCAATTGCTCAAAATCTTAATGACTTGTTACACATGTTGAGGATCAAACTCTATCTCAAAGGACCTTCATATGTTCTCATCATTCATATGCATAACCCCACAAACATGATTTAATTGGAAACTATTCAACCTTTGGTTATGTCCATGTATAGCTAAGCATATAATATTCCTATCACTCCTTTTCCAAACACACAGAGATATGAGATTCCATTATATCTATACGAAGTGTATTGAAATGCAACATGACAAGATTAGGCTTGCACAACCAATGCTCAGGAGTAATACAACATTACTAGCTACATTAAATATAACAACTCTAAGCCATAATTATGAGTTTAATGACACAAAAGTTCATCCCAACAGATGCCATCCCCAACAAAGAGATGAATGGATCCAGTAGAAAATTGAATGGAATGACAAGTGATGTGTACGACCCTCCCATTAGGCACAACACCCAACCAACAGAGAGATCATTCCACTGGAAAGTTAAATTGGTTGTTTAGAGATGCATACGAATAACATTGGTAGAATCTCCTAACAATATAGTGTATGGTACATAGGTAAGAGGAATTGGATATGAAAATGTGTGTACAACCTAACAATGTATTAATACACCCAACAACAAGCTAACAACACTCAATAATGAGTAATTTTACTAGCAATGGGAATGTGTTTAACCTTGGTACAAGTCAAAATGCCTAGCAAGAAGCCGAAATGCCCAATAATGAGAAAAAGCAGTCCAATCAAGAAAAAATGCCCAACAGTGGAAGAAATTCACCCAACAGTCCATAAGACTCAATAAAACCAATTTAGAAACTTCCTATATAAGTGCAATGGCTCCAAGATAGAAGCCATTGATATTTAGGCTCTGGAATTCATCCAATGCTTATAGAACAAAAGTTATTTTCATCTCTATTAGACAAGGAAACTAAGAAATGAAATAAAAATACAATTTCCATTAAAAATTCCACTCTCTATCACCCTTACTACTAACTAGAAGCTATTGAAATCAACTAGAGAGAGTGGAAAATCATAGCACATGGAGACAATATTTACCTTGGAAATACAAATGGGAAACCAACACTCGACCGGCTTCAACCTTGCTCTTTAATTCTTAACAATATGTAGGTTACAATACCCTTTGGCTCTCTGATTCATCATCCTTTTGCACATTGACACTTCAACAACATTTACTCCCACTCTCATCAAAAGATCCCATCTTACTTTGTGGGGAAGTGGTAAATATAACAATGGCTCAGGGGGTAGGTGGAAGGCCAACCCAATTGAGCTCCTCCTCTTTTGTCATTTCTTTCAATTACATTTTAGGAATAGTGTTGCATGTTCTTATTTTTTAAATACATGATTTTTTTCTAGTATATTTTCTTTCAACTTTTACTTTTCTCATGCTAATGTTAGACTACAATATTAATGTAGGGGTGGACATTGATGACATGGGTTCCTTCACACTAACAACCTTATCTATTTCCTTGTCCATAGACTTAAACCTAGACTTTGCAATCGTTCTTGAGCCTATGCTTGAAACCAATTGTTATATTTTAGTCATTTCCAACTTATTAAGGAATTTTTTAATAAGGCATGTCAAAAGGGTATGTTGGCTTTCTCTCTCTCTCTCTCTCTCTCTCTCTCTCTCTCTCTCTCTCTCNTCAACCCCTTCTTGGTCAGCACAACAAAGCCCAATTTATCGACCCGACAGAGCAAAGCTCAGCCAGCAACACCTGCAACACTGATGCCGTCTCACCCGAGATATCTCAGTCCTTATGGGTAACTGCCAGAACCACATTTCCACAGTTTATGCGAGAGGGTGTTTTAGGACCTTGGCCCTACACCAAGGTTTCCAACAAAGACCGAGAAGTTCGGTTGGTGTTTTGCACTTGCATATTAACACTAAAGTATGATTCACCCTTATCTATGCAATTTGTGCAAACAGGCAATGGCAGAAAGTATAACCATATTCATTATTATAATACGACATTCATGGATTTAACCAATTGCAACATAGTAATCAATCAACCAGTTGTCACAATAAATATGCACTTAACTAAACTACTCAGCATTCACACATATACACAACATATAACATGGAAACCCATTCGGGAAAAAACCACAAGGTGCTCTTCATGTGGCATTGGCATGAGGAAATAGATGGACCTTTTTGTCTACACACAAAACTACAGACTATGTTCAATATCTTCTCTTATATCTTTACAGACTTTTCATCCCTCTTGTCACATCCCCACTCCTCGTCTCGATGGAGAGGACGTGACATTGTCGTTAACAATATGGGCAATCTATCCCCATGAACGTAACATAAAATGCATTGAACTAATGGCATACACAGATGCATGAATATTTAACATACATTGGAATCAAAATACATTCCGTTCAAGCATTTAACATGTTCATCATAATTCATTTGAGAAAATATAAGTGCAGAGATTTAAACACAAGAATACTTATCTTGGAAGCAAAGCTCGTCCCGCAACCAGATATATCGCTGCAACGTTCCACCCAACCATAGGCCAATGTGCTCATCAATCTCTCAATGGCACTTCCACCCCCAAGCTGGGCATGATTCCCACAATGAATAAGGAACACTAGCAAGCTCACACATAGCCAAAGATACCACAAAATTCAACCAAGCCAACACAGTTGGGTTTATCAAGATGCAAAGGAGCTGGAAAGGCTGATTGCTAAGCTAGTGAGCTCAACTATAGAAGTATGGACAACTGCACCAGATCTAGCCTGGCTTCTAGAACATTTACACACCCAACACAAGGAAGCACCCCCTTCTCTACTACATAGTCGCTCGGGCTATGCCTTCCCTTCCAGCACTATTTAGGGTGTGCAAAGAAGAAAACCAACCCCCTAGATCTGTCTGTGAGGGTCCTTCATACACTTGGTTTATCAAGCTGGTCAGACCCCATTTCCACTCCCAATTCAGTTCACACCAAAGCACAGATGCATACATAGCAAGACACACAATTTCTGGGTTGAGGAAAAAAAAAATTGACAACAAAATGAATTGCCAAGATGGGTGGATACAACCCCCTAACAGCAATTCGATTCCCCAAGGGATTTTTGGCCCTGACATGGCCAAAATGGGATCAACAACACCGAAAATCATGGGTCTCTCCTCTACCATTCGTTGTGCAATCAATACAACATATTTTCCCTAACTGGGTGATGAGAAACAACAACAAAATGTTAAGTAAGCATCCCATCCACTGAGCCTTTCCCAATCGACTTCCCAGACACGGGAAAACTCCAAAAATCTGCAAAAACGTGAATGGGAAAAACAAATTGCTCCCCTTGAATGGAATTCCTACGTGAGGAAAGTCAGCTGTGTGCATGCATGAGAGAAAATGCCTGTGCGTGAGTGGAATGTGGCTTCCTCCTTCCACATGAGGGTAATGGACGAATTCGTTCCCCTTGGGAAAGCGTGTGGTCAAGGTTGATATCCCTGCCAGAAATGATGGCTGCCCATACTCCCCTTTCCCCAAGGCAATAACTGCCCAACTGACTTTTTGGAGAATTTAATTGGTTGAGGAATAAGACAAGAAAAGGTGGTTGGGATTTGATGGGTTCTCCTATTGAAAATTGTCTTCTTCCCATTGACTCAGAGGTTAAATATCCCCCCCCTTATCCTTAGGAAATCATCCCCCCATCTCGTTATTTGTTGCATTGACATAGTTGGTTGTGTGTTTTTAATTAATTTGCATATTTACATGATGTCCAAAATTATAATGTGTCGACTAGCACAAAATACCATCGGCATTGATTTTAATCGCTAAACCTAAAATGATAAATCAATGGTGGGGCTTTTGCCTTTATCTCCACACCACAATTAAATACAATATAAACATCATATACATTTTTAATGCAAACGGGGTCAAAACTGGGGTGTTACACCTCTCATGCTCTCCGATCTTCTCTCTTCTCACTCTACTCTACTCCTACTTAGCAATCCACACATAGCCTGGATCGACCCGACCTTCTCTAGCTGTCTGTGCACTCAGCTACAGAAACCACTACTATGATGCACTTGGAGATCCAAATTCATTAACCACAACTATCTACCTCCAGTCTAGCTCAAACATGTTTTCCAAAAGTTTTCAACTAATCAGCTCAAAAATATCTAACCCAATTATAGCTTGGGTTCCTCCCTTTATAGTCCTATTACAAACTCGATACAAATCCCATACATGCTTGTACATACTCAATACTAACTCGATACAGACTCTAATAGACTTGGCTTCAATCGCTATCCCAATCGACTTACTATTTTCAGCCAACAAGCTGTCTTTCTTATTCTAGCAATACATAACCAAAAAGGCGCTATCAGCCAAACTTACAAAGATTCCTTTACGCGTGTGGTTTCTGTCGATTCCATCCGAGCTCGTACCCACGATCGCTAAGGGCTATCGCTTTCTCAGTGTTATGCCTTACTGTCATTTTCTGGTCGTTTCCTTATCTACACGCCTGATTCTGCAAATATTCTACCATGTCCTCTTATCTCTTGCATTGTCCTTTAATCATAGCTTACAAAACTCGAGCAACATCCTCGTCCTTCTGTCGCAACCTTCTTCCCTTTCCTTCAATGTTGATTCCTCTGTCATAGCTCCTTCTTCTTCTTCTTCTCTCTCTTTTTCCATACTTAAGTAGAATTCTACATGAATTTTTCTCTTCTATCCCGAGGCCCAACAGGCCCCCAACACTCACCCTATGGCTCATCCTGAGCCACATGAGGTAGTTCTCCATAAACTCACTTGCACTGATTTTGTTATGAAAATCCTCCATGATTTTCACCAACTTCTCTATTTATGCACGCACTTCCTCTTCTATTTTATACATGTGCTCCACCAGGTTGGAACTAGCGTGTTCCGATATGTCGCTTTCTATAGAGGCTGCTACTTCGCACACCTTTTGGTGCACAGGTTGAATTAGCCCTGTGAGTCCTTCTGCTTCTGACTTTATGTTCCTTCTGTGTGTGTAACTGGGTGGGAGGTTTATGTTCCTTCTTTGTTTGGATTTATTCACTGTGGAATTTATATCTCTTGGTACCACTGTCAACTTTTCAAACCTTCAGAAGGGGGTTTCATTCATCAACACTACTAAATCCTATGCAGACTGATCATTCATGTCTGCTTCTGGATGCTTTTACCTCTTAGAAAAGTATGAGGTAAGGGTAAAACTTAGGGGCTGAAGTATTTAGCGATAACACGGATGATCCTTGTCCGCATTTCGAGCCTCAGCCTTCAACTTGTCCCCGGTTTTTCCTTCCTCCCTTCTGAATCTTCTTTAGCATTACCCGTGAATGAGTATGCAACATCCGGGTAAGACTCAGATCTTGCAACCCTCTCTCCATCCAGCAGATGGTCCATATTTCTTTTGGGTACAATACTGGTGAGATCTGTCATCCTCTTTATGGAGTAGCTCATTCCACTAGGGTATGCCAGTGCAACACATCTTTGGAATCATCATCACCTTCCTTAGATTTAACAGTTTCTAGTGATGATGGTGATGATGTAGACCTCTGTTTCTCCCTCTCTCAATCCAAACATTCGTTTAGATTGGTGGTTCTTAGCAATGGATATTGTGTATTGTGGCATTTAATTCTTGTCGAGTCTGTCTGGAGAATTCAATGGGATGTCCTCCAGTATGTGAATTGTTGGCACCACTTCTCCAGTTGTGCTCAACTCCTCTAAGTCAACACTGCTTTTCCCAACATCATAGACTATATGCATTGTCATATTTACCCCGATGGTTGAAGCTTCTTCTGCATGAAGGCCCAGCATTGGCTGAATTTCCAAGCAGCTCCCAGCCGTCAATAAAACACATCAAACAACATGCTTCTTAATAAGAACTGTCATTACAACTTCCTCAATAGGACCCCCATGTCCATTAGCACCATAACTATTAGTCATCTTACTTATCCACCGGTTTTCTCTCACTCTGTATTTTACAAACAAGTCTAACTGTGGTGTTATAAGGACACATGTTGGTAATCGACTATCAATAGCGGTCCATTCCAACTGTTAGTCTGTCAAATCCTCACATGCACCACTATCGAGTAGCATAATAACAACACGAACCATCACGTGGGTTCTTGATCTGACTCCTTATGTGGAGGTGCCAACTACATCGCCCCTTTTCACTATGATGTCATTATATTAATGGAGGAAGAGACTCTCAGCAGCTCGTGCAATCGGCTTCAAATTGTCTTACTATTTGTAGACTTGATATTTGTCACTTCAACAATCCTTTCACATAATTGTATCCACATGTCATTGCTTTTAGTGCCACACTTCCCTCGCCATGCTTTGTGTAAAGGTCACACTATTCTTTTCCCCCTAACCATCGTGGTGGTCATCCTCACACTCATCATCATCATCACCTCATCATCATTCATTTTTTTGTCTTAGTTATCAAAATAAGAATTCAACTGGCTCCCATTAATGAGCCCTCTAACTTCCATACCATCTAGTTTTTCCAACTTCACTGCTCCTCCATTAGTGATTTCCTTCACTACATAAGGACCTAACCAAAGTGTCTTCAACTTTCGTGGATGTTTGAAAAAATTGATGTCATATATAAGAACAAGGCCCCCAACTATAAATTTCTTGGTCTTAATGTGTATGTCATGCCATTCCTTCTGTCGTTGTTTTTCTACATTTTGATGGAATCCTGCAATAAAGTGTTCTTCCAAATGGATTAATTGAAGTAATCTTTCTTCAACAGCATCAACATCTGTCATTTATGTAATGGTCGTTGCTCTTAAACTTAGTACAATATATTCCATAGGCATGACAACTTCCTATCCATACACTATTCATAACGGTGTCTCACCTGTTAACTTCTTACATGTTGTACGATATGCCCATAGTACTGCGGAAATTTTATGGTCCCAATCATCCCTTCTTGTGTTGCAAACTTTGGTGAGCGCATTTTCCAGAATCTTTTTTAAATGATTCAACCACACCATTCGCTTGCAGGTGATATGGATTTGTTCTTCTATGTTGTATCCGAAATTCATCCATTAGTTCTTTAATCAACTGATTAACAAAATCTGTACCTTGATCACTAATCAATATATTGGGGCATCCGAACCTTGTTACCATATTTCAAACAAAAACTTTGGTGTCGTCGCGATAGTACAATACTTGAGGGGTGCAACTTCTTCCCATTGAGTCGGGTAATACATTGTAATGATAATGTATCTAGCTCCTGTGTGCTTCCCTGCTGGACTAATAGACCCCACAAAGTTGATAACCCATTTATCAAATGCCTGTAACTTAATTTGTGGAACTAAAGGAATCTCATCTCTTCTGGATGGCTTCCCCGTTTGTTGGCAGACATCACACTTGCGAGAATAATCTCTAGCATCGGCATGCATGGTAGGCCACCATAGCCCATCTTGTAATATCTTGCGTACTATTGACTTTCCTGCATGGTGTCCTCTTGCAACACCAACATGTGCTTCACATAAAATAATAGGTCGCTTATGTTCAAAAACACAGCGTAACAATATTTCACCGGGGCCTAGTTTGTACAAATGGCAAGCAATCAATTGGAAATCTGCAGCTCATGTTACTAACTGTTTCTTCTACACAATAGTAAACTCAGCAAGTGCAAAACCCATAGTTAGGAATTGTATGGTGTCCTCATATTGGTTATCAAAGGCGGTTATTGCAAACAGTTGTGCATCCGGGAGATTGTCCTCTAGATTAGTGGGTTCTTTTCCACTCTCTATTCTTGATAGGTGGTCTAGTCCCAAGTTTAATCGGCCTGGTTTGAAAATAATTTCAAAATCAAATTCCTAGAAGAGGAGAATCCATCGCTAGATCTTCCCCCCCAAACACTGGCTTGTTAACATGTAGAATGATCATGGTACACTTTAAAATGTCCCCCCAACAAGTAGTGTCTGAATTTCCGCAATGCATAGACCATTGCAAGTCCTTCTCTCTCTGTTGTAGTGTAATTATTTTATGTGGTTGATAGTTTCTTTCTAGAAAAAGCAATGGGGTGATTAATTTCTCCTTCGTCTGGTTGCGTCAATGCCACTCCAAGCGCCATAGAATATGCGTCCACATGAACATGGAATTTTTTTTACAATCCAGAAATATTAGTATGGGTGCAATGGCCATTTCACTTTTCAACTTATCCAGACTCTATTGGCATTCATCTGTCCACTGGAAATTAGTATATTTTCTCAACAATTTCTCCATCGAGGAAATCACTTGTGCGTATCCTTTGATGAAATTTTTGTAGTACCGCATATGCCCTAAAGTTGCTCTTAATTGTTTAACTGTGGTAGGTGGTGGTAAGTCTAGGATGATGGCGATTTTAGCTGGGTCAACCAAAATCCCATCATGACATACCACATGACCTAACAGAGCCCCAAAAGGTGCACAAAATATACACTTCCTTAGATTGAGGGCAATTTCGTACTGACGACATCTTTCCAACATCATTCTAAGACTTTCTATGTGATCTTTTATGAGACCAAAAACTGTCCAATCATCAAAGTAGACTTCAAGAAATTTATGTATATAATATTTAAAGAAAACAACTGCAATTCTAGAAAAGATTGCAGGCACATTCTTGAGTCCAAAGGGAATTACCATGTACTGGTAGCATCCCCATTCTGTTTGCAAAGGTATTCTTGTAGCGATCTTATTTTGAAATTATGACCTGATGGTAACCCGAGAATCCATATCTTGTCCTCGAACATTTTCCAATACGTCATCTGTAAATGGGGTTGGAAATGGATCATGCAGGCAGGTGTCATTTAGTTTCCGGAGATCAACACAAATTCTAACTTCACCTGAAGTTTTCTTGTCTTGTACCACAATTGGGTTGATCCATTCTGATTCCTCAACTGATTCTATTACTCATGCTTCTAACATTCGATCAAGTTCTATTTTAAATTTCTCCTTATAACACGGGTGCAGTTGGTACAGTCGTTGTTTGACCGGTTTTGCCTCAGGCCTCAAGGGTATCTTCATCTCAGCAAGATATCCAACTATGCCTTTCATTTCAGAAAAAATTGTAGGTAAAAAGTCCTGAAACTCATGTAGTAAGTCGGTTATCTTTCCCACAGTGTCATCATCCCAGTAATCTCCAACATTGGCAAACTTCAGGTTTTTAGTTGAACCAATATTTACTTTCTTAATCTTGAGCGGTTTTAGGAATTGATCATTGGTTATAGTAGCTCCCTCTACTGTGCGTATACCTTTCAACTTAGGTATATTTATATCCAATGGTTCATCATCATCTAGTTCTCCCGTGATATTGTAACAATCTATCTAGTTGTGTATAGTCATACTACATTGATGGAAGTTTGTGTCTACAACAGGTATCTCTTCAAAGATCTTCTCCTTTACAACCTGTAGCGCAGCATCAACTGTTGGATGTCCCTTGTTAATTCAAATGTCTGGGTAAATTTTATAGCTAAGCTTTCCCACTCAATGGTTCCTCATCGCACCTCTTATGAGGTGTACTAACTTCTTGGCACCATTTCCAAGGTGTGGATGAATCAGTAAACCTATTCTTGTCATGGATATTCTTTCCAAACTGTGCGACAATTCTCAACATTTTTTCTAGGATCTGTCAGTCCTGTATATTTTAGATCAGGGCAGTTGATCTCTTCACCAAATCTGATCTTTATCAATCTCCTACATTGTGGCCATTCGGAGATAGACAGTTTATGTGTACCCCACCATCTAGTGGGCGTAGCTTTCAACACATAGTCCAAATTGGACAATCATTGTGATTATGTGACTTTCTCTTCAAATTATTTCAAGAAGGATGCAAGATTAGGAAATCCTTCATACGTAGGAAACGTGCTTGCTTCATCTCCTACTCTTCGAATAGCTCTTGTAATTCTCACACATCTATGCATGGAGACTTCATGCAGCTTATTCTTCCAATTTTCCAGAGCTTCACCTAAGTCGGACGTGCATGAGCTTACACTCTGCCAACTCAAGTTTCCATCAGCTATGGGATCGATATAATCTTCCTTTGAAGACATAACGTTATACAGCTCGACCAGATAATTTTTGTTCCTTCATTATGCACAGGATCGACATATCGTTGTCCTTCAAGTGGATCAATGGGCGCAACCACTCTTATTTCATAATCTTCAAAAGATAGAATCCTTTTCTTGAAGTTTATAATAGTTTGGTTGTTTATTGCCCAATCAATTCCTAGAAGCGTTGGATATGGGTTTGTGTCATCAACAATGTCAATAACTTCGAATTCTTCATATTTCCTTAAGTCTTCAACTTCCATGGGTACTTAGGGTAGTCTACCATTGGTAGAACCTTCAACTAGTTTGCAAGCCTTAGCTAAATAGGAGACCAGTCCAGTCGCATCTTGTTCAGGATTTCCCATGTCTGTCTTGTCAATATATTGACATCTGAGCCCAAGTCTAGAATGATATAGTCCATATCATAATCTCCTATATGTGAAGTCATTTGCAGTTCTCGGCCTATCTTCACTTTTCTCCCGATATGATTGACTCTTTTCTCAAGTCGTATGTCTTCTGAGGTTTCTTCTATGAGTGATGTCAATTCTGCAACAACATCTTTATCATGGATTAGTTCTAAACAAATTTCGAAAAATTCCTTGAGCTTATTATCCTTTTTCTTTAGCAGCTTCCTGATTAGTTTTTCAAATCGTTCGGGCATAGCTCTAACTTGTCCAGATGTCGAGGGATGATTTGTATCAACAAATTCTTGTCGCGCCTCCAAGAAGACTTCCTTCTCTTGTTGGACATATAGTGGAGCTTTCTTTTGTGCTGCAGGTCGCACCAGTGGTTGTCCTTGCACTATGTTTTGGTCTCCTCCTATCGCAACTCCTCTTCTTGTGAGTACAACAAGGTTGGGTTGTCTTTGTTTGACAAAAATCATTTGAATATTTGGATTGGGGTTCGGATTCGGTTTCTACACTGGGTTTGGGTTGAAAACAGTTCTATCTTGCCATTTCGCAATAAGTTGCGGACACTGTTCAACAGTGTGATCAAATTATTTACAGTATGTACAATTTTTCATAGGACTTTGACAATCTTGAGAAAAGTGTCCTGGCTGTCCATAATTATAACATACAACTTGGCCTCTTCCTCAACCAAATCCCCTCCTTGTTGTTGTCCTCGACCTCTAAAGTTCCCACCCCTCCTTTGCGAAGGGTATTTTTTTGTTGAGGATACTGATTCGATTGGTATTGTGGTTGAGGATATTGTTGTTGTTGATACTGCGCAAGCTGATACTGAGGCTGCACTTGTTCAGCTTGCATTTGTTCATCATTCTTCATCAAGTAGGCATCCATGGTCTTCTCTTGCAACAAATGAAGTCATTTGCATTATTTTTCATCATGACCTACTAATCTACAAAATTTACAATATAGACTAGCGGGTGTGCTTACAATATTCCGTAAGTACGAACATTCTTCGGACATGTGACCTCTAGTCTGGCATACTCTACACTAAGGAATTCCTTAGGTGTTTAATGGGTTCGGTGCACCTTCTGCGACACAGTTCATCAGCACTGGGCAATTATCTTTATGGTGCCCATCTATTCTACATCTTGTACACCATAGTTCCTCCTGAAATTCCTTGCCTCTTTTAATGTCCTGGAGATGCACCATAAGATTGGACAGCTGCAACTGAATTTGCATCATTCTCGAGCTTGTGTCCCCAATTGGTGAAGCTTCTAGTTTCATGGCTATTTCCAGAGCCTCTATCTATGACACGAGTTTTTGTTGCATCAATGATGTTCGGATATGTGGTAGCAAGGTGGAAATGAACCATTCCTTGTGTTGCACATCCGACATTTGGAAACTCACTTTGGCCATTAATGTCTTAAATCTATGGTCAAAATCCCAAACAGATTCTGTTGGTAGCTGCTTGATCTTCTTGATCTCAGTGATGCATTGCGATTCGCACTTCATCTTTTCAAATTCATCAATCAACCTGAGTTGAATCTCATTGAGTGTCTTTGGGACCACTCCTATTAGGACCATGGAAAAATTCATCTACCATTCTAGCGCACGACCTTGTAGCATCATGATTAGATTTGCTTTCTTGGCATTCTCATCCTAGATCTTTCATACAGTCCAAACAACATCACACAGAAACCAATGTTGCTCTGGTTCTTCCAGTCCATTTCCATTGAATATTGGGAGATTAATGTTAGTTTCGGCCATTGGATTGATAGTTGTTGTATTGACTACTGGTACATTCAAAACAAAATTTGGACTAGTCAGACTTCTTTGTCCGCTATTTACAACAATAGTACTACTCATATTTACAGAAATACTTGGAGTTGGGTCTCACAATATTACCTCTGGTACTGTCATCGATTTGTGTACATGTTCTTTCTCTAGACCTTTAGTCAACTCCTCAGATTCTTCTTCACCTTCTGAGATTGGCTGATACTCCTCTTCCTTGTCATAATATCCTTCATCTAAGTACGATGTAAACTCGTAGCCTTCTTCTTCTTGCTCTGTGCTGCAACTCCCTCGCCCAAACAGAGTTTTTCATCTTTTACTGGACCTGAATATTCTTCTGCTTCTTACAAATCCAGGCTTTAGTCCAGTTCCACTATCTCCTGGGAAAATCTCACTCTAGAGTTTCGCTAAGACATAGCCACCCTTTTCGCATTCATTATATCATTCACAGGATGCCTTTTTCACATATAAGCATTTTTATCCACGTCTTCAAAGATGAGAGATATCGACTGCGTGGTCCTTGAAACAAATTTCTCTCTGCCTCACGGTATGAGGTTATTGTATTAACAATGAACTCAATGATATATCCTTCCATGATACTATCTACCCAGAAGTCCACAACCCTAGATATAGGGTTGTTGGTTCTTTTCAACCGCTCAATCAAGAATAGAGTCCACTCCTTCGGTTCTCCTCCTTGAAAATTATTTTGCTAGGTTGCCAACTTAAACAACCACTCATACAATATGATAGGGAACTCAGAAAAGAAACTTTCATAAATGTCTGAATAGATATACCGACCCAACTAGTATGTTGGGTTCCATCGGGTTCCTTTGATTTGTTCTCACACAAACTCTAACTCTTTGAAATCCACCTAGTCTTGGATTTCTCGTTTCGTGGGATGCTAGAACATATCCCTCACCACAACACTTCAAGGTCTCGACAACGAAACCATTTGTTGGATTTTTCTCTCTCTTTGTCCCGTTGGACCCAAGTTCAGCCCCTTCTTGGTCAGCACAACAAAGCCTAAGATATCAGCCCAATGGAACGGAGCTCAGCTGGCAGCACCTATGACACAGATGTTGTCTCACCTGAGATATCTCAGTCCTTATGGGTAACTTCCAGAACCATGTTTCCGTAGTTTATGCGGGAGGGTGTTTTAGGCCCTTGGCCCTGCACCAAGGTTTCCAATGAAGACTGGGAAGGTGGGTTGGTGGATTTCACTTATATATCAACACTAAAGTATGATTCACCCTTATTTATGCAATTCACACAAACAAATAGTGACAAACAGTATAACCATATTCATTATTATAATATGGAAGTCATGGATTTAACCAATTGCAACATAGTAATCAGTCAACCAGTTGTCACAATAAATATGCACTTAACTAAACTACTCAACATTCACACATATACACAACATATAACATGGAAACCCATCCGGTAAAAAACCATAAGGTGCTCTTCATCTGGCATTGGCATGAGGAAATAGATGCACCTTTTTGTGTGCACACAAAACTACAAACTATGTTCAAGATATTCTCTTCTATCTTTATAGACTTTTCCTCCCTCTCATTCTTTTTGATCTTCTCTCTTCTCACCCTACTCTACTCCTACTTAGCGATATGCACAAATCCTGGATCGACCCGACCTTCCCTACCTGTCTGCGCAGCTGTAGAACCACTAATCTGATGCACTCAGTGATCCAAAGTCATTAACCAAAACTATCTACCTCTAGTCTAACTCAAGCATCTTTTCCAAGAGTCTAGAGACTTACTCAAAATTGTTGTATCAACTAATCAGCTCAAAACTATCTAACCCAATTACAGCTTGGGTTCCTCCCTTTATATTCGTATTACAGACTCGATACAACTCCCATACATGCTTGTACAGACTCAATACTGACTCGATATAGACTCTGACAGACTCAGCTTTAGGTGCTATCCCAACCGACTTACTATCTTGAGCCAATAGGTTGTCTTTCCTATTCTAGCAATTCATAACCAAAAAGGTGCTATCATCCTGACTTACAAATATGCTTTTATGCATGTGGTTTCTGCAGAATCCAGTCGAGCTTGTACCCATGATCGCTATGGGATGTCTCTTTCTCTGCGTTATGCCTTACTGTCATTTTCTGGTCGTTTCCTTATCTGTACGCCTACTTCTGCGAATATTCTTCATGTCCTCTCGTATCTTGCTTTGTCCTCCAGTCACAGCTTACAAAACTAGAGCTACTTCCTCGTCTCGTGCCTTCGTGTTGTCTTCTTCCTTACTTTCCTTCTTCTGTCGCAACCTTCTTCCCTTTACTTCTATGTCGCTTCCTCTGTCGTAGCTCCTTCTTCTTATTCTTTTCTCTCTTTCTCCATACTTAGGCAGAATTATACATGAATTTTTCCCTTCTGTCCCGAGGCCCAACAAGGTACGTGGAGCCAATTGTTAGAATTTAGTAATTTCCAACTTAGTAAGGGGTATTTTTAGTTAGGCATGTCAAAAGGGTACCTGAATCCAATTGTTAGATTTTAGTCATATCTAACTTTGTAAGGGCCATTTTTTAGCAAGGCATATCAAAAGGGTACTGTGAAGTGTCCATGAGTGACTTTTTTTTTAACTGCACAAAGGGAGGGGAAAGGCTAAACAACAAGCATATTCACATTGCAAACACATTGCAAACAATTAACCATTATTTTTGTAGGAGTCTCCATTCCCTTGTGGATACCTCAACTGACATAAGGATATTGGTATGTTGGAGTTTATATGTTGTTGTGGGTGACATCATTCAACCAATGTGGTATTTTGTTTATAGAGAGATATTTATGTCATGGACACAATTATAAGACATGTAAATTATAGTTGTATCCAACTTAGTAAAGGGAATTTATTAGTAAGAAATGTGAAAGGTGTATTATGGAGTACTACCAGTGAGAGATATTTTGGGAATTTTTACATAAAGATAAGGGTGGAGACCAAGCAGCAATCATATTCATACCACAAGTGAAAATAATAATAATAATGAATATAGAAACCACATGGCTCCTGAAAATGCAATAGATACATTAACCATAACTTAATGACTCACCATATCACACCTTTGACATTAATCACAATTTTGATTTTTTGGTAACTAAAATACATTTTTTGTGATCAACTTTTACTTTTTTTTTCAGGGGAAAAAAAGTTCAATCCTTTTATTAATAAAGGACATGTTACATATCAATGGTGATTCCACTAATAATTTAAAACAAATTTTTGGATAGTTTGCAAAGAAGAAACCAAGCTTCCTGCTCTCATCTAATGTTCCCCATCACAATAACCAGGGTTTTTTATAGCCTGAAACCTCATTGATGCTCTATCAGCTTAATAGAAACCATAATGTTACCCATAAAAACATAGACAAAAAACTATCGCTGAAAAGAGAAAATATTTTTCGTTACTTTATGGATCATGACACCCTACATGAATTCTTGGACAATAAGAGCTCCGGTAGTGAGCTCCAATGCCTCCTTCGATAAATGATCAGCCAAATGATTATGTTCACGGTATATGTGTTGACAGTTGAAAGAAGTGAAGCCTCGAACCATATCATTGATCCTCCTACACCACTAATCCAGATTTATCACGTTCAGTGTGCATCTCCTCTTAATCCGGTTGATGACCATCAAATAATCACCATAAACTGTGATTCCAGGGATACCCATATGACATACGATGTGTAGTAAGCCATGAAGTGCAAGTATCTCTAATCTAGAATTTGCGGAGCGACCACATCCCAACCTGATCAAGAAGAAGTGCTCTTGACTGATGTAAAATACAACACAATCACCTCCTGCCGAGGAAGTAGCAACACCGTTGAAGTAACTGGTGGCAGCAATAGCAGGTGGTCCCTCACCAATGTCATGGATCTTGATGCTTCTATTATTTTTAGGATATGTAGTGGCTAGATCGAGAATGTGGAGAACCGTGGATTGAACCGAAGGAGATTTGCCAAAAAATATCCACTCATTCCAACAAAGCCAAATGGCCCAGATGCAAAAGTATAACATGTAACTAGCCTCAAGACTGTTTCTGCTCCAATTAGCTAATACATTCCGAAGCCACAAGGTTTCACTACAATGAGTCAGCCCCAAGTGATTAAAGACATGTCTGCAGACTACAATGCCAAAGGTACATTCCACAAACAAATGTTGAGCAATCTCACCATCCCGTTTGCAAAGATGATAGATGCTTGGGGCACTCCATCCCTTTCCTCTCAAATTGTCCCATGTGCAGATCTTGTTTTGCAGGCATAACTAGGAAAAACATTGAATTTTGACTAGGAATTCTCCATCGCCAGAGTTCATTCCAGTTCCAACTACAATCCATGACATCCGAAAATCCTGCGATCGATAGATAAGTGAATCTAGTAGTGACCTCTCCATCCTTTCTATTAAAATACCAAAGTAAGGAGTCTGAATCCCCAGTGAGCTGCAAATTGGTGGCACGCAATGACGCAATGAATGCATCCCACTCAGTCTTCTAGATGCCACCCAATTCAAGATCTCCAGTCGAAAACAAATCGTGTCCGTGGACTGAAACGTCAGCATGCTTGTATATTTGATCAAGCGTTACAATGTCGAAGTCATGTAGGTAGAGAATGAGCGACTATGACAATGAGGATGTGTCCTCCATACCGACAAACAGATTGATACCAAGGTGGACTGCTCGACCTAATCCCACCCTCCAACAAATCTTCATACTAATCCACTTGAGAACTCTAATAAAATCATTCCAAATGATTGAAGAATTTTGCACAGAGTAGGAGCCCAACCTTAGCTAGTCATCTAGGTTGTGTATTCGCATGTACTTCACCTTCAATACACAGTGCCACAAGCCGCAGCTAGTGAGAGCAGACTATAAAATCTTGACTCGTAGTGCATAATTGAAGCCACCAAGGTCTTTGATATTCCATCCCCCCAGCTTGTAAGGATGGGTCAACAAATCCCATCTAGCCAAGTGATATCCCTACTTAACAGGTCATCCTCCCCATAAGAAATTGGCCATTAATCTTCTCATGGAATCCAATATCAAGAGGGATATTTTCATAAGGGAGAACCAGTAGACTGGTAAAGCCCCAAATACAAACTTCAGGAGAACCAGTGGCCCCCCTAGAGATAGAAACCTAAAATTCCAATGACTGATCTTTTGATCGAAATGCTTCAACATCCAGACCCAATCCATCACTATGTAGTCCAAAGGCTTAATCCAATAGCCCAGGTATTTGAAACCATCCAGAAGTGGCTCTATCTTGAAAGGAAAAATCGTCTCTACATGTTCCAGATGTAGTTAGTATCTTATTATGTTATAGACAATATTCAAATTGGATCCCTTCAATGAAGAGGTTATGAGTTAGGGGTACTTATATTACAAATACATCCAAGGCTTGCACATATCCCCAATCATCATTTCATGCACTAGCATATCTAAAAGCACAAGTGAGCCATCGACGAGACTTATACCTCTATGGAAGCAAAATCATCAACCCACTTTCACTAATACAACAAGTCACCATTGATAATAAAACACAAGAATCCACCATTGATAATAAAATACAAGACGCTATATTATATTAACAAAAAACTAGGTTCATATACAAATTTTGGTGATTAAAAAATCCCACTCATAAAAAACAATGCAATATAATAAAGTTAAATTTTCACTATAGCATTAAACTAACCCTTTGCTTGGGTTATTACAATCTACAAAATGATACTTATATATTTCCCTTTATAGCTTTTAAGTAGTTGTTATAGCTAGTTTTTTAAACAAAATGAAAGAAATAGGTTAGGTCCCATAATATTACTGCTTATTAGTCTTTGCCTTCAGCTGCATAGACTCTAGTAAACAGAGTGTTGACTTTTCAATTAAATCAGTCGCCGTTCGAGATACTATAACCAAGGTTTTTCATTGTACATTTTCTTTTCGACCAATTGAGTGTATAGACCGTCATCCCCTCTAATCAAACATTTGGAGGTCTTATTTGGCCTCATATCGGGGCGACGGGCAAACATGAACTTAGTTTACTATAATTATTTTGTTCAAAAGATAGATAACATATCACTAACTGAATTAATTCTAAGGTGACCTTAACATTACTTCTCAAACATTAAATGTTTGGATATAAGCTACACATATATTCTTGATAATCATTATTTAACATTCTCACATGGTGTTTGGATGTTGCTTTACATGATGGCCACCTACAACAACTTTAATTCTTGCACCGCCATAGTTTTTCACTGGATCCATCATGCTTTTGGTGTTCTTTGCTAGTTCTATCGCTGTAGTGCCATAGTTACCCATCTTCTTCAGCTTAATCATAATAACAAGTCATCTTCAACTCCTAACATCTCTAGACCATTTGGAGCAAGAGATGCAAGCATAATTTTGTTGGTCAAAGCGAGAAGAATGCATCGTATATAAATGTGATGACTAAGTGTTCGTTCTTGGATGACTCTAGACAATACTCGTAATAATTCAGGTGATCCTCGAGAATGGTATATTTGAACCACTGCAGTTTTGTCACAGAGTTGTATATAAATACCATTGCTTTCTTATAGTAAGGATAATAATAATAAGTAGTTTACCATATGATTATAGTGAAATCAATGCTCGATGAAACACACACTTTAAATTATAAATAGAACTTATGAAAGACATTTCACTTTGCATAAATTTGGGAAATCAAAAGAAAAATACCTGTCAAGATGTCCATATTCCTGGTCATCTCCCTCGCATTGGAAATTGTGCTCCATGGATGGATATGGTAGATGAACTCTGTAGTCGTGTTTCTGGATTTTCCTCAGGCTTCATTAGTCAAATTTTGGCCTCTAAGGTTAGCGAAGAAATGCCACTCCAGATTCTGCTAGTGGCGACAAGATCGTTGAAGAATTGAACATTTAGCTACAAAACCATCCTTGGAAAAATTTGAACTTGGATTTTTGGGAGGAGCGTGGGCTGGAGCGATGAGACACTTGCAACACATATTTTAGTAGACGTGACTAGAACAATACATGCATTTATCTTCGTTTCCCACTAGCTTTATTGTACTCCAGGTTTTATGATTATTGTCTCATGAGCCAAGACAGGGTTGATATTTGTGTGTTGGGATCCTTGTTGGTATACCACGTGTATGGTATCAACATCTAGGAGGCTTATATAACTCATATTTCTTACATGTATCAAGACAATGTTATAAATACATGAATTTTAACTTGTCACTTTCCAATTGTAGCCAATCAACATAAACTAAGAGTTAAATGAGTGGCATGCACTATGAATTAAACAATAAATCACGTGATCTATGTCACATCCTTATTCTTCTTTTACGATAGATTAATAACTATAACTAGAGAACTTTTTGACTTTCAGGTTTATTTTTGCCGAAATTCAATGAATTTAATTTACAAAATCTGTAATTTTTGCTGTGCGATTTTAAGCTGATAAATGAAATCAGGTGACAAAAAAACACCCACACTCTCTAAGATCTAGTAGTGTTTTTGAACATTTTGAAATTTCCGTGAAGATTCATGGCAAAAAACTGGCCAGAAACAAAGGTAAAAAAAATCCCCAACTCGTAGATTATTATATCTATCTTATTTCAATGTTTTAGGGTTGTAACCGTTCTTTACCATTTCAAATAAATAGTTTTGCACGTTCAGCCTTGTCTCATTTGAGATGCTAAATTGTATTGTTTGGATAGTGTAACAAATTAGTGGTCCAAGTCCTTGTCATGGTGCTAATGTCGATAGATAAAGCTGAGAGTTGTCATAGTCTTCATCTTGGTATTTCTATTGTTTAGTTTTTAGTGCGAATTAAAATCAATGCTATATCATTAAATTAGTTTCTAATAATATTACTTTTGTAACATTCAATGTTTACTTTTCTTTAAACTACTAATTTATGTTTCAATATTTCATATTATTTTCTTGCATCAGTTGTATTACTTAAATGATTTTCTAACTAATAAGTGGAAGTATATTATTACAAACATAGGTACATCATTTTATTGTACTTTTGTATTTTACATATCATCAATCATTTTATTGTATTTTAATATTTTACATATTTCTTGATGATGTATGATTAAAAAGTATTATAACAATAGGTGAATTTGTATCTTCATCAAATTTTATAATATCTTTATTTTGGATTAAATCTTTAAAAACAAAAAACGAGTATGGAAATTTGAAAACATATTACCATCATATTTGTTTTCCATATCAATAAAGTTTTCAAGTAAGTTTTCAAAATGACTTTATTGATATTGGGTGAAATCATGAATCTCGGTGTTTATTCGGTGAGAATGGTTTTTCTGAATCCATATTCCATAACCTTTCGGTCAAACTAATATATGTTTTTGACCGAAATTTAAAGTTAATGGCATGCCTCGTGATGCACGCTCTACACGGATGGCCAGGAAAATAAAGTATGGTAGCTAGGTTTTCAACTGAAAACCTTTTCGGCCAAAAACCTTTTTCGATCGGAAATGGTTTTCAGCCGATGTGTTAACAGAATTCCACTATTTATCATTTTGGACGTTGTTTTTTTGTCTGTTTTGGACGACCTAATTGGTCTGCTAGTGCTCTGCTTGGTCTGCTGGTGCCCTGCTCGGTTTGTTGCTTGGTCTGTTTCTCGGTCTGTAAGTGCCCTGCTTGGTCTGCTGGTGTGGTGGAATCGTTGGTGGTGTGGTGGAGCCATTGATGAGTTGTTGTGGTGGAGACGTGTCTGCCTTGTGTCTGCCCCATGGATCCCTTCTCGGTATGGTGGTGTGTTGGAGTCGTTGGTGGTGTGGTGGAGCCATTGGTGGTGTAGTGGAGGCATTGACGAGTTGATATGGTGGAGCCCTGTCTTCCCTATGGAGTCGTAGTCGGTATGTCGACCTCTGTTTGTTCTGTGGAGCTTAGTGTGGTGGAGTCGTGTCTTCCCTGTGGAGTCGTGTCTTCCATGTGGAGTCGTGGTTGGTTTGTGGACCTCTGTCTGGTCTATGGAGCTCTGTGTGGTGGAGTCGTGTTTGCCTTGTGGATTTGTGTCGACCCTATGGAGTCATGTCTGCTCAATTTTTTTTCCTTTAAAGCCCTCCTTGATCTGTGGATCTCTATCCACGTAAATGGCCAACGATCATCTCTACAGGTAAGTCTTGTAGATTTGTTTTTAAGCAGCAAAGATAATTTTATTTTTATTACAGTGTTTTTTTTTATGCTTAGTAATGTATGGAAATAATTGGTGGTTGTGTGATTAGTTCAAGTACATGAATTTATTACTATTTAGTAAGTATAATTTTTGTTAGCAAAATTTAAAAAAAAATTGAATGATATGCAATGAAAAAATTGAAAAATTCCCTTTCAACAATTTACAGTGGGCATATAGATATGGACTTTGAAGGTGAATCAAAGTATATAACACCACCATGTTGTATATGCATCTTGTTGTGATGGCTTTTGGTAGGTTAGATGTTGGTAGTATGGTGGGTTTGGCTTGTGATTCATTCTAATGGGAACATGGCCTTAGTAAATTTCTTATCATATTGAGTAAACTATCGGGGATTGGTAGGAACTGCAGCCTTCCCTTCAAATATCCTCCATAGATCAATCTCTTCCATTAGCATCCGCAACTTGCATTTCCTAGGGGTTAAGTTGGAAGTTACCTCTTGTCGGTTACACTCTTTGAGACCTAACATCAAGTTCATAATTTCTACAGTTCCTTTGAATTTCATTAACATATAGAAAAGCATAACATAATAAGGGGATAAGGACAGTCTACCATTTACCACTCCGTGGGAAAGGAAGGATTTTTTTGTAAATAAACCATGAGTCAGTCCTCGGATCGTCATTTGGCAAGGAAAGTATTCCCCTACATAATGAGGGCATAGCATGTATCTTCTTGTCTATGCATTATCATAGCCCATCTCTGCATAATCATAGCTTGTATCTGCTTGTCTCTACATTATCATAGCTTGTATCAACTTGTCTATGTATTATCATATCCTGCATTTTATTTTAAGTTTTAACATTCTCCAGTGCCAATTTCATTTTCGTTTTATGAATAGAACGTGGTTATATTCAGTCTTGTTGTTGTTTCACTTTGGCCTCCTTGTGTATGTCTAGTGTTATTGTTGTACTGAAAATGCTCTCTCTACTTGGCAAGATGACTGATGATAATCCATTTACAACCTTGCCCTACCTCGCCTGTGATCATTTGTTAATATGGAGAACACTCACTGAATCTTCAAGCCAACCATTGATTCTGGTGCAAGCCGGATCAACCATAGCCAACCCAACCAACACCTCCAGGATCTGGTGGCTCCTACACTTAGCAGGATTAGCAAATTTATCCCTCGGCTAAATTCTACTCTAAAATTATCTCCCCGCAATTCTGCTTCCGCAACCACCTTTCTGTAACTCTATTTCCGCAATAGGCTTTCCCTTGAATCTGTTTTCGTGACATACTTTCCGCAAGCGGGTTGCGGGATGCGGGATGTCAACTTCCCAAAGTTTCTCCCCCGCAACTTTCCTCCTGCAACTTTTCTTCCGCAATTTTCCTAACCGTCAGATCTTTGCGACCTTCTCCACGACCTTCAATCTACTCTTTGATGCAGATCTCACATATCTTTGTAGATATGTTATCTACCTCGTAACTTCCATTGCGGATCTCTCCTGGACCATCGAATCTTTGTTTGCGGACTCAATCCCCACCATTCGTTCTCTACAAAACTTGTTAATGGCGGAAAATCCGCGCTCTGCGCTGATTGATCAAAGAATCGATCAATCCAACCTGCAATATTCAGGATTCATTAGCCTAACACTTCTATGCATGCATCTGCGACCCATATCAAGTATTCAAGCAACGATTTAATGCGTGAATCAACAATTTCACAGAAACACACAGATGTTCAGAAAACCACCAAAGTCGGCTCTGCAAAGATACACAGTTCAAACAGTAAATGCATATAGGCTAACAACACTACAAACACACAGCTAATATTTCTATTAAGCAATAGAACAAACACACAACTCGGCTCTCCTTTTTCAGTCTTCTCAAAATATTTACAAGTGGAAATCAGACGCAGGTCTGACCTTCCCTTTTGTGGATTTGGAATTCTAACCCTAAAGAAAGAACCCCCTCTACTTCTCTAATCTACCTATTTAACCTAAATTGTTACTTCCCCCACCGAGTGGTCCTGCAACCGAAAAACAAACAACTAAACAACATGATGAAAACATCCGTGTCTCAATAAAACAAACTGCGGCTTGATCTCCACGCAGGGATTCATGATCCACAATCATTCCTATTGACGCTAACAAACTATGACTCATCAAACAACAAAAAATATGCCACTTCATGTGAACAACTCAACACATTGTTGGCATGCCAAATGCTCCTGCATCACGTCAATTACATGACTCATTGTTTACTAACACCTATCGGATTAGATCTTTTATCCTATCTAGACTTGCTACGAAAATAAAATACTTTACATGAAAGTTTACCATGTCTCTACAACTAACCCCTCCTTGGGAAAATGCCTAGAGCTTAAGGTCCGATCATAAATTTAGTAGTTGGTCTTGAGAGCTAATGCTCCCGCATCGGACTCCCAAAGTAGAAAGAAGACATGATCTCCTGATTATGCATCTTTAGCCCACATCTTCCTGGATCCCAAAATTTTGTTTGTTGTTGTCCATAAGCTTCACTATCTTGATTTTTCTTTGGCTATAACCTTCTGGGATTCCAAACCTTATGCTATAGTACTCCACTGTATTTACCTTCATCATTCTTCACTCTCCATTCAACTTGACAGTGGTCTGCCTGCTTTACCCTGCTGTAGCTTTTCTTAGGAGTTTTCATCAATTTCCACAATTCATCTATGACATCCTTCAACTTAGTTTTTTGTTGAAAACAAATATTGTGTTGATTACTCTCCCACTACACTTTACTGCATTATGTACATTCATTTTCAAACTATTGGTTACGTTCTTCAACCTTCATTGATTTAATTTCTTCTACAACTCTTGAGATTGTTGTAGATGTTGTCCCAGACATTGCTGCAACCCAAAATTCTTGAATACCTTTGAATATACCCCCTTCTGCAATATCCTTCTCATGCCCTTTTCCTGCAAATTCTCTTTAAAAGAGTAGATTATCTCTCAGTTTTCTGATTGTAGTCATATACTCAATCACTCCTCTTTGTATACTAGTAAACACATCATAGAACTGTGAACCGGTATCTTCTCTTGTCTCTTTTATAACAAGAAACATGTCTTCCTCATTGACTACAATTTCTTCCTCTTGCTTAAATACTTTCAGCCAGTATTTCAAACATTCATTGATTACTTGATTCCCTTCAAGAACCTCTATCTTGACAATCTTCAATAATTTCCCTTCAACTCTTTGACCATTTCTATCAGTCAATTCAGTCTTCCTCAGTCCCAAGACCGTTTCATCTTCAAATTGAGACACAGTAGCCTCACTTTCTTCTTTCTGGTCACTAACCCAAGTTTTATGTGACACTATCTCATCCCTCTTTGTCAGAATATAATTCTGATTCTATATTTTCATGGTAGTCCCAAATGTCTGTCCATCATTCTTACCTTAGCTCTCTAAGTAAACCAAATCTTCTTTGTCCTCAACAGGAACAAATTCCCTCTCATAAGACACGACTGTCTCTTTCCCAATAAGATTGTTGCCTTCATTAATTAAGGACTCTGAAGGATCCTTCTACTGCAATAACTCATCTTTTCCTTTGTTATTGCTTGACAACAATTCCATCTGTCCATCTATACTGACTAAATCTTTCACACTTTCATATTTTCCTATGCACCCCTCAAGGTACTTCATCTCTTCATCAAAACTATTAAAACATAGCTTGTTTACCTGAGGTTTCCATTCACAATTAGACTTAGATTTCCCTAACAGGTTCTCGAGCAATAACATCTCCCTGTCTACTTCTTCAAGCACTGTGTATTTATGCTTAACATCTTCCTCATTATGCCTTACCCAATAACTTTCAGATTCACTTAAGACAATTCCATAAGATGGATTGTCTTCTACAATACCTGCAAACACATTCAATTTGTCAGCTTTAAACCCACAATAATCAATGGTCTTATTTGATGACTCAATCATCAAATCTTCCTTCTATCCTAAGTCTACTACAAGACTCAGAAAATCCCCAATAACCTTCTTTTCAGTTACCCCAAGAATAACATTTGAATGCTTGATTTCCTCCCTTGCTTCATCCCGCTCTTGGCTATCATCATAAACCAAATATTTTCTACTTTCAGCTTTTGTTGCATGCTGAAAAGAAACACTTTCTCTTGATTGTTCATATGTGTTTGCATGAGACCCAACTGTCTCATCTTCTTCCAAAACAGAATTAAGATTCTACTTGACTTCCTCCTTCTGGATGATAGTATCAACAAATTGTCCTTCTTCATTCATCATACCTATAGACATACACAAAATATTAGTTTCAAAACATTGAGACCTTCTGGTCTCACTTGAAGCTTCAGTCTTCAAGAATTCCCTCAGACACTCTCTTTCCTTGAGTATCTCTTCTTCATACTGAGCATTCATCAGTTTCTCTCCTCTCTTTTGTAGCTTATCCCACTTCAACTTTCTTTTCACAAGAAAACCACATCTCTGGTCTTCCTCCTTCTTCTGTAACAGCTCCATCATTACTTCCAGATGGAATTTTATCTCAGCCTTCTCTCTCTCATACTCTTCATCACTCAACTCTCTCCATATGCCATTTTCCTTGGCATTTTCTTTCTTCCCTTTGTGGCTGCCTCCTGAACCTCTGCTATGACTCTTAATAGTCATCTTCTTGAGTTTCTTTCACTCTCTATGAGTTTCACTAGCCTCTGCAATAATAGTTCTCCCTGCTACACCTCAATCACCAAACCTCCTCTATGCTTGGTCTTTCGGCAAGTACTAGTCCTCTTTCTAGAACCCTCTTGAGCACTTCTCTATGCTCCTTCTAGGATTTCTCCCACAACTCATTTGCATGAGAACATAACTGTCCTCTTGTACTTCAATCCTTAGTTGAAATACTAGGTCCTTGGCCACACTTCACTTTCTCTCAAAAACCCTCACTGGTGTCCTTCATCACTTTCTTCAAAGATTATGACTTCTTTGCTGAGATGTCTTCACTCCTGCTGGTATCCCTTGCATGCATACAATCCTCCCAAAGTATATATCTATGCCTATTACTTACTTCTCAGGCTACAAGCCTCTTCTCCACTTGCATGCAAACTCTTCTTCTTTTCAGACTGTTGCTGGTCTGTCTTCTCACCTTTACAGAATGCTCTCTTGTTCCCGTGTTCTTTCTCTCTTCACCAGAGTAAACGTCCTCTCTTCCCATTGCTTATGGGTCTCCTCGTCTGTTTGTACCCATGGCTTCCAAACGTGTTTGTAGCTCCCTCATTTCCTCCATAACTTCTACGTTCACCACTGGTCGACCTCTGTCACAACCTCTTGCTCTTCCTATGCGTGCAACCATCCTCTTACAATAAGCCTTTGCAATAACAACTCTCTTTCACACTGCTACAACTTACCTCACCAAGCCCCTTCTCTCTACTTGGTCTTTTGGTAACGCTGGTCCTCTATCTAGAACCTCTTGAGCACTCTTCTTTGCTCTTTCAGGATTCTACTGCTACGCTTCTCTCTCACACGAGCTTCTCCTCATTCCCAGTCAATGAGTTGCAATCAAGCTTCTACTAACACCTCATCGGCTTTCTTCCTCTAGCTCGAACTGTTGGTGTCACAGGTTCACCTCCTATGAACCTTTCAAGCACTCCTTGCTCCTCTATAGATTTAAATTTCTACTCTTTCAAAAATTCTACCCACAACTACAACTGCGGAATTTCTCAACAACTTCTATCTAGTCATACTTGGAAGTTTCTTCTATTTTCCAACACGCGGGAAATATTTTCCTGCTATGATACCGAAATTGGTGCCGACTGGATCAACCAAAGCCAACCCAACCAGTACCTCCAGGATTTGGTGGCTCCTACACTTAGTAGGATTACCAAATTTAGCCCTCGGCCAAATTCTACTCTAAAATGAACTCCCCACAATTCTGCTTCCGCAACCACCTTTCCGCAACTCTGTTTCTACAACATGATTTCCCGCAACTCTGTTTCCGCAATAGACTTTTCGCAAGCGGGTTGCAGGTTGCGAGATGTGGGATGTCAACTTCCTAGAGTTTCTCCCCCACAACTTTCCTCCTTCAACTTTTCTTCCACAATTTTCCCAACCGTTAGATATTTGTGGCCTTCTCCATGACCGTCAATCTACTCTTTGATTTGGATCTCACAGATATTTGTAGATGCGTTATTTCCCTTGCAACTTCCGTTGTAAATCTCTCCTGGACTGTCATATCTTCATATGTGGACTCAATCCCCACCGTTCGTTCTTTGCAAAACTTGTTAATGGCATAAAATTTGTGTTCTGCGTTTATTGATCAAAGAATTGATCAATCTGGGCTGATATCTTCAAGATTCATTAGCCTAACACTTCTATGCATGCATCTACGACCCATCTCAACTATTCAAGCAACAATTTAATGTGTGAATCAACAATTTCACATAAACACATAGATGTTCAAAAAACCACCGAAGTCGGCTCTGCAAAGATACACAGTTCAAATAGTAAATGCATATAGGCTAACAACACTACAAACACACAACTAATATTTCTATTAAGAAACAGAACAAACACACAGCTCGACTCTCCTTCTTCATCCTTCTCAAAATATTTACAAGTGGAAACCAGACGCAGGTATGACCTTCCCTTCTGCGGATTTGGAATTCTAACCCTGAAGAACAAAACACCCTCTACTTCTCTAATCTGCCTATTTAACCTAAACTGTTACATCCCCCACCGAGTGGTCCTGCAACTAAAAAATAAACAACTACTCAACATGATGAAAATGTCCATTTCTCAACAAAACAAACTGTGGCTTGATCTCCACACAGGGATTCATGATCCGGCATCATTCCTATTGGCGCTAACAAACTATGACTCATCAAACAACAAAAAAGATGCCACAACATGTGATCAACTCATCACATTGTTGGCATGCCACGATGCTTCTACATCACGTCAGTTACATGACTCATCCTTTACTGACACCTATCAGATTAGATATTTTATCCTATCTAAACTTGCTAGGAAAATAAAATACTTTACATGAAAGTTTACAATGTCTCTACGACTGACCCCTCCTTGGGAAAATGTCTAGAGCTTAAGGTCCGACCAGAAATTTAGTAGTTGGTCTTGAGAGCTAATTCTCCTACATCAAATTCCTATCCTTTCTCTACTCAAAAAATTAACTAGACTTCTCAAAAAATTAACCACACCACTCAAAAATAATATCTTGTAAAGACCATTTCCCTTCTCTATGGAATAGTAAAGTCAAATTCTCTCTGTCTTTGGTTGACCATGATCTTAACGAACCATCTCGGACTAACGACTTTGGTCCAGTTCCCTTTCTCTTCGGTTAAGAGCTTCACACCTTACAGATTAAGTTAAGTAAATAATTCATCCATTTATTTATATAGGAGTGATATGAGAGGGATCATATGGCTTCATGACCGGATAAAGGTCAAGGATATTGCATGGTGTCATATCATATGGTGTGTAATTGGACGATATATTATACTCTTAAAAGAATATCCTTGGGATGAGGAATGGATTGTTCGAGATAAATAAAGGGGGGAACCTGTGGCAACAACACAAATTCACATTAGAAAGAGAGGCATAAATAATAAATATATTGAATTGGTCTTTTGTGTCCTCAAAATATTTCCATGGTCTAAACTGCATAGCAATCTTACCGTCAGTCTCCATGGGATAAACTACATTAGTTCATTGAAGCTTGTCTTCATGTTTATATGAGATATACTAGATATGGATCAAGATGAGGCATTGACTCATTCTTCGAGTCAAATATGTATTAAGACATTTAATGAGACGAGGACGTGTAATGAAACACATGCGTCTAGTGAAACACCTTCGAATGTGTTAAATTTGTGAACCATTGATCTACAGGAAAATGAAAGCTATTGAGAAGTAGAATTATGCAGTTGAATATCAAGAACAGTGTACATTGAACAAGACAAATTTGAGACAAATCTAATAAGAATTGATCAGTAAATTACAACATCAATCTTCATTCATTCTAGCAGTAATACAATGGTGTTACAATAAGAAGAATTCGAATCATGTGGATAAAATTCAAATCTACCAACTAAACTTGACTGACTGGCTAACTCAATGTGTCTAAATCACTACATGAGAGCCACTAATCTAACTCCTGATGTCTAAATTAGTTTACAATTAGTTAACAACTAGGGTAGGTGGAAAAGGGCACTACTCTCCCTTAAACCATGAAAAGTTGGTGCTAGACTAACTGAAAATAATCTAACTAGTTGTAATTGGAGCTTGACTCGGCATAACTGCTTACCAACCATGATCAACTGATGGAGGCACTAGTGGCACCAAATGGCACCAAATGGCACCAATGGCACTAGTGGCACTAGTGGCACGAGTGGAATCAATATCATAGTGGCACCAAACTCTAGAAAATAAATCCTAAGTTAGGCAAGATGATCAAATAGACTATATATGGACAAGGGAGGATTATAAAATCCTAACACCCCCCCTTAATCCTAACTTGGACAACTTGGTCCCTAGAAGCTAGGCCAAAAGTCACCCATACAATATAAAAGAATTAAAAGCTACTTAATAAACTAAGGGGAAGGGGAAAACATCATGGGAAAAAAACCCTCAAAATAAGCAGTGAATCAGGAAAATAAGCTATACTTAAGAGGAAATTTTTCTCTTTGGGTAAAAACTTGTAAAATTTTGCTGCAATTTGCAGCTCTGTGGAGCAGCCATGCAGAATCATGGTTCTTATGTGCATCAACATCTTGGGAATGTGCATGTTAACTTTTCCATCTTATTTTGATGAGATGAATTTTGTTTTTGTCTCTTCTTTCTAGAAGAGGAATGGAATGATCAATTTTGTTCTTCAGTGAGCCAAATTGTTGATCATTCACTATCATCAAGTAGCATCTTCCTGGAATTTTGTTGCACCACTCTGTAGGTAGTGAATTTGTGTGAGAGAGTGCAGCATATTCATTCTAATACTAGGACCTCATTTTTCTTCTATCATATGGATTCCCAAAATCATTCCCAACTGCTTCAATGAGATTTTAAGCCCATTTAGGCTTCTGATTCGGAATAGGAGTTGGATGTGGATCTGGATCATCTTGAGATACAATCTCAATATCAACATCATGTTGATCTTGTTCCTCATCTTCTGAAACTGAAATCTTAGACAACATATCATTATCTACAAATGGAGATGAAAGAGAGTTTATACCTCCCCTTTCGAATGGTTGTTGATATTGTGCTGGAGCTGAGTATGGCATAAAGTGTGAGATTTTATATGCCTTGGAGGCATGGTTTGCAACACCCTTTACTATAATCTTCCCATTTGAGATATTGAGATATCCACTAAGTCAAGACCTAATACAACTTGCTTTGGTGAGCCAGTATGTGTCATTTGATAAGCATACAACAAATTCGTTGCAAGAGAGGGCACATAGAGTACATTCTTGAACTCTCCATGACAGATTTTAATAGAACCTATCCCAACAACTTAGATTTGGGATCCATCTCCCATATGAATGCTAGGTCCTCTTATGAGATTTAGAGTGGTGAAGGATTCCCTGGAGGAAACCATGTGGATGGATGCTCCAGAATCTATCAAGTAAGCCTTCGACGGAGTGAGGACTGCCTTCAAGGCATGGCACCTCTCATGATATTATGTGGATTGTCCAGCATCAGACTTGTTTTCTCCTTGTGGAAGGGAAATATTGTTCTATTCAAGGAGTGTTGACAGTTGTTCGATGGTCTTCTTCATGCACTGGCTCTCTAGATGAAAGCCTCTCATACAATATGGACACTTAGTCTTCTTTTCCCTGGAACTTAAGGCTCCATCGAAAGATTCTTGATTCTCCTTTGGATTTGAATCAGTGTTTTTGGTATCCTTCCCTTTGTGCTTCCCTCTTGCTTGTGCATTGTTTGAGTCTGTCACTAAGAGTGCTAGGTTTTTGGAGGTTCAAAGCACTCCCATTTGAACCAATTTATCTTGCTCTTGTATTAAGGACTCAACAAAAGCATCTAGAGAAGGCATCTTCCAATTAGGGATGGAAGATCTTACAGAATGGAATGTAGAGACAAAGATTGAGTACTTAGATCCAAGCTTGCTCAATACTGATGTCACAAGCTGCTCATCTTTCCTCTCTAATCCACATTGTTTGCATTGCAGTACTAGTGACTTGTATTTTGTAAAGAATTATTGAGTAGATTTGAAACCGCTAGGTTGTAGAGATATGAGCTCATTCTCCAAAATATGCCCTTGAAGCTCATCTTGTTTGCCAAACAAAGATTCAAACCTATCCCAAGCTTCCTTCGGAGTCCTTAGTCCCTCAAGGTGGAACAAAAGATCCTGGGAGATATGAGTGCAAATGAAGCCGAAGGCCTCATCAAGCCTATTCAAAAATTTGTTCTTCTCAACATACTGTTGGGGCTCAGTTTCTCTGCCCATTGTCATCCTAAACATACCAAGCTTGCGATGAGTCAGTGGGTTTCCTCACAAATTGAATAGGAACATAGGACAATGAGTCATTTCTCCACCCTGTTGAAAGATCCTGGTAACTCTAATATAATGGATTAGCTAGAAATTGTTAACACTTCCCTTCCCTTTTTTTCTTGTGTGGAGGGGGAAATGATTGGTTCACTTGACACCCTTTTGGAAGTTGAAGGAGTACTCAAGGAGATGGAAAATGACAAAAGCCCCGACCTTGATGGATGGCCAATCGAATTCTATAGGTTCTTTTTCGACATCCTTGGGGATGATTTGGTAGAGATGATTGAGTTTTCACAAATTGATGGCTTTATATCTGGGGCTTTGAATTCCACGTTCATAACACTAATCCCTAAATTGGACAAGCCCAAGAACTTATCCGACTATCATCCCATCTCACTATGCAATTCAGGCTATAAATTGATCTCTAAGATTATCACTAACCGCATTAGGCCCTTTCTGGCAAATAATCTCTCAGTTGAACAGTTTGGATTCATTCCGGGGAGACAGATTTATGATGCTATTGGAATTTCTCAAGAATGCCTACCATTCATATGAAGAAGGAAAATGTTCTTATTCTTAAACTAGCCCTTTCAAAAGCCTACGACAAAGTTAATTAGGGTATGATTATATCAGTTTTACTTCATATTGGTCTCCAGTTGCAGGTATGCAACTAGATCATGGCATGTATTCAATCTGTGTGTTTTGTTGTACTTGTTATTGGCTCTCCTTCTGTCCTTTTTGAAAATCTCTAGGGGGTTACGGCAAGGTTTCCTACTTTCTCACATATTGTTGCTACTTATGGCTGAAGGGTTAAGCAGTTAATGTAATGAAGCAAGATGGGAATATTGATGGTTTGGTTATCTCTCGAGTGGGTCAGATCACTCACCTTATTTTTGTTGATGATATCATTTTATTTGGAAAAGGGAACCTTAAGACTTGGGAAGGTTTCCAATGGGTACTCTCAATTTCTTGTAGTGCGACCGGCTTGGAGATCAGTTCTGAAAAGTTAGTGTTTTATAAGGGTCACGATACAACGTATTTGGGTGTGGGACAATCTAACATATTTCCCTACATGATGGAATTGATAGAAGCGAGCATTACATATTTGGGATTTCTTCTCAAGGTAAATAAATACAATGCCAAAGAATGAAGATGGTTGATCAAGAAAATAACTAGTCTTTCTGGTATATATCACTTAGTGGGAAATTGACTCTAGTTAGATTGTTTTAACCAAAATTCTTGTTTATTGGTTCTCCATGGATTTGATTCCTCGATCTATTTTAAACTTGTTAAGAAATAAGCTTTTCAATTTTATGTTGGCCGACTCCTTTGATCCTTGTAAAATCCACCTGGTATCCTAGGAGAAAATTTATTTCCCCAAAAATTTGGGAGGATGGGATATCAAAAATATGTCATGGTTTAATTGTGCTCTGGGCATGAAGAGTTGTTGGAACTTGGAGGGATCTCTATGTTTTGAGCCTTTGGCAACGGGTTCTGCAATTCAAATATATGAGGGATAAACCGTTCACATTATGGTTCCGCGACATTCAAAAGTCTTGGAGGAATGCTTTTTTTTTTCTGGAAAAGTTTTATGAAGGTATTTATGTGGATTAACCAAAAGATGGGGTGGAAGGTTAGTGAGGGTTTGAGTATACGGATTGGATACAACCTTGTTGATGGGTGTAATGATATTTTCAGTCTCATCCCGAATCAGCGTGAGGCTTTACAATCTCAGAACATTTTCACTCTCAACTAGGCTACCCATCCAGGGGTTTCGCATATGTATGAACCATACTGGTTAAAGGTGTTGATTGCATGGGCAGACCCGGGTTTACTATTATCAACCAACAACACCCCTAGCTCACTGGCCCTTTCGGCGACAGACCGCACAGCGGCCTGAAGTCTCACCCGAAGTGATTCTAATGGGTTGGCCAAGGACTCAAGCGTCTTGGACCAGGTTCTGTTGCAATCCTACTTGCGGCTCGCAGCTCCTCTAGCTGCAAGATCTCCCTCTGCGTCTGTGCGTCGCGCGACCTCCTGCTTGCGTCGTGCGATCCTGTCGTCGCGCAGCTCTTCTAGCCGCGAGATGTTCCTTTACACCACCGTGCGGTCCTTCTCTATGATGCGCACTTCCCCTGACTTGCGATATCTCCAGCCTTACCGCATCGCCGCGCACCGTGCGACACGCAGCTCCTGCCCAACGCGAAGTCCTCAACCCGCGGTCTCGCGCACCGCAGCTTCTCTGCCGGTGCGGTATCACTTCTCTGTGATATCCTACCTCCGTGGTTTAGCGCACTTAGCGTTGCTCGTGTCAACGTGCAAGACTTAACCTGCAAAGCTATTCAATACTGCAACCAGTAACTGTTTACGCAAAGCATAAGTGAAATACACACAACATGCCAAAGGCTTTTAACCTATGATTATCCTTCTATGCTGTGGTGAACTGATTAATACATCCATTCATTAAACTGCAAACAAAGTCCATGAAATAACTGAGCAATGCATAAGTAAACATAACACATAAACCAGTCGCATAACACAGATTTTAACGTGGTTCACCTCCAGGATGGAAGTTACGTCCACAGAACTGTGTTTTCTATTATAGCACAAGGGGAAGGTAAAACACAGTTCTGCTGCACCGCATATGCAGCTCAAGATCTTCTCTCTTAGATCTCTCTTCTCTCTATATTGCTCCCTTACAATATACTCTTCCCTCTTAGTCGATCCCTGCGGATCGTTACATGCATGCTCTATAAGCCGGCTACTAGTTTCAGTAAGATTGCTATCGCTAAGACCAGAACCAGAGCTCGGCTTTTACAATATTCTACTTATCCTTATTGCCTACTTCAATCACGACTGTCTAACTATCTACCCAACCAACTAGCTAACCCTTTACAATACAAAATTACATTCTTTTATGAGCAGCCCGAAGGTCTTGCTTTTACAACACTGTGGGCCCGTCCCAACAGTAACCCAAACCCTAATTAGTGACAGTCGGTCCTCTCTGTCCTTGAGGTAGCCGCTTCCCGTCACACCACAGCTCTCTGCAGTCTTCCATGCTTCCCGGCACTGACCATGGGTACTATGCACCGCTTCTCTTTTCTGTCCTTCGTCTTCAATGCTTGAGCCTCGTTGCTCCTTCTTCTTTATGAGGGTCGCTGAGCTCTCCTGTCTTCCGCCGCTGCCTTCAATGCAGTGGTTGATCTCTTTCTTCTCGACCGCTCAGGTACCGTTGCCTTCTTGACTTTTCTATCTCAAAAAGTCATGGTTTTCGGCTCTACTCTCCAGCTGGAAACGTGCTACGGTGTCGTAGCTCTGTCTTAACTTCTTTCCGCCAAAACTTATCATTCCGCCAAAACTAGCAGCTTCTTCTGTAGCTGCGGGACCCTGCTCCAACAAAAGGTTGTGGATTTGAGATTGTAGGAACCCTTAGCATTCGAATGGGATACTTATGTTTCCCTTCTAAATTCGTCGGGCATCGAACTTCAACCGGTGGTGGATTCCATTATATGGGATTGGAACCTTTCTACAAGACTGCATACTACAAAGGAGGCCTATATGTATCTTTCATATATTCATTCATATTTTGATCACTGTTGGTGGTATATTTGTATTTGGAATTGGCACATTCCTTGTACACTGAAGTGCTTATTTTGGCTTGTTTTTAAAAATCACATTCTATCTTGGGATAATCTCCAGAAAAGGGGGTGGCATGGGCCTGGTTGGTGCTTCCTTTGTGGTAAAGATATGGAGTCTGTGAATCACTTATGTTTTCTTTTTCATTTCAGCAACATAGTATGGTTGGGGATTTGTTCATTACTTCAGATTCAAAAGACTTGGGAATCTTAGTGCCTAGACAATTTTGAGGATTGATATAGAGGTAACTCCTATTTCAAACTACTCTCAATTTTTGTATGTTGGCAAGTTTGGCTCATGAGGAACATGGCAACCTTTCCAGGGGTATCTCCTAACTTGCAGATATGTATTTCCAAGTGCATTGGGATGTTTAATGAATTTGGCATCGTTAAAGGCACCCCCAAGCAGAGAATCCCAAAGGGATCCTCCTACTCTTCGAGGAGGGCTGCCGGTTTTTTTTATGGTTTAGTTCAAAAAGGTATTGGGGGTTGTGGAGTATTACTCAAGATCAATGACGATCATTTTTTCAGCTAAATTTTGGTTGTGGTTATGCTACTAATACCAAAGTTGAGCTCATGGCGTTATGGTGTCTGCTACATTTTACTTGGTTGAATGAGATTATCTACCTGTAGATTTTCAGTGACTCTCTTGCCATTATAAATAGGTTTAAAGGTATACAAAAGTTGGGGGCTATCACTCTTGATCAGTGGCGTCAGTGTACTACTAATTTCATTCCGCTCTTTGGAAACCTTCTCATTGATCATATTCACAGAGAATTCAATGTTGAGGTTGACATGCTTTCTAAACTAGCCTTGAACTGTGATGAGGGTAGTCTTCGTCTTTGAGGAGTTTATCTTTGAACTGTGATGAGGGTAGTCTTATCTTTGAGGAGTTTATCGAGGGAGTTCTCTCTTATAAAGGACCGATCCATTTCTTTTGAGTTTATAACTATTTTGTTCAGCATTTTGTTCATCAACACATAGCCTTTCTAAGGTATGTTGAACTGAAAAGTCTCCTTAAAGAGAATGGCCTTTTACTATTTTATGTATATAAGTTTACTATTTTAATATTTTATGTATATAATTTTACTATTTTATAAATGTAAGTTAAAGCTCTTGATCAGATTTAGTGTAGTAATTTATAATTTATTTAATGTACTGCTTGACTTGTACATCATATCTCTTCCTCGGAAATAAGCTATGTCTTTTGTATTGACTCATTTTCTTTAATTCCATATAAATAACCAAAAATACATTTTTTGAATATATATATATATATATATATATATATATNTTATTATTCTTAATAATCATATAACACTATTTTATTAGTACTCATATCCCAATTTATAAAACATTTATTAATGTTCTCGTGCTTTTGTGTTAACACAACTTCCGAAGGCTTGGACTTCAAAATTTCTCAAAACCCCAAAAAATTCAAACCGCTACTTTCGTGGCTGCTGCTTACACGCGGCTTCCACTCGGTCTTCCTTGCCATTTCCAACGCTTCCGGTCCTCCTTCGCGACGAAAAAAGAAAATGGAAACTCTAAACAGTTTTGGCTGGTTATGGAAACAGACCAAAGCCTTCAGAGGTGGAGAAGATGTGGAGCTTTTAATGAGATTTTATGTATACTGCCTTCGTCCACTAACAGGTGTGCTGTACGACTCTCTCCACAGTATCGAACGCAATCTTTTCAATTCAACTCTCTGAAGATCGCAATCAATACTGTCTACACAATCCGGGCTTTTGTTTCTTGTCATTTTCTTTCTTCGAACGGCCAAAATATATCAGATACGAAGGTTCGATCGCTTATAATTTGTAAGTCCCGTATCTCATATTTTTACCGTTTTTCTTCGAGCATCAGCAATGGCGATTTTCTGTTGAAGTCCAGCGAATCGTGGCCTTTTCAATTTTCAGCGTAGCTCGTGAGTTTTGAACCCTTGCCTTCTTTGTCAAAGCCATTATTATTGGGGTCGTTGCTGAGCCAATTGTTGGTTACTTGTGTTTAAATCCAGTGTGGTTCTGCACTTTTGAATTATGCCCAATTTCGTGAAACAAGACCAAATCTTATTGTGGGGATTTAAAATTTCAGTACCCTGCATATGGATTTCCAAGGTTACGAAAAGTTGACTTTTAAATTCAATGTAAGATTAAATGTTTGTTAGTCTATAACTCTGATGAGAAGATTTGTTGATTTCTTGCCTTCGAAGGGTAAATAAATTTAGATTTTGCAAATGTGAAATTGCTGTGAAAGAAAATATTTAGGCTTGAAGTTAGGACCTGCCTATCAAATTATTTTCGTTGCATCAGGTCTTGTATAGCTCTTTTCAGGGACATTTGCTTTCAACGGACTATTTTTGTATCCAACTTGTAGATTTTGTAGAATACTCAAGGATTTGTAGTGCATCTGAAGGTAACTCTGGCTTTAGCCAACAAAGGTATTAAGTTTTAACAACCCTATCTCCAGTTATACATAGCTAACTGCCTTTTGGTCATTGTTGAGAGTCCTGCTACACCTTCACAAAATAAACCTCATCATATAATTTTAACTCGCAACTTGCTTAGGTTTTCTTTTTCAGAAAGATGCTTGTGTTGTAAACAAGCCCTTCCCCATTCTGGGATATGACAATATTACAGTCGAAGCTGGTTTACAACACTCTAGAAGAAGATAGGAACAGGAAGTGGGATATCTATTCTGCCTCCTATGACTTGCACCTGCCCCAAATATATCTCTGGGGGATTTGAACGTTCGTGGGGTATGCAACACCCCTGTTTTACCGACTAACAAAGATCCATTGACATAACTCGCTTAGATTCAAAGTGTATCTTTCTTCTTCTTTTTTTCCAGAAAATCTTTGAGGTACTCGTTGAAATTTTGTTTATGCATATTTGAAATCTTACGTCTTCACTATGGGTGCATTTTCAGGGTTCTGTAAGCTTAAGCGAGCTTTTTGTGCTTATTGGGTGGTCAACAAGATCTTGCAGCTATATTTGAGACTCTTACCTGATCACTCACAACGTCATTTGATATTTCTGATAAATTGGAGCTCTTAGGCTTCTCCAGTAGTTGGAAGCATCAAATTGCAACTTCATAACAGATTATATTCTGAAATAAAATATCTGACATCCATATCTGAGATTAATTTACCAGCTTCTGTTTTCTCTTTCACATTGCTATACGGATCACGTTAATTGTTGTTCAAAACGGCAGTCAGAAGCGGGTCTGAATTATCAGTTGCAAGGTCGAATTACAAGGCATTCAAGATGACGCAATTCTATTACCATCCCCTCTCACTGGACTGCCAAAAGGTATGCTTGGTGATGGAAGAGAAAAATATAAAGTATACACCGCACCTTGTAAATCCTTTCAAAGCAAGGAATTTGGATGCAGAGTTTTTTAGGCAAAGTCCTAATGGTAGCATTCCTGTACTAGTTACTGCGGATCAAGTTTTCTGTGACTCATTGAGTATGATTCGGTGCGTTTCTTTCATCTACAGAATGTGTATAATTAGGATTATTTTCAGAGGCCTTATAGATGTGTATTTCATTATTTGTACCCTAACAATTTTTATTGGTTAACAGGTACCTTTCCAAGATTGGGAAGCCCTTGGGTAATAAAAGGGTAGATCAGAGCAAGGTCCAGGAGTGGCTAGAGAAGATTGATACATGGGACTCGAAACTCTTTACACTAAATCACTGTCCAAGTGATCATGCTCTTCATTTTTATAGCAAATTTAAAAGGCAAGTTGCAATTACTCGTCTTGTGGAAAATCCTGATTTGGCAGAAAAGTATCACAACAAACTTCAAACCATGCATGCCATGGAGGAAATGTTGAAGAATCAGGAAACTTTGGCCTTGAACAAGAATGAACTTATAAGCCTACTCAATGATGCTGAGAAACAGCTGACAGATACAGAGTTTTTGGCTGGAGCTGAGTTTTCTGAGGCAGATTGCGCATTTATCCCCTTGCTTGCCAGAATAGAGGTTTTGAAGTTGGACAAAGAGTATTTTCGTAAGCGCCCTCGTCTTTTATATTACTTCGAGCAGATGAAGGAAAGGCCAAGCTATCAGACTGTACTAGGTCCATATTCCGCCACTTTTGGAAAAATGAAAATTTTATTGCTCTCTATCTGTAATATGAGCATCAGGAGATTGTTGCACAAATATTAGTATGCATGGGATAATTTTGTTGCACTCTCTGTAATATGAGCATTGGAAGGTTGTTGCATAAATATTAATATGCATAGGATTATTTTGTTCTGTATGAATAGAGGCTATCTAGGAGCCTCTACACCTTTCATGACAAAGCAAACAAGGACTATACAATAGCCATGGTCGTGAAGCTTGTGAATGACCTCGTAAGACTTTTATGCCTGAGGTAGAAATTCAGCGAGCTCTCTCGTAAATAGATTCGAGGCAGGCTAGAGTATTGTAGTGGTCTTATCTGTTGGTTAAGCCACTGCAACTGTCGACTATTTATTTTTCTATGGAAATGTTCAATTGCTTTTGACAGCATACATGCTTAAGCTTTTAAGCGTTTATTTGTGACTGCCATAGTTTTTTTCTACAGTTAGCTCGCTTAATGCAAACAGTGAAAGACTTGGCAACAGTACCGAAAGTCAATCAGCTTTAGGAGAAATAGAAGAACTAATCACTAGTGTATATAATTTCAACTTGAAATCACCATTATAGAGCTCTAGACAAGTTAAGCCAGCAGCATCTTAGAAGCGCTGCTTGAAGAATAAGATCTCCCAACATATTCCTCCTAAGATGTTACTGAAGCTGTTATCTGGTATTGGTAATTTTTGGAGGAACTAATCTTTTTAATAGACAAGCAAATGAAAAACAAGGAAGATAATCTTTTGTTAGTATTATGGGAGAAAATGGAAAATAAAATCATGGTTTAGATCAAATGGCATCTTAGACACAGCGTATCTCAGCATAGTTTAACAAGACGAAACAAAAGTAACATGCAACACTCCTATTGATAGGGAATCAAGGGCAAGTGAACAAAAGTTGACTTTCCATTTTGGGTTTTGCAGAGTCCGAGTTGTGTGATTTTGTTTGGCACATTGAATAATATACTCAGTTCATTAGAAAATAATGGTCTCTTTCTGGGTTATAACTCTGAGCCTATTGCACGAATCGTAAAAGTGATGGGGTTTCGAGAATATCTGTTTGAAACAACCTATGAAATTTTAGGTGTTATGCTTTCAACTGATCACTTCATCATTAGGCAAAACAGTGTTCACTGAAGTCTAAAATCTCATACCCATTTTAAGTCAAACTTTCTTGATAATGCGTCTAACTGCTAAAATCTTCACGAAATTCCAAAATCTCACACCCGGTTTTAACCAGAATTTCTTAATAATATGTCAACTACTAAAATCTTCACGAAAGCCTAAAATCTCACACCCGCTTTGAACCAGAATTTCTTAATAATATGGCCAACTGCTGAAATCTTCACTCAAGTATAAAATCTCATACTCGGTTTAAATTAGAATTTCTTGTTAATATGTCTAACTGCTGAAATCTCCATTCTAAGATTCTGGCATTTTGCCATTGTTAGCCTCTTAAGATTACCCCCAAGTCATTCATCCAAGAATTGAGGCATAAATATCAGCCAATGTTCTCCAATTCATTGTAGAACATATGTAAACTAGGTCAATGATCCTATTAAGGAATGAGTCTAATTTAACAGCTCTCTTGAGCTGGGCCACACAATAAACATTAAAGTTGCAACTATCTAAAGACATGTCAATTACTTATCGCTCTTGGGCATGGAAGCGGCAGGATGTGGCCCCTTCTGGTGGGCCTGCTTGAATATATTGCAGGGTAAAAAAGAAATGTAAACTAGTTCCTTATCCTCGTCGCATGAGGACATGTCATATTAGGACTGGGTCTAATTTAATAGCTCTCTTGAGCTGTAAACATTAAAGTTGCAACTGTCTAACGACATGTCAATTACCTATTATTGAATAGACTCGGCCATCATGGGATTGTTTGGGTTTACTTAAAGTATGAAGTATGACTATTTACTAACTTTCACTAGCCATTTGTATTAAAATCCCATTTAATTTCGAGGATTTCATAGAAAATATGTTTATTGATTAAAAGGTCCATTTTAAACCTGGATTTATCAAGCATCTAAAAGGATCGAATTTTTTGAGGCGTACATTTTTTACCATTTGGATCCTTCTCAATACTTGATAGATCTAAGTTTAAAATTGATCTACTTGTTTAATTTTTTTATATTTTATTTAAGTATATATATGATTTATATTTTTCATTTTTTTATTAATTTTTTTTTATTAATGTCGGCTAGCATAATGTGACTATCTCCCTGTGACTATCTCCCCCATACTGAGTTTTCAAGAATAATTTATAAGATTGAACACTCTAATTCAATGTCATTTTCCATTCAATTTAGAGGATTTTATAGAAAAATATGTTTATTGATTAAAAAACATTTTAAAAATTTGAGAATAATTTATAAGATTGAAAACTCTAATTCAATGTCATTTTCCATTCAATTTCGAGGATTTCATAGAAAATATGTTTATTGATTAAAAAATATTTTAAAATTTTGAGAATAATTTATAAGATTGAAAACTCTAATTCAATGTCATTTTCCAATCTTGAATTCAGATCATTATGACAACAACCCCATTAATCTTAAATGTGGATCATTATGACAACAACTACTTTATGTTGTCATTAAACCAAAGTTCAATGAAGGAAAGGAAATGTAAAATTCAAATCTCTTTTTTTCCAAGTCGTTGATCTTTTTTTGTATGCTAACATTGGAATTTTAGTAAGCAATCTATACTAAAATAATAATTTTGAATTGATGAAATTGTTGTTTTTAATGCAAATATGGATTCAATACCTTCAAATGCCCTTACTAAACCCCCCTTACTACATCTTATTGTATAATGTTAATATTTGATATGTGCAATTGCATCAATTTAAAATTATTCTTTCAGATTTTAAACTAAGTATGTTGATTTATCCCTAGTTATTTTTTTTTCACGAGAACAAATAAATGTTTTTATTAAAAAGAATAGGTTGTGGCTTGACACCAAATCCGACGGTTTACACACATTCTACTATCCTTGAGGATTCCAAATAGTTGTTTAAGATCAATATAGACCTCTCCATTCCCACTAACATCAATTTTGAGCTTGCTCGAATCATACACCGTCCTGTAAGCATACACCATCCTGAAGGATACACCATCCAGCTGCCCGAAGTATTCCCCGCCCATGATTTCCAATCTACCTATCTGCATCATTTGCCTCAGCATCCACCTACCCGTAGCTTTCTGTTTGTAGGTTGCCCACGGATTTGATCGCCCCTCTCAGTGTGCAAGTAATTCTCCCTGGGATGTTTTTCTCCACCATCCGCAACTCATTTGCATCAGCTCCTAGAGGATATGTTTACAGGAGTTTACGTTCCTTAAAACCCGCGTTAGACTCCCATTTCCATCTTGTGGAACAAGTCGAATGAGTCGTGTAGGAGTTTCATTTGACACCCAGTCCATTTGCGCAACTGTGGTTTCTCTAGGATCTGAGTTTAAGGCACTGCTGCATTTCCTGTCCCCAAAACATGGTGTTGAGCGATTGATAAGGAGAGTAACACCATAATTTGCAGCTTTTTCTACTTCAACATTTAGATTTCTTAAAATGTCACAAAACTTTATTGAGCCAAATTTAGGAAGCAGAATATGGATCCTCTCCAAATAGGAGTTTAATTTAACATTACGCAACATGCGCCCATGAATTATAGAGCTAATGAGTATCAAAGAGTTTCCAAAGATGATAATTTTCTTGTAACTCAAGAGGAGGGCTAGCTGACATCCTTTTAGAAGAGCCAAGTCATCTGCTTGGTTGTTGGATTTGATTCCCAACCCCCAGCTGTAGCTGATGTCAGTCTTTCCTTTAGGGTAGAAGAGCACCCCTCCTACACGTGCTACTCCAAGGTTTCCTCTGGAAGCTCAATCGAAGAAAAATAAATTTTTATTATGATCTTTCCTCCATATATCAAATTCGGAACTAGACAATCTTATTTTCCAATGTTGGGTGTTTTTTGGACGACTTAGTAAGTTGGGATAGTCCAGTGGGGGAAGATCCCTTATCCAATTTCTTTCCCTCTCGAAAGTAATGGAATCCAGATTCTTTCTTGAAGCTTTTAAGGTTTACAATAGGAGTCCTTTAGCCTATCCAACTACTTGGACTGGATTAGGAGAGATGTTCCTGAAGATGGCTCGATTCCTGGCTATCCAAATCTTCCAGCAGATGTACTTAGGGAGAGCCAACCAGATTTGTTTCCAAACCGACTTGTGTCTCGAAGGGGAAGGGTACCTTTTCTATCATGAGATGAAGAGTTGAGGTATATTGGTGCCATTGGGAGTTGGGATCTAGAGGTCTTTGAGGAGTAAATTCCAGACTTGCGAAGATAAATTACATTCCAAAAAAAGATGATCGATGGTTTCCAAGGCTTTGCAACAAAGGGGACATTGGTAAGGACCAAGGATGCCTCTTTTGACCATATTTTCCCTAGTCAAGATTTTTTTGTGCCCAAGGAGCCATGAAAAGAAATTTGCTTTAGGGAGTCCAAAAGGAAGCCAAACTATTTTCCAAAGCTTCTGCTAAGAGTTGGGGTCTTTTTTTGTTTGAAGAAGCTTATATCTTAGGCCAACGGTGTATTCCTCAGTCTCCCCCCACCCTCTCTTGTCAGTGAATGAGATCTGAATTGGAGCGCAACCTGAAAGATGGTATATAAGGGATCTCTTGGTAGTAAAAAGGGTTTGGGGGACCTCCAGGATGATCCAATTCTCCCAAATTCCACCAGCTAACCAGCTTGAGATATCAAATAAGGTTTTAAGGTTTTTCCTCGGAGTCCATTCTCGAATTCCATCTAGCTCAATGATGCTATTGAGGGAAGGGTGACCAAGAATGTTGTCCGTCCAAATAATGATCTTCTTCCCATTTCCTGGGATCCAATGGATTTGGCGTTGGGAAGAATTCCATCCCTTGTCTGCACAGGTTCCATAAAGGAGTTCTTTCGGGAAGGGGATGGGTGTCCAAACATCTTTTGCCAGAGCTAGTAAGATATTTTTTCTAAATAGTTTGACTAACTCAATGGATTTTTTGAGATAGAGTTTTCCAATGAACTTTTCTACCCATTGCAGGGTTTGATAAATGAGGTTCTCGAATCTGCAGTCCTCCCTCATTTTTGGATCTTCTAACCATGTTCCAGTTGACAAGGTGGAACTTTTTTTGGTTCCCTTTCCCCCCTCTCCACAAAACTTTTCAGATGCTTCAAGGTTTTGTCGGTAAAGGATTTTGGAGCTAATATTACAGATGACTGATATACAGTGAGGGAGGAGAGGACTAAGTTTATTAGCACAAGCTTCCCGTAATGATTCAACCATCGTCCTCCCTAGTCACTAAGCTTGGCCTTTATCTTATTATCCACTTCTTTCCAGTGATTTTCTTTATATGCGTCGGATGAGATAGGAAGTCCTAGGTACTTGAAACTTCCCCATGCGTCAAATCCTTGCATTCCCAACATTCCTGCAATTCTTAAAAGAGCCATTTGTTCCACGTTCCAACTATAAATGGAGCTTTTGTTGTAGTTAATTTTCCCACCTTAGATCGCGTAGTAAGAGTGAAGGACTCTTTTGAATGCTTTTGCAATGTTCCTAGAGGCTCCTCCTAAGAAGAGAGAGTCGTCAGCAAAGAGGGTGTGGTTTATGAGGTCAACTCCCTGAGCCGTTCTTATTCCAGGCATGTTCCCAGCCGTCATTTCCATCTGCAGTGTAACGAACATAAAATATATAAATATTAAAAATAATATTAATAGATCATTATTAATTAATAATTAGTAATTATCAAAGAGTCATGACTGTAGGTTGGAAAGTCACGAATGGACGTATATAAGTCTGACCATTGTAAATGTATCATATCTATGCTATCATCAATTTATATATTATTATGGCTTATTTAATATTCCGAGTCTTTTGGTAATATTATTTGTATGAGTGAATAATTATTTGCTTCATGCAGCTTCCTGCTTAGAGAGTCAGCAATCAAAATACAAAGGAGTGGGGAGAGAGGGCATCCTTTCCTGATCTCTCGAGTAGCTTGAAAGAATCTGACAGGCCTTCCGTTGATCAAGGGAGCTATCCATGGATCCCCAATGCAAGCTTTTATTTTCCTGATAAACTGAGTGCTGAATCCAAATTTTTCCAGTACTCTATACAAAAAGGAATGCTTGACTCTGTCGAACACGTTTGTCACGTCCACTTTTATTATCATTCCTTTCTCCTTCTATGCCTTGCTAGAGTGGATCATTTCTTGGACTAGGATGACATTGTCTAGGATATGTCGTCCTTTGATAAAGCCTCCTTGATTCAAGGATACTACCTTATGAAGGAGAGTTTTTAATCGATTAGCCATCATCTTGGAGCAAATTTTGTAAGAGGTTTTACAAAGAGATATCGACCTAAACCGAGTGAAAAATCATGGGTTGGTCTCCTTGGGAATTAAAGCCAAGAACGTAGAGTTAGTTCCTCCCCCTATTTTGGCTTTTTGTTGAAAACTTTTTATCATCCTTATCAGATCTTTCTTTATAGTGTTCCAACAGGATCTGTAGAATTGGATAGAGAACCCATTCGACCTTGGTGCTTTGTCCAGATCCATACCCCATATCACATATATAATCTCTGCTTCAAAGAAGGGATTTAGGAGATCCCCATTCTTTGAGGGAAGTATCGGAGCTGGTATGTTCTCCAGGAAATCCCTAGGGTTGACCTCATCCACATCTCCTTCCTCAAGGAAGAGGTTTTTAAAATGGATGTACGCTTCCTCTTGTAATTGGTCTTGGCCTTTGGCTATCTGCCCATTTTTCAAATGAATTTGGTCAATATTATTATGAGATTGTCGAGCCTTTGCTTGTCTATGGAAAAAGGCAGTGTTCCTGTCCCTAGATTTTAATGAAGCGTTGTGGGATTTGAGTCTCCAATACTCTTCTTCCTTGCGAAAAGCTTGAAAGGTGTTGGATTGTAATTATACTCAGTGGTCCAAATCATATGACTCTACGGTCTTGTTTTCCATATCCATTTGAGTTGTTAGGAAGGAGGAGAACGTTTCTCTCCTTGCCTTGGATGGAGTCTTGTTGTTGGTTTTCTCTCATTCCTTTAGCGCTACCTTGGTATTTTTGATCTTGTGTTTCCATACAAATCTCGGGGAACCAGACACTGGTTGTCCCCAAGCATTTCCCACAATCTCAAAGAAGCCAAGAGTAGATATCCACTAAGTGTTGTACTTGAAGGGGATCGACCCTAAATTTTCGACATTTTGGAGAGAGAGTAGGATGGGTTTATGATCAGAAGAAAGATTAGACAGAATTTAGGAATGCAGTAGCTTCCCTTCCAAGAGGAGAGAACTTTGGGATAAGAACCGATCCAACCAGGTAGCAATATGCTTTACTCCCACTCTTTTGTTTGTCTAGGATTATTGTCCTTACCTGGGTTTGATGTCCATGAGGTCCCATTGAAGTATGAGATCTTCAAGTTGTTCTCTGAAACAATCCCTCCCAAATAAGCCCCCTTTTTTTCCTCTAAGAACCTTACCAGATTTAACTCCTCGACCAGTATTATGTTGGGGGGGAATAGATATCCAAGAAACCTGCTAGAGTGTTCCAACATTCTTTCTTTTCCAGGAAGTGCACATGTACGCAAAGGTTGAAGAGAGAAATGCTAACCTTGGATGGAAGGTGTTGTATCTCCATGAAGATTCAATGTTGGGTTGAGAAGGAATTGAGGAGAGTAAAGTCACTCTTATTCCAAAGAGTGGAAAAAACACTTGAAGCTCCTCTAGCACTGGCTCCGTGTCCTCCTTATTTTTGTCATGTCGCTCTTCTAAGAGAGAGAAGAGTTTCTTCCTCCATTTTGGTCTCTTGGAGCAAATTAATATATATAGGGTCCAACAAATATTTGATCGCTTTCACTTTGTTTGGACTGCCCAGTCCTCTGCAATTCCAAGAGACCAACTTCATTATTTACTCTGGGTGTAGTCAGAGGATCCTCCTTTGTTGCTTCACGTCCTGGGGTTCTTAGTGAAGGAGCTTTCCATAGTGGATTGATTTCCTTGCATTTTTTGGTTTTCAGCTTCTTCTTCCCTTAACTCTCGGTTGGATTTCCTCCCTTGTATCTTAGCATATTTTTTAAAGGGTTCTTCTTATGAGGTGGAGATAGCTTCATGTGGTCTTCTCTTGGCCATTTCTACATAAGATGGGGATGAGACCTGGATTCTGGTGGGAGAGTTTAAGGTTAAGAGAGGTGAGGGTTCAGGTAGTATCTCTTGATCTTTCCCAGCTGGCTCCTTGGGGATTTCTCCCTCCTTCTTCTCTTCCTGGGTTTCCTCTCCTTCATGATATTCTTCGTCATTGTCCAAGAGGATGAAGGGATTCGATAGTCCTTCTAGTGGTCTCTGCAGAATCTTTGAAGGGCTCGGATTAGATTGAGACCTTGGGCTCAGAGGATCTCGTTGTCCTTCTTTCGCTTTAGATATGGATTTAGTTTTTCCTCTTACTTTCTTTTGTATCATTTGCCAATGGGATTCTTTCCTTGTCTCTGTTGTTTCTTCTTCCTTCTTTTTGCAGTTCCTTGCGAAGTGCCCATATTCTCGACAGTGTCTGCATTTGAATGGAAGTTGCTCATAATTGAGCTCTTGGATATGGGATTAGTCTACTATTGTGAGATTGATGGCCTCTGGAAGTCCTACTTCTAGATCCACCTCTACACAAATCCATGCATAGGAGTATTGATCATGACTTTCAGCTACGTCTATGAACTTTCCCAGGGTGTTTTCTATTGCCTCCAAGGATTCTTGGCTCCAACAATGCAAGGGAAGATGTGGCAATCTCACAAGACCGGGATTGTAGATGGGACATCTTGTGATGGGTCAAATTCTGGGGTCCATTTGTTAAGATACATTCCTTGTGGCCCCATGAAGTATGGTATGTTTCTAAAGATGAGTTCCTTGTCTTCTTTGCTTTCAAAAATGAAGATGAAAAATCCTTTTTCCAATGAAGAAGCTGCTTTCTTCCTCCTTGATAAGGGATTTCCATATACTTTTGATCCAGGCTTCTATTTCCCTTGGAAATGGCCATAGTCCTACGAACTGGCCAATCAGTCCTTTTCAACAAGGTTTAAGGTTGTCTTCCGGTATCTAGCCACGGGGAGAGCCACCGAAGGGATCTCTGCGAGCTTCTTGAAAAACTTATGTTTCCTGGGAGACGTAAATTTCTTTCCATGAGTTGCTACAAGTTTCCCGAATTCCTCAATTTCCTGAGGTGTGTGAGCCTATAGGGGCACTGGAGGAGGATCGAATCCTCCTCCCTCAAGCCATTGGAGCCCAACTGCGTGGATCCTACCCATGAGCCAACATCATGTCGCGTCTACACAATCGCATCCCAACACACCCTGTTGCACCTGCTCGTGGAATCCTCCTTGACTACTGCGCTTTCTAAAAACTTGCTCTATTGTTATATGCTTACTTTCACTGCATCCTCTTTGCACCTTTGTTGCATCCCTTCTTATCTCTAGTTATTTTGAATGATTGAAAAAATGTTAATATTTGATGTGTAATTGCATCAATCTAAAATTGTTCTTTTGGATTTTAGACCAAATATGTCGTTTTCTCTCTTGTTATTTTGAATGATTGGAAAATGACCAACTCATAGAACATTTAAACTATGGGATATTTATATCATATTAATGAAAATCCAATTTTCATCACAGGTTAAATTGGAACTGTAGTGCTGGAAAAAATAGATGAATGGAGGGTGGACAACTTATTTTGAGAACAATTGCAAAGTTGTAGGATTTTGGTTTGAGGAAAAATGAAGGTCCTCTTCGATGACCTAGTGAATCCACAAGCATTTTATAACAAATAACCTTAATATTAACTACAACATACTTTATCCAATCCTCCCTTTTAGGTGCCTGTCTTCCACTTATTAAGAGTATGCTATGCTTGGAGACTTAATATACAAGCACAAGCTAATTAACATTAGGAACGAGATAATTTCTATTGATGCTTCAAATGTCAATTGAAAGTCACTCACAACTCAAAAGAAACTAGACTATAGATAAATTTTCTTTATTAAACCATTTGGAGGAATGCCTAAAGTTCTTCCACCTACTTGAGATCATGACTGTGATATTCACTTACAACCAAAAAGTGGACCACCTAAAATTAGAACTTTCAAGTACCCATATGCACAAAAGAGAGATTGAGAATATCATTCAAGAAATGTTATAGGTTGGCATCATTCAACCTAGCCAAAGTGATTTCTCTTCACCAGTGGTGACAGGTTACAAAAAGGAAGTTTCCATGTGTATGTGTCCAAATTATAGAACTCAACAAGATGACCATTGAAGACAACTTTCTTATTATTGGAATTGGTGAATTGTTAGATGAATTGCAAGGAGAAAATTTCATTACCATGCTGTATCTTTGTTATGGATATCATCAAATTAGAATAATGGAAATATGGCATCCCAAAAACAACCTTTAGAACACATGGATGTCATTATGAGTTTGGCGATGACATTTAGCTTTACCAAAGCATTTTCCACATTTCAAATCTTGATGAAATTTATTTCTGAACTCTTCCTTGGAAAAAATTTGTGTTGGTAATTTTTGTTGATATATTAATCTACAATAAATCTTGGGAAGATCATGTATAACATGTTGACACTGTCATAAAACTATTGGAGGAACAACAATTATATGCAAAGCCTTCCAAGCGTTCCTTTGGGGTTCAATAAGTGGAATATTTGGGTCATAGTGTATCTCATCAAAGTGTGAAAGTGGAACCTAACAAAATTAAATCTATAATGGAATCACCAATTTCCAAAACCTGGAATAATCTTAAAGGATTCTTATGGTCAATAGGCTATTGTTGGAAGTTTGTCAAGAATTATGCTCAAATAACAACACCTCTATCAATGTTATTGAAAAATGAGGCATTTTCTTGGACTCAAGAAGCAACCAAATATTTTGAAAAACTAAAGGAGGTTATGTGTACAACTCATGTCCTAGCCACACTTAACTTCAAAAAAACCTTTATTATATTATGGAGAGCGATGCCTTAGGGCATGGCATTGATGCAATTTTAATGCAAGAAGGAAAACCCCTTTCCTTTCAAAGCTACCAACTTAAAGGAAAAAATTTACTCAAACCAATCTAAGAAAACAAAATCATGGTCATACTGCAAGCAATGAAGCAATGGCTCCCTTGCCTAATAGGATGACACTTCAAGGTAAAAATAGGCCATAATAGTCTTAAGTAATACTTAGAACATCAATTATTTTCAGAAAAGTAACAAAAATGGGTATACAAAGCTGATAGGTTATTATTTTGAAATTATATACAAAAATAGAAAACAAAATGTTTTGGAAAATGCACAATTAAGAAAAGAATAAGACATGAAAGGGTTACTTTATGTTATTTCCATTCTACAATGTGATTGGGTGGAAGAAGCAAAGGATAGAATGGATTCATGGAAGTAAGATCATAAGGCATGCAAGGTCATTCAATAAATATAAGAGCACCCTATTGCATTAGATAAATTTGTGTGGAAGAATGATTCATTATTGTATCAAGATCACCTATATTTATTGTATAATTTCCAACTCAAATAAATGTCCTTTTGGAATTGCACACTTCTCATATAGGAGACATTCATAGTTCATAAAAACTCACCACACGATTAAGAAGGAATTTGTTTTGGAAGGTCTTAAAACTAATGTTCAAAAGTTTGTGGTAGTATGTTTGGTTTTCCAAGAGAATACGGAAGAGACAATCAAGACCTGGGTCTTCTACAACCATTAGCCATACCAAGTCAACCTTGGGAAGAAATCTCAATGGATTTTATCACAAGTCTACAAATGTATGAAGGAAAGAATATAATCACAGTAATGGTGGATTGACTCACAAATTATGTGCATTTATCTTCTCTTTCTCATCATATTAAAGAAAGTACAATAGCTTCAACATTCATAGAAATTGTTCAAAAGCTATGTGGAAACCCCAATATAGTGATAGATATTCAATTTTCACTGGTAATTTTAGAATTTAATTATTTTATTTCTTGGGTACTCAATCGGCTCACAAGTCCTCATACCATCCTCTTTTCGTTGGACAAACTGATTTTGTGAATAAATATCTAGAAGGGTGTCTTTGTGCTATGAATTTGATAAAAAAACTAAATGGATCAAGTGGTTTCCCTTAACATAATGGTGGTACAACATGTCTTTCCATAATTCATAAAAATGGTCTCCATTTATGGCATGTTATGGCTATCATCCTCCATCCACCACACCACACTTGAGAGGGAAATATAAGGTTCAAGCATTGGAAGATCACATAAAACACTAATAAGAGGTTCTCCAACTATTGAAAGACAACATGCCCATGACACAAAGAAATGATGAGACAAAAAGAATATCAACATCGTAGTGAAAGGAAATTTGAAGTGGGGTACTGGGTATTTTTTAAGCTACAACCATACAAACATATGTTCCTCAAGCAACAAAAGAAGGACAATAAATTATCACCCAAGTATTATGGTCCATATAAGGTGTTGCATAGGGAATTGGAGGTATGGATTACAAATTCGAGGTGCTTCTATCTTCATGTGTACATCCAATCCGTTGGGATTACAAGTGAACTACAAAAGAGAGAACAAATATTCCAAGACATTGATGGTGGTTTCTAAAGACATTGTTTGCACTTAAGAACATTTGTTATCCATGATGTGGTGATAGACTATTTCTTAAGAACCATCTATAAATAGGTACATATTGGTACCCAATAAACAACCACAACAATGAATAGTGGTAACTAACCATAATTGTCCATAGATCATGGATTCAAGGACCCAAAGAGGACACAATTAATTTATAATTTAGTCGACGATTGAATCCTTAGAATAGTTGACTCCCTTATTATGACAAGGTTAGGTTATTAATGAACCATAGGTTCCAACACCCCCTCGTAAACTTAGCTTGGAGGAAAGAAAAAATTACATAACATTCTTTTCTTAATTTGAATTTGAACTGTAAACATTGATAAACCCTGGTATAGTAACATTCTTGGAAGAAGTATGAAATCATTGTTTCCTTTATCAAAATAATGAAATCATCCAGTCCATCAATAAGTTTCCATACTTTTGTTTGATCAGTCGACTAGACAACAAGACAACATAAATCAGTCGATCAATCAACTAGCACAACAAATAAACAATCTATGTCTGGCAATACATTGTCTATCCATTCATCAAATATAATGATTAATAGTAGTACTCAATCATATCTCTCAAAAAACAATAGGAAACTCAATAGAACATAGTTCAATTGATTACAACAAGTTATAGTCAAGTAGACATCAATACATCACTTGGGTTTACACATCGACAATCTTCAATTTAATTTGATTTATTCCCCCTTTAAACTCAACTAAGGGATAATACAAACAACAATAGAAAAATAGGATATATAAGTTAAAACTCAATTGACAAATAATACAGTCAAAACTTAAATATGTTGTCACCACTGGTCGAGCCTTAGTCGACCACTCTCAAATCAATCAATGACAATATCTACCAGTCGAATCTTAGACAACTGTCTTTTCTAATAGAATATCAATTGACTGTCATCTCTAGTCGAATATCAGTCAACCAATCCAAACCAATCAAAAGTAGGAAAGAGCAGTGTTGTACAATAGTATAGTAAAAAATACACACCTATATGAAGTCCTCAGGTATTTGTTCAAATGATTCCATGATCTTTCGTCAATCCAACAATAGTCTATCTAAATAGTTAGCATTAGTCCATAGTTCAATGTTTCACATCTTTTCTACAAAGTTCTAAAAGCATAACTGCCATATTTCCAAGAATTATGAATCCTAGAAAAATTCCTTAGATTCTTCTGATGAGGATTATGATATGGCACAAATTTTTATTTTGGAAAAACAAGTGACGCATGTTTAGATTCTAGTTCATAGATAGTTGCAAACCAACCTAGCATGCCAATAATAATGTTATCTGGAAAAACATTCTCAATTTTTGGCATGTGAGGAACATCCATCTCATCAATCTTTTCGTGACACAGTCATGAGTAGGTTGTTCTTCATGCAACTTAGTCTAAACACCTGCAACAACAAATAACACTCTTTTGGTGTCGAAACAACTAGGTGTAGCAACATCATATCTAGGACCGGTTCTTGGTGGCTTCATTTTAGGGATAATAGGAGTAAAATTACCTTTTCCATTCTTCCAAATTCCTCCTCCAGTATATCCCATCTTGCTCATTAGTTGAGAGCCTATACATGTAGTCTGTTTATCGAAGTTAGGAGAAAAAGCATCAATAGCCAACAAATCATGAGATGGAATAAAAACATCATCAACATCTTTCTTACAATCAACACATTTACAAGTAGTTGAGATACAAGCAAGAATATCAAAGGTAGAAGAAGTAATAGGTGAGCCTAGAAGCTCAATAACAACAACAATCTTACTCTCAGCTTCTTGCAGTCGCTTGATTTCCAATTCAAGAATCTACTTGTACTCATGCAAATCCTCAATAGTATTATATTTATTTGTTAGCTATAATACCAAGTAATCATAGTATTATTTGAATGCTTGATATTCAACAAATAAGTGGTTAATATATTCTTGAAAAGGAACAACTTCTTCACGAGGATCATCGATAGAGGTTTGCAAATGGGAAACCTCATTGGAAGATAGGTATCATATTCCTCCAAACTATAAATATTCTCCTTCAATACATCATTTTATTTATGAGAAACAACCTTAAATTTGACTTCCATATCATCAATGAGATCAATCTTGTCCCCAAATTCATCCACAATATTTTGGAAAATATTTTCCATGGTGTTCTCCAAGGAAATAATATTCCTGTATTTCTCATCCATTCTATATAAAACAACATTTTGGAAAAGAGAAGCTTCAAAGTTCAAGAAAGGAATGCTCAATCTTCAACTGATTCTTCAGACCTTCATTCTATGTTTGCAAAAAGGAGACAACCTCCTACTAAACTTAATCGCGAGATGCATGTAAAGCAACAGCTTTCTTATCACAAACCTACTTCAATCTCAACAAGATCAAGACTTCATATTCATCAGAGAAACCCATCTTTAATAGACTTTCAAGGTTTCACGATTAAGACACAACAATGCATGAACACCAATAATGAGGCTTCATCCATTCCCTTTGCAACCAAAATAAGTATCTTAAGGTCCAATGCACAGAAAGAATAAAGGTTTTGTCATTCAATACTTAATCAAACAAATGCCAAAATAGTTAAAGGCTCAATAAGTCGATCACCTAAAAGAAACCAGTCGATGGACAAACCAAGTGATAGTGGATCAAACAAACGCTAATCGATTCTTAATCAATGGCCTTTATGAATTTATCAAATTGACATGTTCAAGCTATAAGCAAGACATATAGTAGATTCACCATCTGGTTGAACCCTCTAGTTGATGGCTCCAGAAGTCAACTAAATTTTTTTTTCTAGGGAAACATAGGAATACAAATGCGTTGAACTCAGATCGAGCACACTTCGAGGTATACATTCGATCATATACAAGGTCATCTCTATCAGAACAAATTGTAGTCATTTGATACTATGCCGACTAATACAAGTTGACTACAAGTTGACATGCCTTAGAAGCCAAGCACCTAGTCATTAGAGGAAATTTCAACTCAAAATGGGCCTCCTAAGGAAAATTAATAAAATAATATTTATTAATTTTGGAGGAAGAAAAGAAAAAACTACCTTTTTATTCGTATTTTCGACACATCTCCATGTGTGTTTACTCAAATTTCGATCGGGAGAGCTCGTTGGATGCGGAATTAAATTCTACATCCAACGAGTACCCACTCGGCATACTTTTGATGGGCTCCGCTACCCTAAAAACAAGAAATACATGAAAAAAATGTGATGATGATGGAGTACCCACTCAGCATACTTTTGACGGGCCCCGCTACCCCAAAAACAAGAAATACCTGAAAAAATATGATGATGACATCATCATCATGTTTTTTCTTCCATGTTTCTTATTTTTAGGGTAGCAGGGCCGGTCAAAAGTATGTTGAGTGGGTACTCGTTGGATGCGGAATTTGATTCTGCATCCAACGAGCTCTCCCGATCGAAATTTGAGTAAAAACACAAGGAGATATGTCGAAAATACGTACAAAAAAGTAGTTTTTCTTATGTTACCTATCCCCGAATTTATATTAAAAATTTGTTTAAGAGGTGCTCCCTTTCTGAATTTTAAAACATTTTTATTGGATAATACATGATGACATGGAATTTGTATTATTTTTGGAAGGCCCATTTTATATTGAAATTTCCTCTAATGTAAATAACAATGCTCTACCAAACAAGTTAAGGAATCATAATTATGGAAAAATAACACCCAAGACATTTCTAGATCTTATCATTTAGAGCACACCATGGTTCACCATTCTTTCGAGAAAAAAATCCACCTGATGATTGCATCTTCATGCCCATAGAAGTTGGCTTGCCTAAATTAGTGAGAAATACAAATATGCCAATAGCAATGCACTGAACCACCAACATCTAATGGAACTTAGTTACTCTACAAAACCCTTAATCATGAACCAACTAGCTCTTATACCATCTAGGTATTACATGTGAACTACATAAGAGAGAACATAAATTCTGAGATAGCGGTGGTGGTGTCTGAAGACACCATTTTCACTTAAGAACAATGTTCTCCACGATCCCATGATGTGGTGAGACCAATTCATAACAACTATCTATAAATAAGTACATATTGGTACCCAATAAACAACCACGAGACCACATGGTGGTAACTAACCATAACTGTCCATAGATCATGGATTTGAGGACCCAAAGTAGACACGATTAATTTATAATTTAGTTAGTGATCAACTCCTAAGAATAGTCGACTCCCTTCTTTCGACAAGGTGAGGTTACCAACGAACAACAATTTCCAACACAATATTCCATGCTTATTGTTTAGAAAATGTAATTGGAACAAGATCCCAGTTCAAACTATTTTACCAAAGATTGATGCAGAGGGAAAATCATACTAGAACCTAAAATAATCATTGAAACATGGATCAAGCAACTGCAAAATCAAGAAATTACTAAGCTTCTCAGGTGGAAGATCCTCTGATAATAGAAGAGGTGGCACAAGAATACGAGTTCTTCATGCAAAAACATCCACAACTAATTAAGTTTCGAGGGAAACATTTGTTTGAAGGGATAGGGTATTCTAGGACTTAGATATTGAATTATTGCATTTCTATCATTATTAGTTTATTGTCCTTATTGGTCGACTAGACCCTTTAATTGTAATTGTACCCTTTGTCTCATATATATGCCAAGGATACCTAGTTTTAGAGATCATATTGTGCATTTGTATATTGTAAAAGGAACCCCCCCCTCAAACACACTTCTTATTCATTCTCTTTATTTCATTCTCAAGTCATGGAGCTACCTCTTCTTTCCCTTTTTATGCTATTTTGGGGACTTTGGTCCATAACAAGATCAAAACTATATTTTTATAGTTGACAACTCAAAAAGTAAAATAAATATGCTACTCCTTAGATATGTTATTATTTTTTAGAATTATTAATATTTTGATAGATATCTACATGGGAGAATATAAAACACAAAAGATCTTTAGTTATTTTTAATCATTGTGGCTCTATCTCTTTGGAAGCATGGTACAATTTGGACTAAATGTAATATTTTTTTTGTATATTATTAATAGAAGTTAGAGAACTTGCAAAATAAATAAAATAGGCCATTGGACAAGACATAAAATTCTTGGCACTTAAAAAACTATAATCTCTCTGAGATGAAAAAAGCAAGGGAGGAAGCCCACTTTCTCTTGGAATATTTGTACCTACAAAGATATAACACCTAACTTTCAAAACATTTGAAATAAAATAAAACTCCTTAGCTTTTTAACCCATAATAACCAAAGGGAACTTAGAATTTCATTTCCAAGTTATTTAATTATAAAATCAATATGATACATTAAAGGGTTTAATACAATTATATAGGTCCAATATAGTAAAGTTAGTCTAAATAAACAACCATTATCATTTCCTAGGATGGAGACTAGAACCCTATTAGTGGCTCAACAATACACAATTGCATATAAAAAAAAAGGACAAAGTGGTGGTGGTGGTGATGGGTGGGGATTCAAGCACTAGGAAATTCATGTGTTCCCCCCTTACTCTAGAGGGTGCCAATATTTCCTTCCTTTATCTTTAATAGTTATAGGCATAGCCATATAAACTACTCTGCAACAAGAGCCACGAGGTAGCAATGTCCCTAGTGTTTCCATAGCTCTTGTTATAAGACGATACCTATAGAAGCATGTGTGATGTGCTTGAGATTTGATGGATTGAATAAATGTAGCTTGATTTACATCTTGTTTGATAATTTCAAGGGTCTATACCAATGACAAAAAACAAAACAGGGCTAGTTATTTTTCGACTAGCCCTAATCTCCCCGACGACAACTATAAAAAGAAAAACTTAAAATAAGAACATCTAATTTTCTTTGCTTTACATTAAGGGCTAGTTTCTTACTTCTATAATATATCTTATTTATCATTGTGTCGAGAGGCACTTTCTACAACCCAAAGTGGATGAGATGTGTCACATCTGTCACATGTCGCCTCCAAATTTTAATTGGATAGATTGTAAAATATATTTATATAAATATACATTGGATTTTAATTTCAATTTCCATTCACGCATGTTACAAGAATAACTATTTTAGTTCATAATCAATTAATGCATGCGATTTTTCCCTCTTTGCAGGGTTTATGTGTTATCGTTCAGGATCCCAAATTAGAATAATTGGTGCATGGATGAATATATTGGACTATGTATTGTTAATTTAATCGTGCCAAGAGGCGCTTTCTATAGCCCAAAGTGGATGAGATGTGTCACATCTGTCACATGTCGACTCCAAATTTTATTTGGCTAGATTGTAAAACACATTTATATAAATATACATTGGATTTCAATTCCAATTTCCATTCGAGGCATGCTCACACTTTAAATAAATCTTTTCATAAATAGTTACAAGACTAACTATTTTACTTCATAATCAATGAATGCATGCAATTTTTCCCTATTTGTAGGGTTCACGTGTTATCATTTAGGATCCCAAATTGGAATAATTGGAAAATAGATGAATATATTGGATTTTGTATTGTTATGTTAATAATACAACAATAAGTAGTATTAGCTTTGTGATAATTGCAAATAACCAATAATTGGGAAAATTGCAAGAATTTCACTTCACAATTAATTAATTAATGAAACGTTTGTGTATTTGTAGGATTCATGTGTTATAATTTACAACGACAATTAAATTTGAGTAAATAACCATTTTACTTCATTATTAATTAATGAATGTACTTTTTCCTATTTGTAGGATTTGTGTTATACTTTAGAACATGTAATAGTTGGCACTTCTACCATTAACTTTTTGAATATAACTATTTTACTTCGTAAATAAATAAATTAATTAATGAAACTTTCTCTTATTTGTAGGATTTACGTGTTGACATTTACATCATGATTCCAAATTGGAATAATGGGTGTCTGACAATTATAATGGATTATGTATTTTTAAGTTAATAATAGAACAATAAGTTGCATATTTACTTTGGGTAAATAACTATTTTACTTCATAATTAATTAATTAATGCAACTTTGGCCTATTTGTAGGATATCCAAATTGGAATAGTTGATGCTTTAATGATTACAACCTAAAATATATTAGATTTTGTATTTTTAAGTTAATAATATTGAATTAGTTATATTTTTTTAATAATTTCATATTAATAAACTAGCATAGATCCATCTTAACTTTGGTTGTATCAAGAACCAAGAGAGATCAAATCCCTTGAGGTGCAAACCCTCTTTCTCTTTCCACATTTGATAGAGCCAAAATTGAGATGGATCTATGCTGGTACATATTAAGTAAGAAAAAAACATTTAAATTACTTATCATTTTCAAATATAAGTCATATTAAATATTTATAAAATTATTATAAAACACAAAAAAATAAACTAAAAACACTTTTAATATTTTATTAAAATATAAAAAACAAAGTGAAAATGAAAATATCGAAAAATCAAAATTAAATGATATATAACCAACCACATATCAACAATATTGGGTCATCTTTTTTAAGCTTTAAGTTGGTGGATCATATTTATTATTATTGGTTTTCTTTAGTATTAGGTTGGTAGTTGGATAACGAAGAATGCTTTTTCATCCATCATTTCCATTTGCTATTTTCTCAATGGCTTTTCAGCGTTGGGAAGGGGTTTAAGGAATCTCAACCCATTACATAGAGGATACTTGGTGCGGTTATACCTAAATAAAATAAGACATTGATGAGAAAATAATATTACCTATAAAAAAGCACTAATCAAATAAGGTTTTGTTGGGTTAGTGGAGAGATGGCCTTTTACTTATTATGCACATCATGACGACCGATTGACCATTTTTCCAACAATAATGAAATTTTATTTATTTATAGTGAAAAACACCAACCATAAATATATATACAGTCTTGGACTGAGGAATATCACCAGTGTAGATCCAAATCTTAGGCTCTATCAAACGCTGAGAGGGATCAAATCTCTTCTTAGGTATCCATTGATTTGATTCAAATCAAAAGACCCATCTTTTTATTTAAGGTCCACATATAATATTTTTATTATTAATATTTAATATTATTTATGGTCGATATATAATATTTATTATTATTTTTTATTTTATTAGGAACGAACATTACAACATTTCCCCATACATAGCCTTAAAACCACAAGCAAGGCCCTCCTACAACCATGGGTTGTTTAGGAGGCCTTGCACATGGTCTTAAAACCATTTGCAAGGCCCTCCTAAACCATGTAGAATAAAACCTTGAGTTGTTTAGGAGGCCTTGCACATGGTTTTAAAACCATGTACAATAAAACCATGGGTAGTTTAGAAGGTCTTGCACATGGTTTTAAAACTATGTGCAAGGCCAACATTGTTTTGAGGATAATTCAAATTTTTATTTTTTATTATTTTGTTAGGTAGGAACATTACAACATATTCCCCGTATTGTGTTTTTTTCATGACTCACATTTTTTTTAAGGATAATTAAATTTTTACTTTTTTATTGTTTTGTTAGGTAGGAAGATTACAACATCTCCCCCATATTAGGTTATTTTTTTGGCCGACATTTATTTTGGCCTATAATTAAAAAAAATATTTTTTATTAATAAAAATAACGTTACGTAACGTTACATAACGTTACGTAACGTTACAAGATCTCCCCCATACTGGGTTGTAGAGCGCCTCTCGGTGCAATAAATATATCTACGCTCTTGGATTGAGGAATATCTATAGAGGAGAGGGGAGTTTAAAGGAGGCATTCTTTCTATAAACATTCGGTTATCCATTAACATGAGTGCCAAGGTCTTCCATTTGTGGCATTGAGGAATATCTATGGAGGAGAGGGGAGTTTAAAGGAGACATTACTTCTATAAACATTCAGTTATCCATTAATATGAGTGCTAAGGTATTCCATTTGTGGCAGTAATGGACTTTCAAAAGTGATTTCAATGTTCAGTTTGGTGTCATTATCATTTATTTGTTTAAAATGAAGTTTACAATTTTGAAAACATTCTTTCATGTCAAATTGAAAGTTTTTTCAATATTTACGGCATGCAATGTATCCATCTTGGAGTAATCTTGCGTTATATAGTTCCCATCTAGCTATTATTTTCCTTCACGTCGCATTTTTTAACGAAGGTTCATTCAAGGAATAATTTTTCTATGTATGGTACGGAATGCATGAATAATCGATATTGGTGAGTAGGTAGGTATACTTAGTGTGGGTGTTCTTTCCCATCCTCCATAAGCATGGCCCGGAGCAAGAAGACCACTGTTAACCAAAAATCCAAACCAAGATATCCACGTCCAACAACAAAAAGTACTCCAAATCCATATTATGAGACTTTCTATGGAGTGAATATGGGTGGAATATGGTTCCACATGAACATTATTTAACAAAACTTCTTGCAGAAAATTCTCACGACTTCCACTACTGGAGGAATTAATTAGCTTTTGACCATGCTTTGTACTTATATAGAGCATTGTCCAGTTGAATTCCTCTTTGGCACTGCTAGAATAAGGAATCAAAGAAGTAACATAATCTTGAGCTTCATTTAATCTGCACTATGGAAGCAGACTAGACCAAGCTGGCAATTCCTTCGAATCAATGCAGTGATCAAAATTAATTTCTAGATAATTAGGAAACTTTGGGGCTTGTTCCTTATCCAATAAAGTCTTTTTCCTGTCACAATACATAAAATCCTACATACAACCACACTTAAAGCCCAAAAATCATCATTGTGAGACCGATGGACAAAGTTGGTCCTCAAAATAGCACATTCCAAAGTTTCCTAAAACTCCCCCCAACATGAAAGCCCACCACTCCAATTCAATGCAAAACCACATAAGCCCTCATAACAGATTACTCCACTACTGCCATTAGAAGGAAGACATGACATAACCAAAATTTGACCGAAAGACAACATAGACACCCCCACTACACCAAGCATATGATGCAACATGATTGACCTTACCTTTCCCAACAAAGTGAGACAAAAACAAATTAAAAAAAATACACTCTTCTAAAAAACCAAAGAAAATACACATTCATATTCAAAATGATGTAGCTTACACAACTTGCTTCCTCTTCTAGAATTTCTTTTTCTCCACTGCTTCTATGGATCTTCCCTTTTTTATCACAACAACGACTAAAAAGGAGGTTCTCCTACCATTTATTTACATGATACTCTCAGCTGGTACAATACAACTAAACAAAAAAACCCATACTAATACCATAATCTTCCCTGTTTTATCACAACAACGACTAAAAAGGAGGTTCTCCTACCATTTATTTACATGATACTCTCAGCTGGTACAATACAACTAAACAAAAAACCCATACTAATGCCATAATGACTGTTACAACGAAATCCATATTAAATGTATTGAAATGGAACTTCCACGAACATATTTACCTACATATACCCGCGTGTGATTGAAACTATGTAAAGTCTCAACATATTTGCAAAACCCTAATTCTGGAATTGTTGTACAATGTGCAAACCCTAATTCAGAGTTGTGTGCTGAGTGAACTACACACTAGTTCGCCTGCATTATTGCATTGAAATTTTTTGGAGAGTACAGCATTAAAACTATCAAGAACAATGACGTGAGTACATCATTGTTGAAGCATGGTATGTTTGTAGTAATGACTACATTGAAGTGCTAGCATGACATGCCTTTGTGGAGCATTGCCATTGCATGAAGAAACATGGTGTAGCTTATGTATTCACCACTAGTGAGAATTGGGAGGAACTCTTCTCCGAGAATCTCTAGGTTCACGTAAGCATGGATCCACTAAAATATTTATTGGAATACCTGGCACTCGTTTTGAATATTGGACTTGAGTATTGAACATGACACATATAAAAGGACTAGTCTCAGAAGATACTAGCTAAGTATGTCTTTTGCTTGTGTGGTTTGAGATGAAGACTTGTGACCTAGTGTTAAACCCGAGTGCACAATTACTAATTGCGAGGAGTTCCTTGGTGTGAACCCTAACCCTAATTTGTGGACCCTTTTGCATTTTTTATTCACGGGATCAAGAGAGGAAGAGAGGAATCTGTTTCTAGTAGTTTCTTCTTGTATCTTTGTGGCTTTGACCTAGAACCAGTATAGATCCATTTAAAAGAGGATCTACCAAGTATCGATCAAATATTTCAAGATGCAAATCCTTTTTTAAAGTGGAAATGTGTAATCTAATTTTTATGGTTTTAGTTTATCTAATATATATATATATGTAAGGAGTTAGCTTTCCACCTGACCATTTGCACCAATCGGACGATCAGCAATGCGTGATGTGAAAGCTCATGCAAGCCAGATCGTTCGATTGGTGCAAATGGTCGGGAAATTCTAAATAATTTAAATTTAATTTAAGCGGACAAGTTATTTTTAATAATATTTTATTATCTTTTATAATAAACACATGTCAACTCTAGAATGAGCACAGAAAGAGTTACACATCTCGTCCTACTGGACTATAAAATGCACCTCTTCAATGCAATCAATCAGCTAAATACATATATTAAATGTATTGATCTGCCGTGTACATAATCACTTTCATATTGAATTAATAGTGATCTTCCATGAATTAATGGTGATTTCTTAGTTAGTGGTGTCTTCTCACCGCCCCCAGTCTTGGGGATGGAAATTCGAGGAAAAACTACACCAATTAAAAATTAAATAAATACAAAAATTTTAATACAACAATTCGAATCTATAGTCTTGACCTTTTCAATCTCAAAAATCTCCTTCCACGGATGGTGAGTAATGCTCCTGCGTGAAAAGTATAATGTCCCCTGTAAGGGAAACAAAAATTCACATAATACAAGCTTGGTAGATGCCAAAAACCCATTGAAAATTCCAAGTGCAAATTTGGGATACGATAGTACTTGCAAGAATTCTAGTTGTGATCTTCAATGTTAGCTATTGGATTATTCTACCATAGGACAACATTAGTTCTAGAATGGTTTTGAGGGTTTGTTACTAATTTAATTTCAGGACAACAATGCCCATGATGATATGTGCACAATTCGGTGGGCAATTGACCATTTTCTATGGTAAAACAATGAATGTGTATGATGATATTCCTTCAACTAAATCCCAAGCCATAATGTTAATTGGTAATGGTGGAAATTATTTGAATTATATAGGTGAAACATTTGCACTTTAAGTGTTTGAAAAAATCATAAATAAATCGTAACATCTAATTGATAAAATGTATACACACCATCAATGTCAAGGTGTTAGGATACCTATCACCTATTTGATAAATGTTTGTAAGTAAAGTGTTTGACGTAATTTTTATTAACCGAGGTTTTAGTGAATTATTGCAAAAAGAAGGCAGAGTTTCTTACTATGGTTAGGTCCTTCTTTGGAAAAACCATGTGCCTCTAGGTGCATTATGTATATTTTGTGTTTGATATAAAGCATAAATTGGAGTTTTCCCAAGGGATTTTTATTGCTCAACAATGTTTAATATATAGGGGTAAACAATTTGAAGACCAAACATTGTTTTCTATCTACAATACAAGAAAATATTCCATTGTTAATTTGGTTTTACAATTGCATGGAGGTGTTGTGGGTTCCGGAGTGCTTACAAATTCAAAACCTATGTCATCTAAGGATGTGATAAAAAGCAACTCATAAATCCAATTTCCTCAAAGACTTCTCCTATTCATAGTACTTATATAGTGGATCATGTTGAAGAGGTGTTGATAGTGGAGATCACAACATTGGAGATAACCCATCTAGATTCATTATATGAAAAGGATTCATTTTTCTCTCAATTTAATTGGTGCTAGCCTCCTACACCGAGATTGTTTAGCTAGATTCACTCAACTTGAACAAAGAAATGTGAGACCTCTCCATGATCCAATGTATTTTTTATTGTTCAGTTCTATGATTATGATGATTATCAGTGAGTGTTTGAGGAGGTTCCTTGGTTTTTGAGAAGTGCAGGAGCTTTTATAACTCCTTGGATAATTGAATTTGGTCCTAACACTACGTTAGTTACTAAAATGCCAATTTGGGTTTTCCTTCCTAATCTACCTTTTGTTTCCAATATTTATTAGTATTTGAGGATATTGGGAATTCTTTGGGCACTTACATAAAATCAAATATTTAGATTTGTAGTGGATTTATGCACATATGTGTAGAGATAAACCTTACTAAGGGTCTTCTGGATAAAATGGTTCTTAGATGGATTTTCTTTTAAATATACACAGGCCTTAGATTATGTGGATACATGATCCTTGAGGTTATGGTAATCCACACATGAATATGAAGAGTCATCTCAAAAGTCCAAGAGACTCCTTAGGAATATGAAATCGAGGATCATCTGATTGTATTTATATGAACATTATCTTAATGAGAAATGTGCTTTCGCACTTTTTCTTATTTTTCTTTGGTTACCTTCCCAACTCGATGTAATTCCAATAGTAGCTAGTATTAGAGCTATTCTAAGCCTTGTGGCCTATGCTATTCTAAGCATTGTGGGAATATACCATCCCTGCTTACTATAAATTCCCCAAAGATTCCTCCAGGCCTACCAACTCTGTCCTCCTCTATCTCTTGTCAATTCAATTATAAGAGCTTTTCTAGGAGGATTTTGTTGTGCCTAGGAGTTTTTGTAAGCCTGGTCGCTTGTCTTAGTTTCCTTAAGATCTAAGTACTGGTATTATTTTATGTCCTCTTCCTAGAAACCACATCAAATACATGCAAAACCTAATTTATTTTGTGTGGGAAACCCAAATACGTGTACTATTACCTATTCATCTTTTCATTATTCATCTCAATTGTATTCCCCTCTATTCTGCAAGTTTGTGAAGTACGCTGATATTCCATCATGTAGAAGAAAAAACCACAGAGGCTTCTAGAATATTTATTTATGTTCTCTTTTAAACATTGAACATGAACAATAATATCGGCATATGATGCCTCCGAGGATAGAAATGGTAATAATCTGGGTAAAGGCCTTGTTGTTGGAGGCTAGAATGTTGGCATCAAATAATTGCTGCAACATGACTCTATACCGGAGTGTAGTGGAATCCATATTGTCATTCTTTTAGACCAAATAATAGAGAAGGTACCTAACTCCTTACCTGAATTATATTGCACTCATCGGGTAGGCACATCTAAGACATAACTTGAGGTTCATATTAACGTCAAGCTTGGTAGCTTCCACAAAGTTCTACTTCAACATGACCTAGCAAGTAGAGACACCCTCGCAAGTGTTTTTGGCCGTGATCGAATACGTGTGATCTGGTTCAACAACGTAGCTTGTGGATCAATTGCATTTTCCAACCGAGTTGTTTGAGCGTAGAAATCCATGGAGAACCTAGTATACTATAAAACGAGAACCCACATGAGTTCTTGTTTTTTTGGAGGTCACATTTAGTAGTTGTTATTACCTCTATTTTGAAAAATGGTGCTACTAGTAGCACCCTTTTTCCTAGGCTAAATTTACAACTTTAGTGAAACCTAGTGAGGTGCCCTTGCAATAAAAAACCTAAATTAACCCTCGAATTGAATCGATGGCAATTAACCCCCAATTGAGGGCTAAATTTACAGCTTGATTGACATCGTCGTCTTAAAAGTTGATGTCATTGCAATAAAAAGACCAAAATCAACACGTGACTTGGAACGAGGTGCTACCAGTAACACCCATTTCCTTTATCGAATTACATTTGTCTAGAAAAATTTAAATTATTGTAGAAAAAGAATAAAAAATGAAAAAATGAAAAAATAAACAAATTAAAACCATTGTAAAGAAACAAAATTAAAAAATATAAGTGTAAAAAAATCAAAATGAAAGAACATTTAAAAAAAATTGCTTTTCTTTTTAATTTTAAAATTTATGAAAGGAAAAAAAAAAGGAAAATTTTGAAAAAAGAATTAAAAATTTATAAAATTTATAAAAAATTTAAAATTTTAAACAAACTATAAAAAAAATTTAAACGAATAAAAAGCAAAATTTTAAAAATTCCTTTTTTTGTTTTTTCAAATTTCAAAATTTGTCTTGTTTTTTGTTTTTTTGTTTCTTTTTACTATTATTATTATTATATATATAATGTTGTATATTTTTTGAATTTTTTTAATAAAATTTGATTTTCTTAAATTTATTGTTTCAATTTTGTTAATTATGCTTTTTTAAGTGTTTGTTTTTAAATGTTAATCTCGAATAAAAATGATGGTGATTTTAGGAGGTCCACTTTTTAGTTCAGGGGTTGATTTAGGGTTTCGATTGTAATGACACCGCCTGAGGTTACAAAAAAGTTGCAATTTTAGCCTCTGGGGTGATATTGGTATCACCACTTTTTGTTTTGGGGTTGTTTTTTAGTGTTTTTAACGCAAACATATGATTTTTTATGGCTAGAGTTCTTGTTCTTTGTATATAGTTCTCATTCTATAGTATATTGTGTTGGTAGTCTTCATCAGTATCCCAAGGAAAAATGAAACCATGCCCATGGTCTTGACACTAGCTGCGCGATGATCACTATTGCTCATTGCTCATTTCCTTAAGATTGTATGTGAAGATTGCTTTGTAAGATACAACAATTTATGGATGTGATTCAATGGGTAAGCACATGCAGAACATCCATGTTTTTGGATATGAAAAATTCAGTGACTTGAGAATCAAGCCTTTGAGCTGATTGTTGGCTACATTGAAGACATTCAAGTTGGGGATGTTAGGATTGGGTATGCTTCCACTCAATGAATTGTTCTACAAGAAGAGACCAATGAGATGCATGAGTTTATTCAAGGCAAAAGGAATAGACCCATTCAAGTGGCTAAAGGAAAGATCTAGGTTATTCAAGCACCCCCATTGAGAAATAAACTGAGGAAATGGCCCAAAAAGGACTAGATTTTTTTCGCTGCCCTTCATCAAGCCCCTCCCCCCAAATTTTATACAAGAGGATATGATGATGAGGCAATGCTGGAAAAGGCCTGCCCATTGATAGAAGAATGGTAGCTAATCATCTGGTGCACAAGAGGCTCTAAGAATATGAACAAGACAAAAGATATTTTCACTCACTATAGAATCTAGATATAGATGGTTACAACTTAGAATACTGTGCCTTAAAGTGGTTAAAACAGTGCGCTTAATATACATTCATAACATTAACACTAACCACATTATATCCGATGAATAAAATGACCAAGGAAGAGAATCCGAACAAGTAATGACATTGAAAACACAGTTACATTCTCCAAATCAACCTAATGTTGGTAGCATAGAATAATAGTATCATTAAGACTCTTGAGATATTATAAAGCTTGAATAAACAGTTAGTCCATTGGGTCGTGGTCTCATACTTGAAACGGGCCTAAAAATGACACAGGTTTAAACTTAAATCAATCTCCTCTAGCAAAGAAGAACAGATCCCCGCATTGAAAATAAGGAGTTGTTCTCAGTTTGACCAATAGCATATATAATACTTGGTCGAAAAACCAAGATGATTCAAAAATTAATTTAAACCCTCATAACTCTCTTAATTATCATAATCACTGGGCATTGAACACCCAACCATCTCAAACCACGTCATTAAAAAGGTGCAGCTATCGCAACCAAAGATAAATATCAAGTGAAGAGATTGTCCAACCAAAGGAAAATAAAAAAGCAAAGCTATATATTCATTGATAATATGACTAAGACTGAGACTGTGCAAAGCTAAACCTCGTCTACCTCATGTTGTTTCTATCGCTAGCTGTTAGGATGCTCGCTACCTCCCAGCAATTAGTTTTGTTGAAGTTGTTATTAAACATAGAGTGGAGCACCATTCCTACCACCTTGAAATGTTAGCCTAGAGCACAAGCTGGGCTGAGGTAGGGAAACCAGGAAGGAGGATGAGAAGAACAAAAATAGGGATTGGCAATGACAACATGTGAAGCACAGTCCGAGCGACACCCATATGAATTTGGAAAGCATAATTTCCATGGAAAACTGCACTATATAGCTGAGCATGCCTCTGTTGGACCGGTTGTTTAACACAACAAGAACCATGCATCTTACCATGCTCTCAGTATGTGGCTTGCCACACCTGCATTGATTGCAACAAAGTTAGTCTGCACAAAGCATGTGTTGAGGCTAGCCCACTGTCGCTTACCAGGAAGGGAAAATCGAGGATGTCGTAGGCTATCCACCACCAATAAAAATGAAAAAAAATAGTATTTAAAAAAATTTCGTTTAATAAAATAGGTTTTCAACTATAGAATAATTATAAAAGAAAGAAATATTTATGTCGTGGGAATTTTCACAATGAAAGAAGTTGTCTCAAAAGATTCCTCGTCTCCCTGGCCACTAACATTTTGACATGTGTCCCTTGGTGATTGGCGAGTTTAGGTACAACACGCCATATGTTGTTCCGGTTCCGGTTCTTATATCCCGTGATCCAGTAGGGATTGAATAGGGCAGCATGGAGTTGATCGGTTAGGTACACATTCTGAAAACGCTCAGGTTTTATTTTACAATGTAACTATTTAATATTTTGGTAGGTACAGCACGTCCATGGTTAAAAAATTTGGTCATTATATCCCGTGATCCGACAAGAATCAAAGAAGGAAAAATGGAGTTGATCGGTTAAATAGACATTGTGAAAGGACATCATTGTCGTGCTCAGTAAATTCCCACCTGTTACAGTTGTTATTGGTCATGATTGATTGATTGTCCTTAACTTTTTTTTCATGCATGTATGCTGATTAATTTTTAATGGACTTCAGTTGGGTCCATGATTCTGGGTCCTTCTTCCCAGTTGGTGTTTTTTCAATGGGTGCCTTGCCCAGTTGGAAATTTTTCTTTTTTACAGGCTTTCATTGTCCTTCACTACAGTTCATTTCTCCCAATTCGAAATATCCCTGGCCAAGATTTTGCGAGTTTCGGTTCAACAGATTATTTCGGTTTAACCTAACATTTTCTCCAGCGCGTTTCTCCCTTTAGGCACTCAGTTTTGGGTGATTTCCCTCGTGGTATTGTTTCACAAGTGCTTCAATCGATGAAATACACTTTTCCTAGGTTCCTTCATTCACATTAATGCTTCATCAATTCAATTTTGCTCCATTAATGCAAGACAATTTTTCATTTGATTCAAAATGGGGCTATCTTTCATTGTCCTTCACTACAGTTCATTTCTCCCAATTCGGAATAGCCCTTGCCAATATTTTGTGAATTTTGGTTCAGCAGTTTATTTCGGTTTAGCCTAACATTTTCTCCAGCGCTTTTCTGCCTTTACGCGCTCAATTTCGGGTGATTTCCTTCGTGGTATTGTTTCACATGTGCTTCAGTCGATGAAATACACTTTTCCCAAGTCCCTTCATTCACATTAATGCTTCATCAATGCATTGTTGCTCCATTAATGCAAGACAATTTGTCATTTGATTCAAGCATGGGGCTATATCTTTATTTTTCCTCATCTTATGATGGTCTCGAATATATTTTTACAATACTTGATTTACCGAATTTTGTGTTGCACACACCTTTAGGTAACCACTATTTCTTACTTCTTGATATTGTTTTGCTTATATTTATTTTGTCGGGTTTCATTTACACTTAGAGTTTCCATTGCAGCTTGTTAAATTTGCAGGTATTCCTTAGTTCTTTTCTTTTGTTTTGAATATTCATTCAGTCTGCTTATTATATGGTTAAACACCATTGCTCTGTTTTAGTTGAGTGTGACTCTTGCTTTGTTGCTAAAAATTTGTGACATGTATTAGTTGTGTCATGCTTTGTGAATCAAATGATAGGTATTAGTTTTTTGCAATAAGTCAGAAAGGTTCAGTTGTGAAACCACAACTATTTGTCATGTTCGCGATTTCCGATTTCTCCACAAATTGTAACAATTTAGAGGCCAAAATCAAAGCCAAATTTTGAGGCAGATCAATTAAACATAACACAGAGCAAGTTTAAAATAAGAATGGACTTAGCGGAGAAATAAGTTATGTGAAAAGAATACGAACAATTAAAATAAAACCTGAAAAAGGAGGTTTTCCGGTTTCGAATACCCCAACGTTGAAAGTCGGAAATACTGTCTTCGACATTTCTTTATTTGAAAATAGAAAACTTCTGATATAAAAAATGTTGCAAATAAGATCTTGCGGAATTGAAATTTGGACCATATGGTGCTCCTTAATGGAAAACATAGTACATAGGATTTTTCAGAATCCCAAATATCTGAAATCGAAAGTCGGAACATGCACAGTTTCTAATTTGAACACATACAATATTCAGAATCTGATTTGTCGAAAATAAAAATAAAATGCGCAAATCGAAAATTGGAATATTAGTGTTCCTTATTCCAAAACATAGTATTTTTCGGAATCTGACATGTCGAAAATCGGATGAATGAAATATATTTATGAGAATATATTTATAGTGATATATGTTAATGAATAACAACAACCAGAGTAATGAAATATGTTAATGTGAATTATTTTGCTTTTTATATATCTAGGAAAAAATAACAATTGTGATATACAGACTATGGTAACTGAAGATTGTATCTCACTATTTCCACACGGTGCTGTCAACCTTTTCCCGCTGGTACAGGTCTCTTCATTAAAACAAGTGAACTCATTGTAACAATTTAGAGGCCAAAATCTAAGCCAAATTTTGATGCAGAGTGATTAAACATAACACAGAGCGAGTTTAAAATAAGGATGGACTTAGCGGAGAAATGAGTTATGTGAAAATAATACGAACAGTTAAAATAAAACCCCAAAATGGAGGTTTTCCGGTTTCAAATACCCCAATGTCGAAAGTTAGAAATACTATCTTTGACATTTCTTTATTTGAAAATAGAAAACTTCTAATATCGAAAATGTCGCAAATTGGATCTTGCGGAATTGAAAATCGGATCATATGGTCTTTCTTAATGGAAAACATAAGACATGGGATTTTTGAGATCCAAAATATCGGAAATAGAAATTCGAAACATGCGCAGTTTCAGATTTGAACACATACAATATTCAGAATCTGATTTGTCGGAAATCGAAAATGCGCAAATCAGAAATTGGAATATTGGTGTTCCTTATTCCAAAACACAGTATTCTCTGGAATCCGACATGTCGAAAATCAAATTTGTGAAATATATTTATAGTGATAGTTGTTAATGAATAAGAACAACCAAAGTAATGAAATATGTTAATGCGAATTATTTTGTTTTTTTATATTATGATATATGTTAATGAATAACAAAAACTAGAGTAATAAAATATGTCAATGCGATTTATTTTGTTTTTTATATATCTAGGAAAAAATAACAATCACGATATAGATACTATGGTAACTGAAGATTGTCTTTCACTATAGCTACACGGTGCTTTCAACCTTTGCCCACTGGTGCAGGTCTCTTCATTAAAATAAGTGAACTCATTGTAACAATTTAGAGGCCAAAATATAAGCCAAATTTTGAGGTAGAGCGATTAAACATAACACAGCGCGAGTTTAAAATAAGGATGGACTTAGTGGAGAAATAAGTTATGCGAAAGAATACGAACAGTTAAAATAAAACCTCAAAATGGAGGTTTTCCGGTTTCGGATACCCCAACGTCAAAAGTTGGAAAGACTATCTTTGACATTTCTTTATTTGAAAATAGAAAAATTTCGATATCCGAAATGTCACAAATTGGATCTTGCGGAATCGAAAATCAGACCATATGGTGTTTCTTAATGGAAAACATAGGACATAGGATTTTCGGAATCCCAAATATCGGAACTCAGAACATGCGCAGTTTCTGATTTGAACACATACTCTTAAATCAGATTAATGAAATATATTTATGAGAATATATTTATAGTGATATATGTTAATGAATAACAACAACCAGAGTAATAAAATATGTTAATGCGATTTTTTTTATATACCCAGGAAAATATAACAACCACGATATAGAGACTATGGTAACTAAAGATTGTATTTCACTATTACTACACTGTGTTGTCAACCTTTGTCCACTAGTACAGGTCTTTTCATTAAAACAAGTGAACTCATTCAACCCATCATCTATTCGCTTTTGAATCTCTATCTCAGACGAATTTCACAAGCATGAGCTACTGCTTCCAATTATATACAGTGATCTTGTAGAAAATGGACAACTAAAACAAGGAACTATGATCAAAATTACACAATGTACATGCAACATTGTACATAATGCGGTACAACTACACTCCTAAGGTGGCTTGCATGTTTTCACTACACTCCACCACCGGTTAAAATGAGGATGGACTTAGCCGAGGAATAAGTTATGCGAAAATACTATGAACACTCAAAATAAAGCCTCAAAATCGAAGTTTTCCCGTTTCCAATAAACGGGCGTCTCAATACAGAAATAGGAACTTCGACATTTCTTTGTTTGAAAATACAAAACTTCCGATATCGAAAATGTCAGAAATAAGAAATAGGGACATGCACAATTCTTTATTTGAACACTTAGCATTTCCGCATTCCGAAATGTCGGAAATCGAAAATCCGCATCCTAAATGTGGCAAATTGAAATAATTGGTGTTCCTTATTGCAAAACATAGGACATAGATTTCCAAATTCAGAAATGTCGGATTCTCAATTCTTAATTTATTTCTTGACGACTTGCGGCTTCCTCACACAATTTTGAAACGTTTATATTTCAAATAGATGCAAACTAGGGTAATAAAATATGTTAATGAATAACAACAACCAGAGTAATGAAATATGTAATTTGGATAAATGAGAAATACATATGTAAAAGGGGTTCCTTTCTTAACATATAGATATGCAGGCTAACATCAGTCTCCACAAATTATAACAATTTAGAGGCCAAAATCTACGCCAAATTTTGACGTAGAGCAAGTTTAAAATAACAATGGACTTAGCAGAGAAATAACTTATGTGAAGAGAATAGGAACAATTAAAATAAAACCTCAAAATTGATGTTTTTGGTTTCGGATACCCCAACGTCGAAAGTCAAAAATACTATCTTCGACATTTATTTATTTGAAAATAGAAAACTTTCAAGATCAGAAATGTCGCAAATCGGTAATTTGGATAATTGAAAAAATACATAGGTAAAAGGGGTTTCTTTATTAACATACAAATATGTAGACTAACATCAGTCTCCACAAATTGTAACAATCTAGAGGCCAAATATTGAGCAAACATCAGTTCTCTAGAAATAATTTATGGTAATTTGGATAATTGGAAAATACATTGGTAAAAGGGATTTCTTTCTTAAATAGGATCTTGTGAAATCGAAAATCAGAACATATGGTGTTCCTTAATGGAAAACATAGGACATAGAATTTTTGGAATCCCATATATCCGAAATCAGAATTCGGAACATGCACAGTTTCTGATTTGAACACACAATATTCAGAATTCGAATTGTCGGAAATTGGAATATTGATGTTCCTTATTCCAAAACATAGTATTTTTCGGAATCCGACATGTCGAAAATCAGATTAATGAAATATATTTATGAGAATATATTTATAGTGATATATGTTAATGAATAACAACAAGCATAGTAATGAAATATGTTAATGCGAATTATTTTTCTTTTTATATATCCATTTTAGTCTGCCCACATGATTATGTTAGATTGCAATTTTTTTTTTCATTCCCTATTTCATTCCATGGGAAAAAATAACAATCATGATATAGAGGCTATCGTAACTGAAGATTGTATTTCACTATTGCTACACGGTGCTTTCAACCTTTGTCTGCTGGTACAGGTCTCTTCAATAAAACAAGTGAACTCATTCAACTCATCATCTATTCGATTCTGAATATCTATCTCAGACGGCTTTCCCAAGCATTAGCTACTGCTTCTAATTATATACAATGATCTTGTATAAAATGGACAACTAAAACAAGGAACTATAATCAAAATTACCCAATGTAGATGCAACATTGTACATAATGTAACGTACATTTAATTTTTGAGTTGTTTTTTTCTCACTTAATCAGTTTGACACTGTTCATTTATCCAATGTTTTTTTCTCCCATTGAAATTTAACATAGTTCATCTCACAGTACTATTGTATTTGTTTTAGTCGAGGTTGACACATTGGATGCAACAATTATTGCAGATTCTGCACCTTACCACTTTCTTGTACCTTCTCCCTTGGAGAGTTTTTTTTATTGTTCCATTCAACACTAGCTCAATAAATGAGAACTCTCGCTTCGCTAGATCGACTATGCCATTCACATCACTTTCCTCTTCTAGCAAAGTTTGGAAATCCATCCAATCCAATTTTCAACCATTTGAAAAGCCATTATGAGATTTTTCTAGGTTCCTCCTTAACCATCCAATCATGCTTAGATAAATACCCCTTAATACCTTTATATTGCTTTAACTTTAAAACTATTAAGGAGATTCAGACTACACGAGTAAATTCCATGGTTGAGCTTGTTGCACTTGTCATTTCAGTTCCACCTACATCCATGATACGAAAACCGCAAAATAGAAACTTCCACATTTCTTTATTTGAAAATACAAAACTTTCGAGATTTGAAATGTCAGAAATAGGAATCTTGGGTAGCCATGAGAAGGAAAATAATGACACTCACGAGTCCAGTTTTTGTGCATATAAAAAACCATAAATGAGATCCAAATGATATTTATTGACTAAATCTTACAAAATGTTATTATGAGTTCAGGATATTCATGATGTAGTATATATCTATAATGAATTTTCATGATTAATATCATTTGTATATAATTCCCTGATCTCTTGGACAACGCGAAAGGTCACTTAAACATATTGAAATATTATCACGTCATCACAACGCCGCTCGTTTCTGCTATAACATCATCATATTAATCGTAGAAGTGATTGTCACCCTCACTTATTGTCATCCTTAAGTTATCTCATAGTGTGTAAACTTGACATGTGTCACCTCATCGATGCCTTCTGATGATAGTATAAATATTTCCTTGTTGTGTAGTTATTAAATATATGAAATATATTTCTTAATCATTAAATCATCGTTAATATCACGAGCTCCAAACACCAAATCTTTCAAATCCAACATATTTCACATCTTGGATTCTCCTTCCATTCTGGGCTTTCATATCACCGTTTAAGTGATCTTTTGCGTACTCCAAGAGATAAGGGAATTATATACAGATCACATTAATCCCAAGTTATAGATATATACTACATCATGAAAATCACAAACTCATAATAACATTTGTAAGATTTAGTCAATAAATACAGCCTCCCATCCTACTGAAGAAAATATCATTTGGACCTCATTTATGTTTTTTTATATGCACAAGACTGGACTCCTGAGTGTCATTACTTCCCCTCTCCTGGATGCCGAAGAAAAAATTGCCAACATGGTGATACCAAAGGCTGGAATGGGAGGATATGGGAAGATAAGTCCGGAGTCCTATTGCCGACGAAGCAACTATAGAGGAAAGAAAGTGCAAAAACATATGGAAATGGTTGTACCTTAGCTAGTAAAACATATGGAAATTTAGCTAGCAAGACATATGGAAATGGGTTAGGATTGTAGCGTAGATGACTGTCCAACACATAACTTTGCACCATTACGATTTTGTGTTTACTATATTATTTGTACTATGAAAATAATGATTATTGACGCATTTTGTTCTTTTTTTAGCTTGTTCAACATTTTCATTGTGTATAAAACACTTTTGTCTAACATCAATGAGAAAAATTCCATTTTCATTCATCTTAAACCTTTTTTTCCAACAACGTCGTCAGATAAATAAATGTTGTTCTTCATAGATTTATATATAATGACAGTTTAGCAGTGAAGTTTTTAAATGAAATAATCCAATGCGATATTATAATGTAATTGAAATATTAATTGAAAATAGGAATTCATGGAAACAGAAATCAGAACATATGATGTCAATAGGAAAAAAGATGTATTCCTGTAATTGTGCTTCAAAAAGGTATTTCCCGATTCTGAAATGTCGGATTCTTGATTCTTAATTATGAAATGTCCCGATTCCAAAATGTCAGATTCCGGATTCCAAATTGCGCAGTTTCGATGCGGTTTTAGTTCAAATATTTTTTATTCCCATTTTTATTTCCCAATTTCTACTTTTAGGAAATTCTTATTAAACAATGTTTTAAAATAAATGAACAATAAATCCATTAAGTGATCTTGATGTCGAATTATCTTTAAACTTCATATTTTTTAACATAAATAATTGTTATTCGATCTTTAAATAAATTTCATATACCCAAATCAAGATATTCATGTGTATTACATCTTTAAACTTTAGGTTTATTAAGAGAAATAATATATTTACATATATTAGATCTTTAAACTTCATATTAATTTTCCGCACTTTTAATTGAAATTAATATTCCTAGTGATCCCGAAACTAAAATAAAAATAAATAAATAAAAACCAAAACAACCATAATATTATTTACATGACATCAATTGTAATTCTCTTATTTACATGACATCAATTGTAATTCTTTGTGAATATTCCATACACACACTGCCGCTACCTCCATCACCCAAGGAGTCAAATCCCAGATGTAATTTTTTCCACATGGCCATGACATTTCTAATTCCAAATGAAACCAATTTTATAGGCCAAAACTCTGACGAATTTAGAAGAGAGTAATAAATTCTACGAAAATCGGAAATAGGAACATAGAAATGTCGCAAATCGAATCTTGGGGAATACATATGGTGTTCATTATTAGAAAACATAGGACGTAGGATTTCTGCAAAAAGATCTTAATAAAAATAAAAAAATAGACATTATTATGCAAAACTCGAAATCTATTGATGGCCAGACTTTGTAAATTTGAATCTTCAAAAAGCCAAATCAAACAGCCAAAAGACTCTAGACTGTATATATCGTATGCATAAACGAAAATTGACAAAATTTACTTTTCGTTTTCGGCATCCGGCAGTCAAGAAAAAAACATTCAATCCAAAAAGTGTGGTGTTTCCCGTTTCCGATATCAGGATTATCAGAAATCGATAATCCAGAAACCAGACAATTCCACTTTTTGACATCGAACGTATCGAAAATCGAAAATCGCAAAAGAAACCTACAAACTTATCTAAAGTAAAACTTTCGATTTCTGACACTCAAAATTCAGGAAAGAAGATACAGTTGGAAGTCGAAATTCTACTTTCTTGATTTATTAATTTCCATTTTGCGATACTCGAAAATTCAAAAAGTAGATATAGTCGAAAATTAGATAGCTCCAAAAAATGAATTTCCTCTTCGTGATTAGGAAATAAAAAATCGCAATAAAAAAAGATAGATTGTAAAACAAGTTAAAATTTATTACGAAAGTCAATAAATCTAAACATAAAATATCAGTATATAAATCAACGCATTAAATTGCAAAACATTAGAATCTTTCCAAAGCTACAAACGTATCCACATTGCACATAGCCTATGTTCTGATTTTCAATTTCCCAAATTCCCATTTCCGACAGTTCGAATTTCGAACTAAATCAAAAATCAAACTAGCACGCGATAATAATCCTACTTATGTTCCTGACCACAAATTTCATGAACCCACATAAATTGCATTTTACTCTTTTCAATTGCCCAATTTCTAATTTTCGATGATTCCAATTACGGAAATCCTATGTCCTATGTTTTCCAACAAGATACATCATATGTTCCAATTTCCCATTCCCCAATTCCAAATTACGACATTTCCGATCTCGAAAGTTTAGTCTTTTCAAGTAAACAAAAGCCCAAGTTCCTATTTCTGATATTCCACCAGAAATCGGTAAAACTACACTTTTGTTAGTCATTTGGTCTTTCAAGTTTTATTTTGTCTATTCATATTCTTTTATCTTTCCTATGTGTTCAAATACGAACATGTCGATGTTCCTATTTCCAAATTCCGACATTTCAGAATGTAGAAATCTATGTCCTATGTTTTCCAATAAGGAACACCATATGTTCCGATTTTCAATTCCCCAATTTAGGATTTGCGAATAAGGAACACCATATTTTCTGATTTTGCGACATTTCGAATTGCAGAAATACTATGTCCTATGTCTTCCAATAACCGACATTTCGAATTCCGGAAATCTTACTTCTGAAAATAACGAACATGTTATGTCCCAATTTTCGATTTTGTGACATATAGAGAGAAATCCTCTGTGTTCAAATACGAATCCCAATTTCCGCTTTCACAAATCTTGATCTTGAATCATGTTCAAACTTGATATTTATTAACATAAATAATTGTCATTGGATGTTTAAATAAATTTCATATACCCAAATCAAGCTATTCACGTATATTAACTTTAGCTTTATTAAGAGAAATAATATATTTACATATATTAGATCTTAAAACTTCATATTAATTTCTTTGTAAGTTTGCATTGCTATTAATCAACTATACAAAATATTACAGAAAATTGAGAATTTTGATCAAGTAAAAAAAGTGGTCTAACAACCACTCTAATCCGTTAAAAGCAAAAAACTCTACAGTTGAAGTGTACCGAGCATAAAAACCATACATATAATGAACAATGCTGCCTAAATAAAGTTTAAAGTACATAATGAAACCAAGTTTAGAGACCAAATGTCTGAAGAATTTACAGGCGGGCAGATGAAAAATAACGAAGAGAGAATTTAAAATAGGCATGAACTTAGCGGAGGAATAACTTATGGGAAATTAATACGAACAGTGAAAATAAAACATGAAAATTGAGGTTTTCCGATACCTGAACGTCAAAAATTGGAAATAGGAACTTAGACGTTTCTTTATTTGAAAATACATATGACATAGTTATCATTCTCCAGTACTGGTCAATATTCCAGTTTTTTTTACAATTATTTGATGTCTCTGCGATTTCTGATTTTTTATATTTCCAATATCAAAAACCTTATTGCCACGTCCCCGACCCTCCGACCAGCGAAGAGGACGCGACCAACACCAATGCATATGGGAAGACAACCCCATGAACATGAACAAGGATAAATGCTGATATTAAAAACTTAACATAATGCATACGAAGATGAATAAAACATACAAGGATACACAATTACTCAACATTCAGTGGTAGCAACACACACATTATAGCATTTAACATGTTCATCATGATTCATGAAATAGTAGATATAATTGCAGAGATGAAATAGTCAGGATTACTTATCTTTTGATGAAGAATTCTCCCGCAACCAGCTACGTCGTTGCAACGTTCCACCCAACCATAGGCCAGTGTGCTCATCAATCTCTCAGCATCACTGCCACCCCCGAGCTGGGCATGATTCCTCAAGGGATAAGGGTCAATGCAGGCTTACACATAGCCAAGGTTCACAAAGTAGCAAACCAACACAGTTGGGATTCACCAGGTCATCAAGGAGCTAGGAAAGGCTAATGCTAAGCTGGTGGCCACAACACCAGCCTTCTCAAGCATACCCAGCCTCCACATTCCACTCACAACAGTTCGAAGACCAACCGCTGCATACCGCAGCAACACAATCCCTTCACCGCCCTATGAAGAAGGCAAGACGACCGGTTGACGATCCCAACCAAACGGTGAACACGGCTCAAGCCGCAAGACAACTCAGAGTTGTTCTTGGCCCTAGCGTGGCCAAAACAACTCAACAGCAACAAAAACCAGGGTACTTCAACAACCCAACCTCATAATGAGAGCTATGGCAACGTCACACAGTCCACAAAATAGAGACATCGTTGATGGCAGAAAACGGCTCACTAGGAATCCATAGCGGCCAAAACGTCATTGGGCACCACAACCAACAAAAAGCGGGGAAGACAACAGTCCCAAAACATAATCAGTGAGCACGGCTCACAACACGGGAAAATGACTCCAACGGTCTGTGCATGAGGGAAACTTGCACCAAACCGCAAAACACAGAGGAAAACATATGCACGGGCCACAACTCAGTAAGGAAACTTACACACAGTCCCTGAGCGTAAAAATGGCTTCTGCACTCGAAAAACCTGAGTGACAACCACGATTTCACCCGCTCCCTGCGTGAAGAAAACCAATGCAAAATTCTTGTGCATGAGGAGGAAGGACGCGGCCAACAAAGTGTGGGAAACAACAGTCCATCCACAACAAAAGAGGTCCCACAGCGATTCTTCACAGTCCGACAATGGTGGAGACCAAAAACGCTAACTCCATGCGTGAGGAGAACAGACCACGGCTCTGCGTGAGGATGAACAGACCACAACAATGGAGGAATGGAGGAGAATGGAGTCGTGGAGAGAGTGGAAAGAGTGGGGAGAATGCAAGGTCGCCCCTCTGCCCTAGCGACGTGAAGAGGAAGAATCCGCTGGTGGAGTGGGCACGTGGGCAAGGACTGATAGTCCTGCCACAGCCACCACTACTCAGCAATAACTACCTCAACCACTCAGAAATACATTAAAGAGGTTGGATGAGACAAGGGAAGATGACACAAGGCTTTCCCCCCACCTAAGACCAAGGTTGGACATCCCCCACACCCTTATCCTTTGGAATCATGCCCTTTTCATTTTAACATTGCACTGTTGTAGCTGGTTGTGGGCTTATTTTGATTGATGTGCATGTTTACATGATGCCGAATTATAATGTGCCAGATAGCACGATATACCATCGGCAACTATCCCCATTGCCGAAACATACACAATCGAATCGATGGTGGGGATTTTGCCTTTAGCTCCTCACCATGATTAATTAAATTATATACATCATGCAAACGGGGTCAAAACCAAGGTGTTACATTCCCCTCCCCCTTGGAATAACACCGTCCTCGTTGTTCCAATACATAGGAATACATATAAAATACATATACAATTGCACATCAAAATTTCAAAATTTTGCAGATCTGTCCCACGTTCAGTTATTCACTTTGAACGTTCAGGACCAAGCCCCTCGGCTTCCACGAACTTCTCCCGCTGGTTCTCAACTTTTAGCTTATCCTGAAGCCTAGGATCTTTGCGACTGTTGCCCTCATCATGTTCCCTCATTGGGCAGTCCCGGCGTAAATGATGTCCTCCGCATTCCCAGCATTTCACTGGCTGCTTCATCTTTACCTGTTCAATTTCCTTTGAGTCTTCATGCCTGGACCGTTTCCCAATGGGTCGCTTGGACGAATGTCCGATCACTGATCCACCTTCCTTTCTTTTGTTGATTCCTCCCAGAAGGCTTTTCACCTCCATTTGCAAACCAATAGAGTCTTGCAAAATCTGGTGGTTCATTTCATTCTTCCTTTTCTGTATCTTGAGCATCTCCCCAAGATTTTCTTGGGTCTTGGCAATCATTTGGAGGAGACTTCCAGCCAAGTCCAAAAACTTTTGATCTGCTGCCATGATCAATGTGCATCACCGGGTTTCACTTTTCTCACCTGTCAAAATGCACCATTGAAATTCTATCAAACCAAGCATAATATAAACATTAAAATCAGTTAGTTAATTACCCAATCGGCATGACAGTCCAAGCCTCATCAAGGAGACTTTCATATTTTTCATGCCTTCCC